>CM070554.1:8307773-8694823 GCA_036346405.1 Phyllostachys edulis | reverse complement strand
AAAAGAAAAAAAAAAAAGAAAAAGTAAATGGGGGAGCAGGCTAACGGATCGTGGTCGTGGGCAAGGCGTGCTCCACTCCAGGGTATCCTCGGTACCTGTCATACACTGCTATATGCGTCCTAGTGGACACCTCTTGAGGGCCATACTCGCTATACCAAATGAGCTTGCCGCCACCTCCTCGTAGCACCCTCCCACGGAGCAATCGCTAGCGACGCCCGCCGATGAACTCGACGAGTGCTCGCTTCCTCTGGCGGCTCGAAACTTCGAGACACCCCTTCTTCGGCAGGCCGTCGCTCCGCTCCCACGCACGGAAGCGACACAGGCTTGCCCCAAACAACCAAGCAGGGCATCAAGGCTGCGACGCCTTCCAGCTCCTTCGCCGCCGCGAACCCGCTTCTTCTTCCCCACGCCAGATCCACACGCTCTGCCAAAACAACGACAGGATCCGCGTACGCGCGGTTCAAACATGGCTCTCACACCACTAGCCCTCGTTTTGCATGTTCCTCCTGGTAGTAGGCCGAGACGTTTTCACTTCAGACGCTTCTACCGCGTCAATAGATAGCACTGCAGGAGTGTCAGGCACCGGAGCACAACTACATAAAAATCGCAAAGCAAAGGGTCGAAGTAATCACTGCGTGACCCCTAGCTTCAAGAGAGAAACCCATCCTTCGCTCGCCAAGCTCCATGCTCGACCAACGCCACAACGCACAAGCGCATAAAACTCCTCTACAAGGTCTTGGGTCGACATCCGTCAGTCATGATAAGCAACACTCGGGCGCCGCCTCCTCCCCGTAGCGAAGGTCGATGCCTAGGATCTGAATAAGTTGAATCGCCCCCTGCAGAGCAAAGCCGCGCGCGTGAGCACACTTGTGGTAAAACCACCGCGAGTCAATCGGTCTCCCACCTATTCCGGCGGCAAGCGGGCGGTCATCAAGAAGCCACGCCTTTCGGTTGGAAATTGACACTCCAAGATCGCTGCCTCGTTGGTGTCTTTCTTCTTCTTTAGTGGCACCTTCCATCGTGGAGGTACGCGAAGAGTCGTGCCTCCCCGTCCTTCGCCCCTGTGGAGCGAAGCACCCACTCGAAGACGCCAAGCTTGACGATGGAGTTGGGCGTCGGTTGGGCTAGATCGACCCCGTACATCTGAAGAACCTAGACCATCGAGTCAACGCACGGCAGGCAGAGACCCGCGTCCAGGAAGGCCACGAACAAGATCGTTTTGTCCTCACATGGTGCCAACGCAACCTTTGAGTAGGGCACGAACGTTATTCAGTCCGCCTCGGTCCCTGAGGGGCTCGCAGAAGCTGCAAGGTCACGGTGGAACGGCCCAACTCGTCTGTGTACGCCACCACACCACACCCCCCCCCGTCTTTGTTTCGCTTCGTCATCTCGCAGCGCAAAGGAGCACTCGGAACGACGGGGTGCAAGACATGTGAATGAGCAAGACGCGGGAGGCAGGGCTACAAACCAAGGCTCTGGATGTGAATAAGGGGGGATTCAACCCCAAGCCCCCTATTTATAGGCCAGCGCATGCACAGCCGACCCAGGCACGCGAGCAGAAGCCACGACCCAAACAGAGAATGACATGTGGCGAGCCAACAACACATCAAGTCGACAAACGTTATGGCACACAGGAACCAACAAACGACGGTAACAAAGGCACCACACAACCACTAGACGCGGCACCCGAAGCATCGCGAAGCCACCCATTATGGCGCTACGGCGTAGCCAACGCACGCTATCCAGCGCTGCGCCACCTGCCCGCCGCGCTGATCCTTGGGCGCGAGGAGGGCACGCCAACTAAAAAGCTTTGCAGGTGAAGGGGCCGGTGCACTGCACCCTCTGGGAAGAAAGGTGCGGTTTAACCATTCATGAAGCAAGACCTTGACCACGAGGTTCTTGTCGTAGGGGCGGCCCACCGGCCCCCACGACCAGGCGAACACCGCAAGCGCACACACCTTGCCTGGTATCACTGGAGGGTCCAAAGGGCCAAAGGGGCCTAGCCCGGAGGGGCCCGAGGGGTGTGAGGTGGTCTGGAGCTTTTCAAACCTCCTTTGGCGACCAAAGTCGTCCGGGCAGGGGGGGTCTCATATCCCCCCCCCCCTCGAAGGACCACAGTTCCACTGAGTCGGGTGCACCTGCTAAATGGACCAGGACCAAGAGGATCCACCATGAGTCAAAAGCTATATCTAGGGGCAGGAAAAGCCCCTGCAGCCCCTACTAGTATAGGGTACCCAGTGGAAAGGCTATAAATAGCCACCCCCCTGTGTAAGGGGATAGGCTGTATTTTTTTCGATTAATCAATACTTGCTTACTTCCTGACAACCAGTCAAGTCCCCTCTTCAAGGAGTTAATCTTGTTTTTGGTAAGTTTTTTTTTTTTGCTTTCAGTTTTTCGTTTCCTAGTCATGTCCGGTTCGGACAGTGAGTCTGTGTAAGTAACAAGTTTGCAGCCTTTATAAGGCTAAGTCCTGTAGTCATGGAGTTGAGTTGAGAGAAGAAATAAAAAAGCAAAAAAAGAGGAGCACTGCTCCCGAAACCAAAAGATTGTGTTCTTTGTGCGTTTGCATTTTGTCTTGTGTTATTTGTCTCTCCAGCAGAAAGAAGACCAAAATTTGGGCGCACGTAAAGACAGCATAGACGAGGCACTACTTCCAAGCAAGAACATGTGAAGACTTTGAAGCATAGGAGTGCTGCTGTCTAGCAACATCACGTGAAGAAAAGAAGAGACCAGAAGTCAAGCATTCAATGGGTCACATCGAAGCAATTAAGACAACCGAGTGAGCCGAGCATAGCTGTTCTCAGCAGTTTTTTTGGATGAAGACAAAGAAATTCCAATATTATGGGCCAACCTCCTACCAAACATTTTCTCCAGAGAGCTCTAGATTATTAGAAAAGTAGATCCTTTCAGAATCATGAACTAAAAGCTGAAAAATGAGGAGTTTAGCCCTACCAAACAGGCCCTTAGAATACGACGAAAGAATCGGCCATGTCGTACTTCATCTTCTCCAGGTTCGGCGAGACGGCGAACTTGATCATCGGCGGCGGCCCGCAGGCGAGCGCGAGCCTGTCGTCGCCGCCCTCCGGCACGTGCTCCCGCAGGATGTCCTCCGTCACGAACCCGACGCTGTACTTCCACCCTTCCTGCGGCCGCTTCACCTGGTCGATGACGTACCACACCTTGAGCCTGTCCGGGTACTCGGCGGCCCACCGGTCAAGCTCGTCGCGCAGGAGGATGTCGTCCTCCATCCGGTTCGCGTACACGAGGTGCATCTCCGTCTCGTCTTCCGGCTGGTCGCGCAGCACCGCCTGGATCACCTGGTACATCGGCGTGATCCCGCCCGCCGGCGATCATCGCCAGCCGGCGCGCGTGCCGCTGCTTGCCGTTGATCATGAAGTTGCCGCGGCCGGTGTACTCGACGTGCCCGAGGGGCCCTTGACGTCGATGTAGGATCCTATCGGGAGCGATTCCAGGTACTGGGTCATGAGCCCGCCGTTGGGGAACTTGGGGTGCTCGTTCTTGAAGTACACCTTGACGAGGAGCTCAAATTGACCGATCTCATCGACCATGCTCGTCGGCGTGTACGCCCGCATGCACAGCTTCCCGTTGATGTCGGCGCACACGAAGATGTGCTTGCCGACCGGGAGGCCGAGCACCTGGTCGGAGGATGGCAGCGCGAAGCGGAACAGGCGGACGTCACGGGAGAGCTCCTTCTTGTCGACGAGGCGGCAGGGGACCTTCTCGCGCGGGCTGGAGAGCGCGACGGGGGCGGGGGCCGTGATGGCCTCGCGGATGGGGGGAGGTGGGAGAGGTTGGACGCGCCGTGGACGGAGTTGTCGGAGCTGTAGCCGGTGCCGGTGGCGATGAGCGCGCCGATGCGATAGGTGTCGAGGAGCGCCTTGGCCTTGTCGGAGTGGATGGCGTCGAACTCCTCGGTGCAGTCGGTGCCGGCGTTGATGAGGATGCTGTCGGCGCCGCCCGGGTGGTCCTTGAGGAACGCGGTGCAGTCGTAGACGTGGCCGTGGACGACGATCCACGCCGAGTCCTGCGACGCGTTCTTGCGCACCTCGGACATGGTAAACTGCTTGCCGTCGGTGGTGTTCATGAAGGGCGTGGACGTGCTCCGCTTGAACCCCGGCGCGGCGGCTTGCGCCGTCTCCAGGTGCTTCTGCCGCGCCATCCACCCGCCCGACTGGTTGCCCGGCTGCGTCGGGTGCTCGAACACCAGCCCGATCTCCCCCTTGTGCAGCCGGCACACGTTCACCTTCACCTTGAACCAGCAGTTGCTCATCATCCCCTGCCAAGAACAACCAACCATCATATACACGCAAAACCATCAAAACTATATTCAGAACGGCGCCCTCACGTAATTAAGCTTGCAAATGACACGCCATTAGTATAGAGATGGATGCAGGTACGAACGTACCAAGAGGTTCCAGATGAGATTCTCGGGCTGGGTGTTGAGCGACTGGTCCCAGGCGCGGACGGCGATCTCCTTGGCGCCGAGGAGGTCGAGGACCTCGACCTCGACGGACCAGAAGCACCAGCACCAGTACCTGCCGTACTTGTTGGGCTTCTCCGGGTGGTCGAGCGCGCACACCAGCCATGTCTCGCCGCCGTCCAGCGTCACCTCCACTCTCGTCACCTTCTTGCCGCCGCCTACCCAAAACACAACAAAAGCCCTCGTCAGCCTCATGAGTTACGAGACTCGTTTTACTGGAAACCTCTTATTGCTGTTACTATGTTAGCGTGTGTGTTCTTTTTAAAGAAGTCACTGTTAGCATGTGATAGTTTATTCACGTACGCATGTATTCGGATTCGACACGTTTTCGATCGTCCCCAGAATATTCAGTGTCCATGTCGCTGGATTCCCCATTGCCTCCGGCCCAGCGCCAACTTGTTAATCATTGGCTCCCAACGTCGCCGGAGGATGACGACGTTAGACGGCATGATTCGGATGAAGCATGCACGCTAGTTAGTCAAATGCTGGAGAAATATAATCCTAAACGGCTGCTAGCTACTTGCTTGGTATTTTTGTTTGGGTGTTCTAAGTCCTTACTTCACTTTCTCAATAGTTAATTTGTTCCGTGTTTGCAAAAAGGAGATGTCTTATTACATCATGTATATATATATATTGCTCGATCGAGTTCTTACTACTGCAAGCTTGAAGGGGGAAGTATATTGTATGAAACGACCATGCTGTGAACAAAATACGTACTCGCAGATGCCTTATCTATTAAGCATGAACTATCTTTACGAGTTGTTGCAAAAGTTTGATCCCATTCCGTGTAAAACAAATCGGTGTGTGCTCCGGTTTCAGCGCCGGTTTAGATCTTTCCAACATCTTAATTTCTTCTAATAAAATGAACCATGAGATAAGGAGCAAGCTGCAAAGATTGAGGTTATTTTTAGGTTCCAAGGACAAAATGTTAAAAGTCTTACAGTCTTACAGGTTATTTTTAGGTCCCATGTCCTTGCAAACGGCCCTTCGTGATACCAGTGGTCAGATTTCCTTCATCAGTTCATTTCTCTTATTTGGGCTAATGGCCTAGCAAGCCCAAGATGTTACCTTTTTTTACTACGAAAATGGAAGTCTAGAGTCGCCGCCGCCATCGCCAGAGAGACTTGAAAGAACAATGGCAAGTTTCCGTTTTCGTTGTACCAGCTCTAAGCCTCTAAGTAAGTCACAGCCGAAGACAAGTAAGGCAAGTCAGGGCCGAAGGTACGGACTCACCAGAGTAGGCGTATCCCTCATGGTGTAGGCGCGCTGCGTCCTGATGGCGTTGATGGGTAGGATCTCGTCGTGCCCCGGCGTCGTGATCACCGAGTTTATGTTCAGCTCGTTGATGATGTGCTCCGGCTTGTACCACCACGCTGCGCATTTGCACAAACCGGCACATTTGTTCGATTCAGTCATTCCATTTCGCACGCATCAAAACGATCGAACACGGCGTAGTAATTCACAGATTTAGTTTGGTTAATTTACCTTCTGCGTTGGCGAGCTCGGCGTCGACGTGGGACGGCAGGACGCGGTTGTCCCAGTAATGGTAGTAGTTGTCGGACTCGGCGGTGGTGACGATGATGCGCTTGACCCACTTGACCATGCGCCCGCCGATGCAGCCTGGGATGATGACTCGCACGGGGAAGCCGTGGTCCGGCAGCAGCGGCTCGCCATTCTGCATGTACGCGAGCATGATGTCCCGCGACGGGTCCAATGCCCACTCGCGCGTGATGCTGGTGCCGTACTTGGAGCCCCGCCGCCGGGGGTCCTCAGCGCCCTCAAAGCACGTTGAGCGCGCCGCCCTTGCGAGGCATGATGCCGCACCGGAGCAGCACGTCGCGGAGGCGCGCGCCGCGCCACACCGACGTGGACACGCCGGCGGGGCCCCAGTTGAAGCCCGCCGTCTTCCGCACCATGTTCTGCTCCTTGCGCCGGTTGCCGGCGCAGACGAGCGTGACGGGGACCTCCACGGCGGGAAAGTCGTTGACCAACTTGTCCATGGTGAGCCGTGTGGGCCGCTTGACGAGGCCCGTCACCTCGACGGTCCACGTCGACCAGTCCCCCCGCGGGACGGCGCCGTGGTTGCGCACGTAGTGCAGAGGCGACGGGGTGATGAAGCCGTGGTGCATGAGCTGCGCCAGCGGCGGCTCGCAGTTGAACGGGTGCTTCCCCGTGAGCCGGATGAGCGACGGGTTGCGCTCGATCCACGCGTCCGCGGTGCCCTCGTCGCGCGGGTCGCGCACCGCCGGCTCCACCTCGAGCTGCAGGTGCGAGCCGTACAGCTCGCGCCAGTCCTCCTGCTCATCGTCCGACGCGTCCCCGTCGGCACGTGCCTTCCACGGTGGCGATATAAGGGGAGGGAAGCCGCACCCGCCAACGGGCGAGTCGGCGCGGCCCGGGACGCCGTTCGCGGTGACGCGCACCGGCGCGGAGCCCGGCTCGAGGCGGCCGAACTGCTGTGGCTCGACAGAAGCGGTCATGTTGCGGGGAGGTGCTCGGTTCTAGCTAGTGCTCTGCTTGCCGGTGATGCGGAGCCAGTATAGTAGTGGTCTGGAAGAGGCGCGAAATTTGTTGCTAAGAGAAGCGGTGTGAGGTGAGTATATATAGACGCGCGCAGCCAGGCTCCCGCATGACGTGGCGCCTCAAAAGTCAGCATGGCTCAGTTTTCCTCAACGTAGCAGCGTAGCACGGTCGTTTTGGGCTATTGGCGCTACGCTTGGAGTTTTGAGTTGCGCTCTGCAACACCACAAATTTTGCTGATTTGTTTCCTTTGAACTCGCAAATCTGGCCGATTCTTACCCCTCTGGTCACAAAAAGATCGTCATTTTGGATATCGACACAATTCTTAATTTATATTGTAATATATTTATAAAACTTAACAAAATTATACTTTTATGAAAGCTCTTTTAGAGACAAATCTCGTGTACTATTTTCACGTGTTCAATCTAAATATTGAGAAAATTTTGATAGCCAAAGTTTAGAAAATTTGACTATACATACCCCAACATGACATTCTTTTGCGACTAAAAGGAGTAATATTTACTTTAGCAAAAATATTGCAATTTCAGCCAATTTAACCACTGCTTAAGGTGTGCATGCCTCTGTTCACAGTTATATTACAGTTGATCAAACGTCATGTTACTGCTTGTAACGCGTATTACATTTGTTCAAACTTCAAATCCAAACAATGATGTCCACAGAAACTGTCCAAACAATACTGTCCAGTAAACAATAGTGCTTGGTTGCATCTTACATGCCGGCTGTAGGGTTAACTAAGAAAACAAAGGAGAGTGACTTTAGCTAACGCGGTAACCGTGACTATTTTGGGACACGGATTTACTATCTCACATGCATCTGAAAATTTGCAAAATCGTAGTCAAATTTGTTCACCGTTGGATTTAACGTGGAGATTCATACTACGGCCAGCCGGCATCCTCCTCTCCGACACCGCTAGGGTTCACCTGTTTAGGGTTTGGGTTCACAGTGCCCTTGGGCTTAGAGGCGGCGGATGCCTGGCGATGGCGGTGACGGTGTGGCAAGCGGCGGTGTGCACCGCCAAGGCTGATGGAGGAGGGAGGTGGGCGGCGGCGGTGAGGCGACAAAAGCATAAGGTTAGAGACGAAGAAGGAGGCGGCGAGGAGGCTCTTGGAGAGGAGGAAGAAGGCTACATGGAGGCGGTCATGGGAGAGGAGGAAGAAACGGGCCTGGGAGGTGGTTAGGAGAGGTGGGAGGCGAAGCGTGACGGTAGGGGGTAGTTGGTCGGGCGGGCCTCAAGGTTTAGGGAGGCGGCGTGTGGGGAGGGGGCGTGAGCGTCGGTGTGGGTGAAGGAATGATGGTTAGGGTTATGGGATGGAGGCGATATATATGGAAGAGAGGGAGAAATCTAGATGGGTGGATCAAACTTGACGGTCTAAAATTCCTTGATATTTTCAAAAATAGATGAATGTGTAATAGTTGCACCTTGCCTTTGGGACATACCCAGTCTTGACGTCTTTGTTCATCTCGAAAGACAAAAACAATCGCAAACCACCAACTAGCAAGGTAGTTAGGATCGCGATCCAAGTCTTAAAGTCTTCGACTCTCTGAACCCACGACGACTGTCGATCCAAGTCTTATTGCCGATCCGATCCTACTCAAGGTCGGTAGGATCGCGATCCTACTCTTAGAGTCTTACGGTTCTCTGAACCCACGACGACTGTCGATCCAAATCTCCTTTGTCGATCCTACTCGTAGAGACTTAGGGCATTTTTTTTTAGAGGCCGGGCTTTGCGATATTTTGTTTTAGAGCAAAATTTGTTGATATTAATTTCGAGAATGAAACTATAAATAAACAAGGAGCATGCAAAATATTGTATCGATGTGGTAATGCTAGTACAAATATCTATATTATGGCATGAGCAATCTTAAGCTTGATAATGATAAGCTATTTTTATTCCTGGAGTATGTCTAGCTACTTTTAAGGAACATGCAAGTGGTAAACCATATAACAATCATACAAACTTATAGTATAGATGTTAAATATGTGTATTTTTACAAATCCGTAGAATCGCCGATTCTACGATTCGATACTACGATTCGATCCTACCGGAGGCAAATCGATCCGACTCAGGATCTCGACTCTGACTACTTTGCCAACTAGACCATCCTTGTTAGGTGAGCCTCATATCGTTGGATCGCTCCAAGATATTTCGTTGGTTCATGCCATGGGCACGAAAGTTGAATTTTAAAAAAATATTTTAAAAGATAATTACAAAAATAAATAGTCATCTAAAAAAATTACCAAACTAGGTCCATGTCGCCGTTTGAATTGGCGACAGAGACCCGGTTGACTCCCTGTCGCCGGTCCAACTCCCTGTCGCCAACTGGCGACAGGGAGTGAACAATGCTCCTGTTTGAAACCCTAAAATTCAGCACAAGACTCACTTTTATTCAAAAAAAAAGAAGATGGGAAGAGAGAGGAGTAGAGGGCAGGAGAGAAGCTAGCGAAGGGCTGCTCGTCCGGTTGCCCACCTGTCAGGTAATTTTTTTTAATTGAATGGATTGCATAGTTTTAGATGTACGGTTACGTAGTGCAGTATGTTGTACATAATACTTTTTGGTAGGTAGTCTAGTTTTAGATATGTGGTTAATCGTGAAATTATTCTTTATGATGCAGTGCGTCGAATATGTCGGCCGATGATGAACTAGGGCTGGTGGGGATGTGATGACCGAAATTTGAACTTCGAGGCCGATTGCTTGCGTCGACACTACTACATAAAAGGCTTTCCGCAGACGGTTCAAAAACGCGTCATCATAGAGCGGTTTCGTGAGCCGCCCGAGTTTATCGGTCGATGATGACATGAGGTCATCACAGAGCGGTTTTGAACCATCTGTGATGTATACTTTCCTGAGCGGTTTGTGGTTCAAACCGTCTGCGATAAATATATCACAAACGGTTTCATTCACAAACCGTCTGTGATAAGTACATATCACGAGACGGTTTCACCACAAACCGTCTGTGATAATTTTATATCACGAGCGGTTTCAGCCACAAACCGTCATGACAAGTACATATCACAGACGATTGTGGTTTGAACGTCTGTGATGACTTTTCTCTATAAAGCCCCAGCGGTAGTTGCTTGTACCATTAAATCGGCATCATATATATATATATATATATATATATATATATATATATATGTGCGTAGTCTCTCAGCCACTTTGGGATTATCCACAGCGACATGAGAAGGATGAGGCGGTATACGGGCAACCTTATTGAGCCCTGCGGGTTTAAGAAGTATGGATGCAAAGAGGCGTTAGGACATCCAATTACGGATTGGGCGTGGCTATGTTGAAGAGTGTCGTTGATCTTGCGTACTCGGTAGGAAGTGGCATCATGTATTAGCAACCAACCATTCTTGAGCATGTAATCGTCTTTAATTGTTGCTTGGTGTTCTTGTTGGCTTTAAAGACAATTACATGCTCAAGAATTGTTGGTTCTCGATAGATGATGCCACTTCGATCGGAGAAGTTAGCATCAACGCACTTTCAACATATCGACGTCCAATCGAGTAATTGGATGTCCTAACGCCTCCTTGCATCCATACTTTTAAACTTCACAGGCTCAATGAGGTTGCCCGTGGATACCGCCTCATTCTTCTCATCTTTGCGTGGGCGACCCCGGTGGTCGAGGACTCTGAATAATATATATATATATATATATGATGCCGATTTAATGGCACAAGCAACCCGCTGGAGACTTTATAGAGAAGAGATTATGAATGGAATGGTAGGGCGTGCACGCATAAGAGGTAGGAGAACTTGACCGGCATGAACAGGGGACTATTAATATGAACTAATTATCAATTCAATTTCACATAAGACTATTGACACCATTACATCACGAGCAAGGGACTATTAATATGAACTAATTATCAATTCAATTTCAGCATAAGACTATTGACATCATTACATCACGAGCAAGGGACTATTAATATAAACTAATTATCAATTCAATTTCAGCATAAGACTATTGACATCATTACATCACGAGCAAGGGGACTATTAATATGAACTAATTATCAATTCAATTTCACATAAGACTATTAACATCATTGAGCGGTTCATCGCCAAGAGAATAAGACCAAGGGTGTCCAAACCCACCACATCGATAGTAGCCCTCGGCATCCATCACAGGGCACTAGTTAGCCATTTTCATCACAGAGCAAGGGGGTAGAGAGCAGAGAGGACCTTAATGCAAAGAACCACGGTGGCGACTCCACCACCAAAGACAACCCTCATCCATTTCCTTTACCTTGCATAAATCACACAAACATCGGGACACAACTTAAGGCTCATGCATAAAAATCAAACTCAACAAAAAACATTAAGCTAACAGATCTAGAGGAGAATAGAGGAGGATGGGAAAGCAAAGCCGGCGGGGCCTAGCGAGGCGCAAAGGGGTCGGCGGCGGCAGCGACAGTCGGCGCGGCGTCGAGGTGGGGAGGAGCGGAGTTAGGGCGGGCGCAAACCCTAAGCGGAGCTGGGGAGTGACGAGTTTGGGCGTCACCGTGGTTGTGCACTGTGATGACGCCGCAAAAGACACTCTTATCGTCTGAGTGTCTTTTGCGGTGTTCTGTGATGCCTACAACCGTCGGCGACAGGAAGAATGGCGGTGTCAGCAACGACGGGGAGGAGAACGGACGAGAGTAAGGCCGCTGGGGAGTGTTGAGTTAGAGCGCAAACCCTAGCGGTGGTGGGTAGCTCCTACTTATAAAGAGACTTATCACAGAGCGGTTCTATTATGGAACCGTCGGTGATAATTATCATGAGCAGTTCCATAATGGGCTATGCGTGAAATAATTTTTCTCAAGTATATTTATCTTGTATATACACTTACATGAAATGAAGAAATTACATGTTTATATTAAAAAAGCGAAACCTATAATTAAACAAGGTTTTTCTAGTGGCGGAGGTTGGTGCTATCTCCATCTCCAATACTTCATAGGCGGCAGTTTTCGATCCAGACGGATTCGATCATCGTGACGAAGCTCGAAATCGTCCACCGTTGTGGCTGCTCGTTGAAAGTGTCTCCGAAGACCCTCGGATGTTGAACCAAGAAGAATTGAGCCCATAGGCTCTCTTCCCTGCTTGAGGGTCTCGGCACGGTCGACTCGATGCGCCGCCGCCTCGATTACAGCCAAGTGACGGCAAGCCTCACGGAGGCGTGCAACATCGTTTTGGAGGACTACGTCAATGACGCGATAAACTTCGCCGAAAGTGGGAGATCACCGGAAGACACGGCGGAGGAGGATGTCAAGGCGGTGGAAGGTGGCCGTCACCTTTCGGCAAATTCTCCGCGGCGGAGGAGTGAAGACACTGTTGATCAAATAGTGTTCTTCCGCGAAGACAGTTCAACTTACACCGAGAGGTGCTCGTGCAGTCTTGGCCAGAAGGCCATCAATGCGGCGACAAGGAAGAGGCGATCATTTACTTTTTTATAAGTATGTGGGGATGATCAACTTGGATGGCGAATGATCCTTTTTATAAAACAAGGAATAAATTTGGAGTGTGAGGCGAAGAGACGCGCCGGGGCCGAAGCGGATCGATGCGATGAAGAGACGCATCGGGAGCCGGCGGATGGCGGCGAACGAGCGCGCCGGCGATGAAGAAACTCACCGTGGATCACAGAGCGGTTATTGTTAAAAACCGTCAGGATACTAATAATATCACGAGCGGTTCTTGTTTAGCGAACCGCTCGTGATACTTCACGACGGTTTTAACATGAACCGTCGTGATATTACCTCTTCACGAGCGGTTTTTAAGCGCGACGATGCCTGAGCGGTCTCTAAACCAAAACCATCGTGATTGAATGTAATACCGACGGTTTTGGTCAACCGTCTGTGATGAGACGTCCAGTATTAGCCTTTTTGTAGTAGTGTGACTAAGAGGAATGAACTTGGGATGGGCGTTGGGGTCTTTGGTTGGGGAGGGTGAACTAGAGGCGGCTGTGCTAGTCTCCCTGTGCTTGATATTTCAAATGGCTTGGTTCTTATCCCCTTGGCCTTGTGCGCTACTGCTGATTTGTGATATGTTGATGGACCCCCGAGTCCTAAGGATGCTTCTACTATTGTTGGCTTATGGACCTTGGGTCCAAAAGTGGGCTTTGGGTCGGTTTTCGGATATTTGGCTGAGGTAGGTCAGTAAAATATGGGTATCAGTTCTAATATTGCCGAATGATGAGGCTCACAGAAGGTGAGATGGTGCCACTACCCTAGGGCGGTCGAGAAGCCTCAACGACCTTCGCAAGGAATCTAATGGCAATCTTCTCCTTCTCCCAATCCTTACGTTAATAATACCATGCTTGCTACTGTCTATTGGTAATGGTGGAAAATGGTATGTATGCAGGTTTTGGATGGCTGAGGAAAAAGATTTGGTAAGCTAGCGATCAATGGACAATGATACAAGGAGGGTTTTGGCGACATGAATGCAACAGTTTTATTTTTATTCTTTTGTACTGTACTCAAAGCTATAACAACCACATTTTAATTTGTTGTAATTAATTCTTGTAATAATTACGAGTTTGTATTAATGTTTCCAATTTGGCTTGTATGGAATTCATATTGTAATTCGAGATGTACTTTAGTGTAAAACGTTGTGTAATTTATATTCTTGAATTCTTGATGTGTAAGTTTATATTGTGAATCATGATGATGATGTTTGATGTATATCTTTTATGTTAGATTCTTTGCGATTAAACCTCGTTTTCAATTATCCGCATTTTAGTTACTATTAATTATCAATTAACGATGCTAAATCTAGGATTAGGTTTTGGTTCTCACAATCCTTCAGGCGTTGGTGAGTATGGACATCTTCTTGTTGTTCTAACGATGATGTTCGGCTTGGGCGGCACCCTCACGGCGATCGACAACATGGGTCAGATCGACGAGTCGATGGGGTACCCGCAGTGCAGCATCACCACCTTCGTGTCCATCGTCAGCATCTGGAACTACCTCGACCGCGTTGCCACCAGCTTCGCCTCGGAGACGCTCCTGGCCCGGTTCTACTTGTCGTGCCTACTCCTTTTGGCCGCAGTGCTCCGTCTCACCATCCCGGGCCACCTGCGGATCGCCCCGCCACCTTGACCCCTCTCCCATCCATCACCCAAGCCAACCCACCCCATACGAACCTGAATTTTTAGGATCCATACTAGACCAAACCAACACGTTTTTAACTGCAAATTCAAACCAAACAAATTCGTTGGGTGTCTCAACCCATTTCTATCAACCCAAAGCTAACACAAATTAAAACCTAACCCGCTTCGTCAGACCTATGTTTGGGTCCAGGGCTGCGGCTGACACGATTGACTTTGTCCGGCTGGGCTCACACGTCACAAATCTTTAGTCGCCGTTCAAAATGCGTGTGCAAGTTTCAGAGGATCTGCCGAGGCTGACACTACTGACTTCGCCCGGCTGGGCTCACACGTCACAAATCTTTAATCGCCGTTAAAAATGCGGTGTGCAAGTTTCAGAGGATCTGCACGTGACACCCTACAAAAACTCGGGAGTCTTGAGGTGTGCTGTACTGCACCGCTGCTGTGTGTGTAGTCGTGCCCTTGTCACCTCATGCGAAGTGTCTGATTTGTCTGAGACTCCGAGTGCGTCTGTCCAGAAACGTGTTTTGGCCTTGCCGGATGCCAACATCATCGTCTCCTTGCCGGATGCCAACATTTCAACCTCGTGCGAAGTGTTTGATTCAGTCTGCGTGAAGAGAAATTCCATCGTCTGAATGAGGGCATGCACATCGCTCCACCTGGCCGGTAGCCTCACTATATTACATCAGAGCAGTGCCATCGTGAAGAAGGGAGAGAAAAGGCGGTGGCTTGCAAAGTATCGGGGAGACTTGTAGAGGCAGTGGTGGTTGGAGAGGGTGAGAAGATAGTTCAAGAAGAGGGAGGAGAAGAGAAGCAGAAGAAAAAGGATTAATTTCTACTGTAGTATTCAAAATTTATAGTCTCAAATATTTTTATACATTTAAAAAATATTTTACATGTATCACTTGAAGCTACCATGTATTGAAAAGGTAGACACTTGAGCGATGTTTTTAGTACTTATGCTTAGGTTAAGGATAAGGCACAACTTAGGGCTACCATGTATTCTACCTGCCCTGAATCTCCGTTTCGTGCAAGGTTTCTAGATGCTCGGAATTTTCGTTTCTGCCATTGAATTTAGGACTAGGGTCTATCCGTCTATGCCACACTGTCTCTGGTTTTTTGTGAGGTCACCTTGGAATATAAGGCGCACGTACCGACTGAATCGCCGGAGAAGGACGTGCCGACTTAGCAGTATCGCCAGCAAAAGCGAACCAATTTGGATGTGGAAACGGCGAAACCTTGGTCATAAATAAGTGCGTGGTTCGCTGGAGATTAGTCGATTCCAGAGAGTGATCAAACTTGACATTCAGCGCTTGACTTGGTAAGTCGCGATTGGCCCTCAGCTCGAATGAAATGGGAGGGAAAAATAAGCCTCTTCGTATCTGAAGTTTTCTTGTTTTTTTGATAAAGGCACAGCTTATGTGATAGGCATACTGTATCACATACTGGCGTATCCGTGTAAGCAGTTCTTACCAGGGGCATCTACAGTGTAAGATACTTATACATAAGTGTAGGGACGGAGTCAGCTATGATCTAAGCCTCGAACTGAGCTAGCTGTTCTTATGTCGAACTAAAATGTTTTGTGATTTTTTAAGAGATTTTTATAGACTTTAACACTAATAAGATTTTTAGACCTCGGGTTATATTAGCTTACCTAGCCCGAGGCTTAGATCTACCTCTATAATAGTTATTTAAAGAGATAAAATAACCACGTCATGAAGCATCTTTGTAAAAGCCATTCCCTCCGATGTAAGCATATCTTTTGTAGGTACTTAAATATTATATTATCTATTAATTAGATATAATTATGTACATAAGCGCTTATTAATTAAGCATCGATGCTATAAAATAAATATATTATCTGTCCGTCGATTTTTTTCCTTGAACATCTCTGTAGACACTGCGTTGTACATACTCTGAGTAACAGCGACTCTTCTTTTCTCAAAAAGTAACTGCGACTCTTGCAAATCGTTACGGCGCCTCCATCACGGAAGTCTTGCAAACACTTTTTTCTTTTTTGAACTTGGAAGTCTTGCAAGTTCTGACGGTGTACTGATTGACCATTGACAAATCTTGCATAGAAGTTTCCAATTTCGTAGTCGGTCATCATTTAGTAGCTTGGCCCGTTTGGATGGTCCAGATTTCTTGCAATCACTTTCTCAAAAAGTAACCTCGACTCTTCAAAATCCTGGCGGTGCCTCCATCACGGAAGTCGTTTTTTTTAAATAAAAAAACATTATTTTAAAAAATAATTACAAAAATAAATAGCCATCCAAAATATTTACAAAAACGGCTCCCGTAAATGGGTTTAATGGCGATAGATAGTATCGTCGATTGAATTAGCGGCAGAGATCTGTTGACCTTATCGCCACCCAATTACTGTCGCAGGAGGTGAACAGTCTTCATGTAGCCAGTTGAACCGGCGATAGGATGCTATCTATAAAATCCCTAAAAAATTCCCCCAAAACTCATTTTAATTCCAGAAAAAAAAAACAAAAGAGAGGAGGAGGGGGAGAGAAGAAAGGTAGCGAAACTCTGCTAGTTCATCATGGAGGAGAGAGATTGACAGAGCATCAGATCCGGTTAGCCGGCCATCTTGCAGGTACATTTTTTTGCAACTTTGTACATTATGTCAAATTATGTAGAATTAAGTACATCATTTGAGCTATAGCGAGTAGAATAAAGTAGAATTAAGTACATAGAATTCAGTATAATAGCGACATATAATTAAGTAGAATAGCGAGTAAAATTTAGTAGATTAGATAATTGTAGTCAAATTACGTACTACATTATTTGAGCTGTGTATAGTGTAGTTCACCGTACACATGTTATAAATGTTACAGCAGTCGAACGATTTAGGATAAATCAGCAGAAATAGGAAGACACCTATTAGAAATATGTAAAAATAATCCCAACTTTATTTAGCTTCCCATTTGTGCGTGGTAATTATATTGTTAATGTCAAAAATTAATTTTAAACTACGAAACTAGGAAAAACTTTGTTTATTGTTTATATTTGCACTTAGAAAATATTTAAAAATATCCTCTAAGTTGGAAGACCCTATTACAAATCTGTTTAAATTGCTGAGTAGCCAAAATTTGGTTTACATTTTTGTGTGGTAATTATTCTATTAACGCCAAAAGTTATTTTTAAAGTAGGAATTTTGGTTTTGTGCATGTTTCATAGTCTTTACAATGCATGCACTTAATTTGTAGGTATGGCAGACGCAGACCACTACGAGTTGCTTGACCCGGTGATTGACGCGCATCACTGTAGCCGCCTCACTACCATGCTCCCTTGGAGGGCGAGGCGCCGATTAAGTTTGGCGCATTGCGGCTGCGCACGCCCATCAGAGCATGGAGGCTGCACCTAGACTGAGTTTTGAGGTACGTGTAGTTCTGACCTTCATGCACTCAATCGCGGTCTAACTACTTTGCATGCAGTCACGTTTGTTCTTAATCGTTTCGATGCAGGTTGAGAGCGGCAGACCTCCTTCCACTAGCGAGGATGGTAGAGGCGGTGTGGGAGGACGACCAGGACCGCGGTCCTGATCATACGTCTAGGCATTTTCCATACAATCAGGCCCTACTGACAACGCTAGTTGACCACTAGAGGACAGAGACGCACACGTTCTACCTAACGTGCGGGGAGATGGCGCCGACCCTTCAGGACGTCTCCTTCCTGACCGGATTGCCCTACACTGGCTTCCCTATAGTGGCGTACGACAGCCCGGCCACGTGGCGCACGGACCTCTTAGCGAGGTTCCACGATGTGCTGCCACTAGACAGCTGGTACACGGAGTTCAACAGCCCGCACGGGCCGACATTGAAGTGGATCTGCTAGTTCTACATAAGTTTTCGTAACTATTGTCCTTTCGCATCAATTTATATGTGAACTTTCCTGACGTGTACATGTCTTCTTGTAGCCCATGCGTATGGCGGAGAACACAGGGGATGCCATTGTTAGGAGGCATTTCGAGGCCTACCTGTTGTGGCTGTTTGGGTGGGTCATGTTTCTAGGGTCCCACGGTGACAACGTCGACAAGCACTACGTTTGGTACGCACATGAGCTGGCGGACGTCTTGGGTGGCGATATCGACCTACACTTGGGGTCGGCCATCTTTGTGTGCGATGTATGCGCGCCTTTGTCGACGATGCCACCGTGCCGGAGATAGCTCCATCCTCTCCGGATGCACTTCCATTTCGCAAATTGTGGTCCTTCGAGCGCTTCCAGATCGGACGACCATAGCTGGACTTGGTAGTGTACGCGGTCAACTTGGACGCCCAGGACGACGATGTGGACCAGCCGACTATGGGCACGGTGTTGTGCCGCCGCCGGGTTAGTTTCATGATCATTTATTATTTTTCGCATTGTAATCATAATTTTGTGTGCTAAGTTTTCAGTGTTCTATTCCACAGGTCACCTACACACCGATCATTTCGCAGGGGTCCTACCCAGAGTATGTTACAATATTCGATCAGCTGACGGATGACCACGTCATCTGGACACTGTACACTCAAGATAGTGTGAACACGTGCGCGTCCGAAGGACTGTCGAGCCTGTGCACGCGAGAATACATGTACTAGTACACGCGGAGGGCCTTGGTGCATGATGTCTTCGTGGAGGAGTACCAGGTGCAGCGGGTCATCGCCCGATTCGATCTGCGACAGAGGTCCCCCTTGGGGGAGGGGCGGAGTCTTTGGCGCATGTCCACGCGTAAGTTCACACTTTACTTCTTTCATACAATGTGCGTTACGCACCAACCAAATAATTGTCTTGCCGTCCACAGGTAAACTAGGAAGGGAGTACGTGGCATGATGTCTTGGTTGGACGTACAAGGAGTACATGAAGTGGTACGCTAGTCGGACGAGACTTTGCTACGTCCAGGTCGTGGTCGACCCACCACGACACGAGGCTACGACGTCCGACACGTACCCCACCCAGCCGAACTCCGCTTTCCTCTGCTCCGTATGTATTGAACGGTCCTTAATTCATATTTAATTTGCTAGATTTAGGTTTCCAACTTGTTCATTACTTGTGCAGAGGGATCTACACCAGGAGGTTCTCGAGTTGGCAACCTCCGTGCAATAGATGACGCTGGGGGACACTAGAGGGGTCCTGCAGCGGATTATGGAGGCCGCGAGATGAGGCATCTAGATTACGACTTGTCGCACGTCGAGGGACCCGGTGGACTGACCGGTGCGAGGACGAGGGGTCAGCCGAGGTGGTTCATGGCCACGGGCTCCTGCCCCGGATGTGGCGGGCGTGTCGTCATGGCACCGTGGTGGGAGCACCGCTGGATATTTTGGAGGTGAGCAAGAGACATTCACTTCTGCTTCTTTATTTCTAACCGTACAAGTTACTAACAGCAATATTCTCATGCAGGTCCTGTGCTCCACCGACACGCGGGGCAGAAGTATGCGGAGTCATCAGGGCACGATTTTATGCCACCAGGTATGACCACCTTGCTTGCTCACATAACATCCTTTTTCGCGGTTTCACCATGATTACGTGCGTACGTAATGCTTCTTTATTTCAAACCCCACTAGTTACTAACAGCAATCTTCTCTTGCAGGTCCTGAGCACCACCCGTACACGGGGCAGGAGTACGCGGACTCGTCGGGGCATGCCTTCAGGTCACCAGGTATGATCACCTTGCTTGCTTGCGTAACGTCCTTTTTCATGGTTTTCGCCATGATTACGTGCGTAACGTAATACTTCATAGATCAACCACCAGCTTAGGAGGATGATTCATTGTCGCACGACGAGGCACACCTCGGGGACTTCTTCATGGACCAGTGTGACACCCAGTTCTCCGTGGGGGCTTCTCAGCTGCACGGTGCACCGGGACCGACCCAACCGACGCAAGACCCCCCCCCCTCGCGACACCACCTCAAGCTACTCGCACCGGTCGGGTAGTGAGGCAGCCTGATCCTCTGACGTACTCGGACCATTGCCAGCGAGGTCAGGGGCGACACGCGGGGTGCGCCCCAAGAGGAGCCGTCAGTAGATATTTGTTCATCTAAATATCAGTCATATCATGTAAATATTAATTTCTGTACAAGTATTATTATGCTAGTCTCGTGTTTCAATATCTCTTTTTTGCTTGAAAACCATGACCACGTGTATGATTCTGCATCGGGACACCCCACATCACCCTCTTTCTATGCCTTCAATCCCCCTTACTTTGCGGATCGATGTGACCCGACGAGTTAGCTTTGCGCAACGATGTGCCCGATGAGTCAGCTTTGGGCAGTGAGTGACTCGACGAGTCAGCTTTGCGCAGCGACGTGACCCGATGAGTTAGGGCCACTGCCCCGCGAACGCGAATTTCCCTTAGCCGAATTACAATTCAGCTGCGTACGCAGTGTCGGCTTGGCATATAAGTACTACCACTTTCACGCTGGGTTCTCCTGCATTCAGACTTCAACACAATCTCGCTCAAATGGACAAGCACTAGGAGGAGATCCCACAAAATACAAAGGGAGTATGCGGCCTAGGAGGAACAAAGGGAGCGTGCCAGGAGGCCACCTCCTCGCAATGACGCCGCCCCCGTATGTAACAGCCCAAATTTCAAATTTCAGAGAAAATTTAAAACTTAATTATTTTGTGGATTTTCTGAAATTTTAAAAGCTTTTTCCTATTTATTTTAAAGCCAAAATAAATTTATTTGCAAAATCTATTACCAAGTGTAAGTTGGGAATATTTTATTTAAATCCAAAATGCCTTAGAGAAGTTTTGTGAATTTTCTCATAATTTTTGGATTTTATTTGCTATTTTCTAAAGCCTATTTGAATTAACAGAATTAAATCAATTGTTAAATCATTTAAATTCAATCAACAGTGATTGGGCCGAATCTATCTCAGCCATCTCCTTTCACGCACGTGCGCGGCCCACTCAGCTGTTTCTTCCGCGCACACTTCCTTTCAGCCGTTGGATCGAGATTGAACGATCTGATTTTGTTTGCACATTCGGACATCCGAACGACTCAATCGGTGCGGACCGTCCAATCTAAATCGAACGGCCCGGACACCACCCGTTACTTACCTATTCATTACCGTCACTGACAGGTGGGGCCCCGCTACAGTGTTGTCTCCTTCCCCTTTCCTTCTTCCCTGCGCCGCTTTCCTTTCTCACCCGCGCCTTCCGCCATGGACACGTTTCGAAAAACTTCCATACTCGACGAAATCTTGATCTAATCCCCGAACCTTCGCACGCATTAAAACTACCGCATCAATTCGTGCCCGTCACGGCTTCGCCCCTTCCATCCCCGGCTCCAAATCCCTGTGATTTTGTTGGAGACTTTGCACGGCCTTCGTGCTCTCCACGGCGATTCGACCTCGCCCTCACCCTATATAAGAGTGCCCCGGCTCTACCTTGGCCTCCTCACCTTAGCGTCGCCACCCTCGTAGCTTCTCCCTCCCTGTAGCGCCCCAATTCCAAGGTTTATCACCGACGGCCAAAGCTTCTTCAATCTTCAATCCCGCCGCCGTCAAGACCGCTCCGACCCCGTCGTCCACACCTTCGGCACCGCCGTATCACCGCGAAGCTCGTGCGCGCACCCATTTCACCGGAGGACCTCGGGAACGCCTTCGCTGCCGTTGACCTAAAACCATCGCTGTTGACCTAAAACCACCGCTGCCAAACCTCGCCGCCGACGACCAAAATGCCACGCCCCTCCGCACAAGGTAGCGCACCAGAGTCCTCATTACCCCCGCTTTCTTTTGCGCGTATCCACACTCCTCGCCGTGGCGCGTAGCGCCAGCGAGGGTGGCCACTGGAGCTCATCGGTCTCGAGCTTACGTGGCTAGTCCACGTCGGCGCCAGGTCACCGCCACATCAGCACAAAGGCCCACGTGTCTGCCTACGTGGCGGCCACATCAACCTTTGCGCCAGCCCCGCAACCCCTTGATACTGTGTTGTGAACTGAGTCCATCGTGGACTTTGATCGAGCGTGGACCGGGTCCATTGATCACTAGGCCCACATGTTAGTGACTCACTTTCTTTTCTGTTGGAAAATAATTCAGCCGAAAATCGGTTTTCCCAGGCGATGACGTCAGCTAGCGCAATATATCGAATTTCTTTTAGAAAAATAATTCGGGAAATTCGTTTAAATCTGAAATTAGGGTTTCTTTAGGTTTAAAACTTCGAGGAGCTCGTATTTCTTCATACGAACTCCGATTTAGGTGATTCAGATTTCTAAATTTGTATAAATTCTAGATCTAACTAACTAAACTAAAATTATTTGATTTGGAGTTAATTTGAATGTTCATTTGAATTTATTTGAGTTTTATTTGAATTTATCGTATTTTCGCGTGTAGATTTCGACGACTCCGGAGAGCTTGACCCATCTGAGGATTTAGAGTACCAGGACTTCAAGCAAGGCAAGCTATATCATTGATCATGTTGATCCCAGTATTTTAAATTTATTTAATTATGTTTTTAAATTATTAATGCATGCATAATTTTACCCAGCTATTTTAAATTCCTGTTTAAATTCTTAGCTATTCCAATTCCTTTGTATAGCCAATTTTGATTGTTGGATCATCAATCCCTTTTCACCATTAGATAAAATAAAAATAAAAATAATTATATGCTTAGCAATTGCTTAGATCAGAACTGTGTATTTGGGGTGTTTTAGCCAAATTACTCAATCTTGATTTAAATTGAGCCTATTGTATTGTTTTACCATAGAAATTTTATAAAATAATTTTACTTGAAATAAAATCAAAAATGGGTTTGGACTTGGGCGAAATGGATGATTGGTGGGTGCAGGTTTATGCACAGGCTCAATCCGGGTAGGGTTGAGGCCTAGGGGTTATTTTGGAAGTCGTCCAAGTCAGTTAAGGACTGGTCTTTGAGCCGCATCTTGCTAAGCTTCACCGTACTACCACATGTTCTGAATGGGCAGAACTAGGCTTAATAATTTGTAATACCTTACTGTTATTTGTGCCATGTTGTTGTGTGAGTGTCGGTTAGATAGTAGTCCCACCTGGTGTAAGAGGGGGCTTCCGGAGGATGGTTAATCCAATGGAAGTGAAATCTTAGCGGGCATAAATACTTTAGGGTAGAGCATTGTAACGGTCTTGTGATAATTGCTTAGTCGCACGCCTTCGGAAGCGTGTATTGGCCGACATTAAAAACAAATTATCTCTTGTGGGTAAAGTTGTACCACCTCTGCAGAGTGTAAAACTATTTGAACAGTCGTGTCCATAGTCATGGACATGCTGAGCAAAACCACTCTAAGTTAGACTTTATTTTTGGTTTTAAAAATGTTTAGCAAATGATTTTAGGATGGTAAATCCTTGTGGTAAAATTGGGCGGTTAGCCATGTGATATGAGGGTATCCTTCACCATTCATTCATGGAGGTTATCCACTATAAAATTGTTAATTTAAAATTTGATTTTAGTTATAGATTAAAAATGTCCTTGAAAATTATTATGAATATTTAAACTAAAAATGCTGCTTTATGCAAAATAGACCTTGACAGCCTCACTTGTTTACTTATGCATGCATCATATTTCTTTAATGGGTGTAACTTGCGAGCACGGAAGTTGTGCTCACTCTTGCTGAATAATATTTATTCAGGAGAAGACTTCTACCAGGACAATGAGGATCCAGACGTTTCGACCTACGCCCCCCAGGTGATTGCCTGTGGCGCAACGTGTGGCCTACTACCTATTTACTTCCGCTGTGATTTTCATTGTTTGGCCTCGGGCCCATTTTGTAATAAACTTTGACTTACATTAAATAAATGTGTGATATAATTGTGATGTCACTTTTATATGACTATGTACACTAGCAATCCTGGACTAGTGTATGAACACAGAGAATTCGGGATCCTTCGTTCCTGGGTTCGACATCGTAGTAGAAACCCCTACCAGAACATCCCAACGGCGTTCGCGCAACACTACTTGGGGAGACCCGCCCTCTGTTGGTCAGAGACAGATACAAGTTCTTCAAGTCCAAGCACCGGCTCGGCTGGGCATGCGTTCTTTGGGGTTCTTGCGAACTACTCCTGCGACTATCCCGATCGCTGTTGGGACATGAGCTGCTATCGGCAGCTGGTAAGGACAGGTAGCATTATGTTCCCCTACCATTTCTCTTTGAAAGTCCGCACTAACAACCTCTTCTATCTACCCGTAGTCCCCGGATCCGCTATGTGGCTACCGCAAGTGGATCGACCTAGAGATCCATCCACACGACCAGTGGACTCTCGACTACGAGGAGTGGGATGCCAACAGGGACCGCGAGAGGAGGGAGGAGGAGTGCCGCACCGAAGAGCACAACCAGCATTTTTGGCGCGAAATGTAGGCCCATCTCGAGGCGTGTAGGTGCTGGGAGTGTGAGGCTCGCGAGAGGGAGGGCGAGAAAAAGAGGGAAATGGCGGCCGAGGCAAATGGCCCTGCTCCACGCAGTAGTCCGACCCTCTTCGTTCATATGTCCTATGTATTTCTAATTTCCTAAAGGCATGCATGTACCGTCCTTGGTTCGTTAGCCTGCGAGCCGTATAACCCTTCTTGTCGGATCAACTATCGTGTTGTTATCGTTGCGCCATTTCTCCAATATTGTACACCGTGTGTGAATTCTCTAGCGCATTGCAATATAACTTACCTTCCTACTTACGAATCATTAATACCTCAATCATCCTCACAAAATTCTCTAGCGCATCACAATATAACTTACCTTCCAGCTAGCGCATCGCTAATATATTTCATACCGTTCGGAATCTACGAAAATCACAAACACAACAACGAGCATAGGGTCCTGTCACCAGTTCAACTGACGACATCTGCTTGTCGCCAGTTGAAATGGTGTCAGGTAGCTATCGCTAGTTGAAATGGCGTCAGGTAGCTGTCGCTAGTTGAAATGGCGACAGGTAGCAGTCGCTTGTTCAAATGGCGATAGGGAAGTGGGACCCCATAAAAACCTCTTGAAACCCTAAAAGTCGGCACAAGATTCACTTTTATTTAGACAAAAGAGAAGGAGAGAAGAGAGAGGAGTAGAGGCGAGGAGAGAAGCTAGCGAAGCGCTGCCCGTCCGGTTGCCCACCTCTCGGGTAATTTTATTAACCGAACGGATTACATAGTTTTAGATGTACGGTTACGTAGTGGAGTATATTTTACATAATACTTTTCGGTGGGTAGTCTAGTTTTAGATATGTGGTTAATTGTGGAAATGTTCTTTATGGTGTAGTGCGTCAAATATGTCTGACATCGCCAATTTCAAAATTTACTATGGTCAGGGGACTATTATAGAGGGTCCCGAGGGGATTGATTTGCGTTATTTTCAATCGGCGACTTTGCCCTTGCCAAGACCAGAGCAACGTACATGGGAGGTTAATTATCACGAAGACCAAAAATGGAGATCAAGAAGACTCTGTTGAGGAGCTATTTACAGTGCACCATCTGTGGAGTTAATTATCACGAACGGTTTTCAACAAAAACAATCTGTGATATGTAGTAATATCACAGACGGTTCATGTTTAAAACCGTCGATGAAGTATCACGAGCAGTTACGACAAAAACCGCCTCGTGATATTGGGTAATATCACGATGGTTTTGGTCGTAACCGTCGTGATACTTCACAGACGGTTTTAAACATGAACCGTCTGTGATATGACCTCTTCACAAACAGTTTTTAGCACGGAAAATAACACAGATGGTCGGTAAAAAAACCGTCTGAGATTGTGTTTAATACAGACGGTTTCGATGAACCGTCTGTGATCAGGCGTCTAGTATTAGCATTTTTGTAATAGTGAATAGGCCAACAAGACGGATGAACAACGACGCTCGGGTGTCACCGTCAAGTTCAAGAAGGTTCACTTTAACCACGAACTTCAAGACTGTGTCTTCATAGTGACCTTCGAGGACTTGTTCGTCTCTTCAACCTCGACCAGCTCGACGTCTCACTCATGTGATGCTGGACACTATAAGTGTCTACAATCACAGTCAATGTTCGTGTAATACCGATAAATGTTATATATAACTCCTTGCTTTTGTATATAGATACATGATGTCTAAAGCCGAAAGAAGGAATTCACTGGTAGGTTTCCTTGACCCACACGTGGTCTCCGAGCAAACCATAAAGGCGAATGCAACATTCGTCGAGGATTACGTTATAGCGTTTTTGCTGGCTCGTCGCAACAAGGAATACATACTTTTGCCCTACAACTAGGAGTAAGTGTTGCACTACTGTCTATACTTGTTGATTTGTACTTTATAAGCAACACAAACTTAGGTTTAATGACCATGGTGAGATACTTGTGTAGGTTCCACTAGATTCTAATTGTAATTATACCAAAATAGAGCTAAGTAATATACCTAGATTCCCTACAGAGGACCCCTCACAACTTCACAATTATCTGACATTTAATCAACAGGTAAACACATTTCCTCCATAGAAACTCTATTGTAGTCTTTCCTTCCTTTGCAATGGCTAAGACTAACTTCTTGGAGTCACGTAGGGCGTTCGGTGTGTACTATGCTAAAGGAGGGAAAAACAAGGGAAGGACGCTGTCACACGATCTAAAATTCCCTGCTAAGCTAGCTAGTACACATTAATCCTATATAACACTTCAGTAGTAATACCTCTCGAACTAACCAATTCTATTTTTTGCGGTGCCACCGGCCGTCGGGCATAACGTCTGTGGATACTATGTTTGCCACAACATGGAACTACTCATCGGTTCGCGATCACCAATGATCCTCGGGTTTGTCAATCTTGCAACAATTATTTCATATATACTTACCAATTTATATAAGCACGAATTTAATCTTCCCAAAGAATAAAGTTGCGACCATCGCCAAAGCTGCGTTGGAGCAGGCGAGCTCATAAAGTTCGATCACACCTTGCGTCATTCACGAGCAACAAAGTCATAAATCCAGATGGTTAATTTTAGGTAATTGATTTGTGAATTGGATGTGCTTGTTTCGAAATGAATCTAATTTGATGTGCTTGCTTATGAAATGAATGCTAATTGATGTGCTTGTTTGAGAGGGCATGGTGGCATTTTCTCGAGGCTAGCCAATAAATGTAATTAGATTTAGCAATGCAAAAGAATATCACAAACGATTTGTAGATGAAACCGTCTGTGATAGTCGACTATCACAGACGGTTGCATCTACAAACCATCTGTGATTGTCGACTATCACAGACGGTTTCATCTACAAACCGTCTGTGATAGTCGACTATCACAGACGGATTTCAGTTAATAACCATCTGTGATATTATGTATTACAGACGGTTCAAAAATCGTCTGTGATGACCTCATGTCATTACTGACCCATAAACTCAGACGGCTCATGAAACCGTCTATGATGACGTTTTTGAACTGTCTGTGAAGGTCTTTTCTGTAGTAGTGACCATACTATACGAGCGCCTCTCCGACCGTACGTTGGCGAATGCTACGGAAGAACGCTGTAATTTCAACAATGTGTTCACTCCTCTGCCTGAGGATTTGCCGGAGCTGGTGACGGCCCACTTCTGCCGTCTTGACATCCTCCTCCGCCGCGTCTTCTGGGTGATCTCCCACTTCCGACGAGTTTACCGCGTCATCGACGTGGTACTCCACAATGACGTTGCACGTCTCCAAGATTCTTGCCGTCACTTGGACTATTTAATCGAGGCAGCGGACGACCGAGTTGACCATGCCGAGACCCCTCAAGCAAGGGAATAGAGCCTATGGGCTCAATTCTTCTTGATTCAACAGTCCGAGGGTCTTCGGGAGACACTCGAACAAGCGCGTCAGCGGGTCGACGCATTTCGGGCCACTAGAAAAACTTTGTTTATTTATGTTTCTATTTTTTTTAATCTTTGTAAGAAGCGACAGGCCATGCTGTTTGGCCATATGAAAATTCCTAAATGAAAAAAAATCTAGTTTGGAGGTAAAGTTACTACATTATATGTTGAATTATTACTATATATATGTCAAAGACGGTTTAGTGGAACAGATTAATTAATTATATATATCCGATTTGTGATATGTATCATAGTTACAGAAAATTTTCAACAGTATTTAAATGACAAAATTGACATATAAACATGTAATTTCTTCATGTCATGTAACTGTATACATGATAATATGGTCAAAACATAGAGCTTGAGAATAACCATATCATAGACGGTTCCATAATAGAATCGTCCGTGATATGGGACATATCACGGCAGGTTCTATTATGGAACCGTCCGTGGTATGTCGTCTGTGATATAGGACATATCACGGATGGTTCTATCATGCAACCGTCTCTGATATGGGACATATCACGAACGGTTCCATAATAGAACCTTCTGTGATATGGGACATATCACGGACGGTTCTATTATGGAACCATCTGTGATAGTTATCACAGACGGTTCCATAATAGAACCGTCTGTGATAGCTCTTTATTAATAGGAGCCCTCTAGGGTTTGCGCTCGCCCTAACTCGTCACTCCCCAGCGCACTTACTCTCACATGTTCCCCTCCCCAACCGAGTGCCCCTGACCTCGACGTCGTCGCCGACACCGCCCTTCTCCCATCGCCGTTGGTTGTGACACCACTCTGCACTGCACAAGACACTCGTACGATAGGAGTGTCTTGTGCAGTGTTAGGGTCGTACCACAACTACGGTGACGCTACCACCCAAGCCACTAGGCTTGGCCCCGTGTGTCGCTTGCGCCACCACCTGCACCTACTGCCTGCCCTGGCTTGGTTCTCCAGCGTAGCCCACGCCTGCTCGATCTCCTGCGCTCAGGCCCTAGCCCCCTGGCTTTGCTTTCCCCATCCTCTCTCTATTCTCCTCTCTGTTGCTTAATATCTTTTGTTGAGTTTGATTTTTATGCTTGAGCCTTAAGTTGTGTCATGATGTTTGTGTGATTTATGCAAGGTGAAGGAGATGGATGAGGGTTGTGCTGGTAGTGGGGTCGCCGCCGTGGCTACGCTGTACTGAGGTATCACCCTCCCTTACTCCATCTCTGTCTCTACCCCTGCTCTGCGATGAAAATGGCTAGTGCTCTGCGATGGATGCTGAGGGCTACTACTGATGTGGTGGGTTTAGACACCCTTGGTCATGTTGTCTTACTGTTGAACTGCTCAATGATGTTAATAGTCTTATGCTGAAATTGAATTGATAATTAGTTCATATTAATAGTCCCCCTACTCTGTGATGTAAACTAAGGGCTATTGGTGTATGTGCATTCTGTGCATCTTGCTTAATTATTTCATGTTGTGGGTTCATATTGACAAAAATGAATGGAGCAAAATGGTGGGTTTGGTTAATGCTCTCTGATGGATACTGAGGGTTATTGATGTTGGTTCTTTGTGCTTGGTTGGCTTACATGGGATGTTGTTTGGATGGGGCTTTGTGGTTTGGATGGGGCTTGGCTGCAATTAACTTTTCAGATTTGTAATGGTTAGGCTAATTTGTAAAGCTACAATTAACATACAAATTATTTATTAATTAGTGTGTATTCTATTCGAAAATAAGACCAAATGAGTCAAAAACTACTACAACACCTCTTCACCTGTCTCTCGCCATTCATTTCACCTTTGTCTGTGTAACCGTGTTCGTGCTGGTCAAGTTCTCCTCCCTTACATCCCAGGTACGTCCTACCATTTTATTCCTGATCTCTTCTCTATAAAGTCTCCAAGTAGTGGCTACTTGTGCCTTTAAAACCAGCTTCATATATATATATACCATATATATATACACACACACACACACACACTGTTCGTAGTCCCAAGCCACTTTCGGGGGGTCGTGAGGAGGATGAGACAGCTGCCACGGGCAACCTCTCATAGAGCCTACAAGTTCAAGAAACACGGCTGCCAGGAGAGCGCGTGGACATACAATTACCTGGATGTCGTCGATAGGTCATTGGACTTGACATCAAGGAATGGTTGGTTGCTGATACATGAAGCCACTTCCCAGTCGGATTTTAAACTCAAACGGCTCATGAAACCGTCTGTGAAGACCTTTTCTGTAGTAGTGGTGTATAGATTTCGACGACTTCGGACAACCGGATTTCGACGCCGTTTGAGAACAACGATTAATCAAGCAAGGTAAGTTACATCTTTGATCATATTTGATCACATTATTTCAAATTATTTAAATTCTATTTTAAATTATTATTGCATGCTTATTTTTATTCAATGTAATTTAAATACCTATTTTAAATTGTAGTTGTGCCTAAATCCTTTGTACTGCCAATCTTTACATTAAAATAAACATAACTTGGTACCTTAGATAAAAATCTAGTTTATGCAGTAGTATGAACTAGAGCATTTTGGGAAAATATATGCTTAGTCAAAGCTTAGACCAATTTTTTTTTTTTTCTTGGGATTTTAACCAAATGATCAACTATTGTTTAAAAGTCTATGGCATTGGTTTGTCACGGAAGATTTTGCAAATGATTTTGAAAAGCAAAAAGGGAAAAGTTGGTTTGTACTTAGGCGAAATGGATGGTTGGTGGGTACAGGTTTATGCACGGGCTCAAATCCGGGAATGGATTGAGGCCCAAGGCTTTATTAGAAGTCGCCCAAGTCAGTTAAGGACCGGCCTTCGAGCATATTTTGCTACTCCCCATGGTACTACCACAAGTCCAGAGTGAGGAGGACGAGGCTAAATAATTTACAACATTCCATTATGGTTGTGCCGTGTTGATGTGTGGGTGTCAGAATAGCCTACTTTTTATATATTCCTACATGGCGTAAGAGGGGGTTTAAATCCGACGGATGGTTCAATCCAAAGGAAGCGAAACCTTAGCGAGGCGGGACTACGGTGGGATGGCACATTGTAAAGGCTTCGACACGTGCCCTAGACTGCTTACTATAGGTAGTGAGCGGTGGTATCAACGGATGCCAAACAAACTAGAGAATTCGTGTATTGTGGATAAAGTTGTACAACCTCTGAAAAGTATAAAACTATTCGAATAGCCGTGTTCACGGTCAAGAACATGCTGAGCAAAGTCACTCAAAGTTAGATTTAGATTTTGTTTTCAAAAGACTATATCAATTGGTTTATCCAAATGGAAAATTGGGTAGGTAGCCATGTGATAGGACAGTATCCTTCACCACTCTTGTGTGAATGTTATCTGACTATAAAACTTGAGAATTTATAAAATGAATTTTAGTTATAGAATAACTGTTTCGGAACTTAGTACAAATATTTAAAGGAAACATTTCTTTATGCAAATTCAACCAATAAGCCTTTCTTTGATATATCCTTGCATGCATTATAATATGTTATTGGGTGTAACTTGTGAGCACGAAAGTTGTGCTCACCCTTACTTAATGCAAATAAATTTAAGAGGAGAAGGACTTCGCTATCAGTGTGGATTGCGACGACTAGGTTATTATCCCAGTCGATTGCCTATGGCAGATTAGTTGGACTCTACTACGTCTTCTTCATCTTCCGCTGTGTTTGTTTATTGTTGGCTTGTAAGCCTTTCTTATAATAAACTCTAATATTTATTAATAAAGTTGCGTGATTTATGAATGTTACCATATTGGTTTACTGTGTGAACTAGCCACTGAATATGGGACTAATTCAGAAATACACAGAAGATTTGGGGGTGTTACTCCTGGGTCCAACATCGGTGCGGCGCACATTCACAGTCGTCAAGTCTATCCCAAGATACTACGACGTGAAGTACGGCATAGAGGGATGCCCTTAGCGATTACACGCATTTCAACCTAAGTGGGACACCCACTGAAGTGCTCTATAGTCGTCTCTCACACATGCGTCGTTTCTGAGTCAGTGCAGTCCCACCAAAACCTGTCATTAGGCTTCATCGCCAACCTCATGTACAGTGAGATCGTGGATAATCTAGATTTTGAGCCACAATCCATCATTCGGGCGATTGAGGCAAGGTTCCAGTACACAATCAGCTATGCCAAGGCTTGGAGGGCAAAACAGAAGGCATTGGAATCACGGTTCGGCATGTTCGAAGATTCCTACCACAACCTCCCTGGGCAACTTCGAGTCATACAAGACAGAAATCCCGGCACTCATATTGACATTCAAGACGCCACGCATACGAAGTGGGCCAATAAGAGGGTACTGTAGCAAGCATTCTTCGTCTTTGGTCCATGCATCAATGCATTTCGGCACTACTATCCAATCTTGTGCGTACATGGCACATTCCTGACTAGGAAGTACAAGGGCCAGATACTTACTACAATAGTGACGGACTGAAACAATCAAGTTCTTCCCATGGCATTCGCTTTCATTGAAAGCAAGAACATGGACAGCTGGTTTTGGTTCCCGAAAAATGTGAGGATTTATGTTGTGTAAGGCCGTTCCAACGTATGCCTCATACATGATCGGCATGTAGGCCTGCTGCGTGCAACAACTCAGCTGCAACAAGGAGAGAACGTACCACTTCCATGGCCGGATCTGCAGAGTAGGTGGTGCATGAGGCACTTGAGTGCAAACTTCTACAAGCAATTCCGCAACAAGGACTTGATGAACCTATTTAAGCGGCTGTACAACCAGAACCAGCAGCGGAAGTTCGAAGCACTCTGGAAGATTCTGGATGAGTGGACCCAGACGCACAGAAGGGAGGCAGTGAGAAGGGCCACCCCAAGTGCTGACCAGGCCCCCGAAGCATTGCCACAGCTACCCACAGATGCTCCCAGATTGACAAGGTGGGCGGGGGCGCATGTGAAATGATTCTTGGACTGGATTGAGCACGAGCATAAGGAGAAGTGGTCGCTGCTACATGAGAGCGATGGTGCTCGATATGGTGTCATGACAACCAATCTAGCTGAGGTGTAAAACTGGGTCATGCGCGGCGCAAAGTGCCTCCCTTTAGTTGGTATTGTGGAGGCAATTCTCCGTGGTACGACGAACTATTTTTTTGACAGAAGTAACAACGCGTCGCTCGCCATGGCAAATGACAGAGTACCCTACTCCGCCATGGTCACCAAGTACATGGACGAGAAGAGCAAGAAGGGTGAGATGCACCGGGCATTCAAGATGGGCACAAGGGAGTTTCGCTTCGAGATAATGTGCAGGGATAAAGGACGCCGTGGGACGAACCGCGAGAGGGTCACCCACGAGTACATGCTACGCCACGGTAGTTGCATATGCACTTGCAACAAGCCCTTTCTTCTGTATAGGCTTTGCTCCCATATCATGCCCGCATGTTCGACAGTGGTGTAGCATCTCGGCTAGTATCTCTCTGACTATTTCACCAAGGAGGCAGTGATGCAAACCTGGAGTGGGGAGATATATGTTTACGCTATGGTTGGCCATTTCACTGGCCATCCGACCTGAAAGCAACTAATCTGGGCCACGGACATTGATAGGCTCAAGGGAAAGGTTGGCCGGCGACAGGTACGGCGCATCAGGAACGACATAGACGAAACATAAGCCGAATGTTGTACAAAGAAATGCTCTATTTGTAGGAAGTCTGGACACACCTTCAAGAAATGCCCCACGAGAAATCCTTAGGACGAAGGAGACATCGGCACTCCGGACGTTGCTGCAGGGACCTCATCCGGTCGCCCGACTCAAGGCAGTCCACATGGGGGACGTTGAGGTCGCGACCACGAGAAAGCACATACAGTAGTAATATGTTATTGCCAAAGTTCTGAATTATCATTTTGATTTGAAACAAATTAAGTATTATGACGTTTTGCTGAATATTATGTAATATCAGTGTGATTTGTCGTAGTTTTGGTAGTAATGGTAAATTCACATTTGTTTTCTTACATAATATGCAGTGTATGTACATGACCAATGTTATGCAAGAGGTCATTTCTCCAAAATTCTCCACCGTGTATGAGTTCCCGGGCGCATTGCAATATCACTTACATTTCTACTTACGAATCATTGATACCTCAATCGTTCTCGCAAAATTCTTTAGAAATTCCCCATACTAAAACAACATACGATGATCACAAAATGTTATTGCGAGTCTAACAGATTTCGTACCGTTGAAAATCTATGAAAATCACAAACAGACCAATGAGTTTAGGGTTTCAGATACCTATCGTCATTTCAACTGACGACAGCTACCAGGTACCTGGCTCGGCGACAGAGGAGCAAGAGGGTCACTGTCGTCATTTCAACTGGCAATAGCTACCTATCGCCAGTTGAACTGACGATAGGGAGTCATTTTTGTAATTTTTTGAGGGGCGGCTATTTATTTTTGTAAATATCTTTTAAAATAATATTATTTTAAAAAAAATTCCACGCAAGTCTTGCAAACACTTTTTTCTTTTTTGAACTTGGAAGTCTTGCTAGTTCTGATGGTGTACTGATCGACCACTGACAAATCTTGCGTGCAGAGACGGTTCCTACTTCGTACTTCGTAGTCGGTCATCATTTAGTAGGTTGGCCCGTTTGGATGGTCCAGATTTCACATATTCTTCCTGGGCCCTGCGAAAATCCTCATGTGTCATGAAAATTTGCCTGCGTATTGCATTGGTAAGAAGCCCATATTACCTCGATGAGCCCATTTCTTCATCCGTCTGTGGTCTGATTTTGCATTTTTGCTTGCCTCCAGTTAGCCTTTTCCAAGTTGCTTAAAAGCCAATGCGTTGCCTCGGCCCGAAGCCGCCGTATAATTATAAACACTGCACAACATATTCGAAGCACGACCCAAACAAATCTCGAGAATTAAATACGCAGCTCGGCAGCAGCAGTTACTTACTACTCTGCTACTGCTAGACAGTAGAAAATAGAAATTCGATCAGATCATCAGGTCAGCCACAGAATTCCCCTCGTCCCAGCTTCACACTGCTCACCGCATCGCCAATGGAGCCCAATCCCAATCCCAATCCGGCCGTGGTGCTGCACGCTTCCCTGGGCGTGGGCCACCTCATCCCCATGGTGGAGCTCGCCAAGCTCTTCCTCCGCCACGGCATGTCCGTCGTCATCGCAGTCCCGACCCCGCCGGCCTCCACCGCCGACTTCTTCGCCTCCTCCGCCTCCGCCGTCGCCGGCCTCGCCGCCGCCAACCCCTCCATCTTCTTCCACCACCTCCCGCCTCCGGACTACCCCAGACCGGACCCCGACCCCTTCCGACAGATGCTCGACGTGCTCCGCCTCACCGTGCCCTCCCTCCTCGCCTTCCTCCGCACCGTCCCCTCCGTCTCCGCCCTCGTCCTCGACCTCTTCTGCGTCGACTCCCTCGACGCCGCTGCCGCGAGCGGCGTCCCGGCGTACCTCTACTACACCTCCTCCGCCGGCGACCTCGCCGCGTTCATCCACCTCCCTCACTACTTCGCCACGACGGACGGCAGCTTCAAGGACATGGGCAAGGCGCTCCTCCGCTTCCCCGGCGTCCCGCCGATCCCAGCGTCCGACATGCCGCACACCGTGCTCGACCGCGCGGACCGGACCTGCGCCGCGCGGCTCGGGCACTACGGGCGCATCCCGGAGGCGCGGGGCGTGCTGATCAATACGTACGAGTGGCTGGAGGCGGTGGCCGTGAGGGCGCTCAGGGAGGGCGCGTGTGTCCCTGACCGCCCCACGCCGCCGGTGTACTGCATCGGGCCGTTGATCGTTAAAGGCGAGGAGGTGGCGAAAGGAGAGCGGCACGCGTGCTTGTCGTGGTTGGACGCGCAGCCGGAGCGGAGCGTGGTGTTCCTCTGCTTCGGCAGCTTGGGCGCCGTCTCGGCGCCGCAGCTGAAGGAAATAGCTCGCGGGCTAGAGAGCTCCAGCCACCGCTTCCTGTGGGTCGTGCGGAGCCCACCCGAGGACCCGACCAAGTTCTTCGTGCCGCGTCCGGATCCGGACCTGGACGTGCTGCTCCCGGAGGGGTTCTTGGAGAGGACGCGGGACAGGGGGATGGTGGTGAAGATGTGGGCGCCGCAGGTGGAGGTGCTGCGGCACGCCGCGGCCGGCGCGTTCGTGACGCACTGCGGGTGGAACTCCGTCCTGGAGGCGGTCTCGGCCGGAGTGCCCATGCTGTGCTGGCCGCAGTACGCGGAGCAGAGGCTGAACAAGGTGTTCGTGGTGGACGAGATGAAGGTCGGGGTGATCATGGAGGGGTACGACGAGGAGCTCGTGAAGGCGGAGGTGGTGGAGAAGAAGGTGAGGCTGGTGATGGAGTCCGAGGAAGGGGAGAAGCTCAGGGAGAGGATGGCATTGGCAAAGGTGAAGGCCGCGGAGGCGCTAGCAGACGGCGGGCCATCGCAGATGGCATTCGCCGAGTTCTTGAAGGATTTGAAGCTCTCAAAGTGATCTAGCACAGAAGGTAGCAACGACCAACGAGATTGGTCTTTGAAGGTGTAATTTTGAAGGTTTGCATCAATTCCTGCTCAGAACTACCCCTTTCGATGGGAAATCATGGTTGTTAGAGAGCACTTTAGCTGCTTCAGCAATTATACTCTGAAATGATATGCTGTAACTGTGCTTTCAAGCTGAAGGTAATGAAAACCGGAAGCTTTCCTCAGTAGTATGTTGTTATTACAGTATGCCAGACAATAATACAATGCATCGATTCAGAACATTAAAAAAAATAAGATTTGACAGTCACAATGAACTCCTGTATTTAGCACAGGCCTCCTTGATGATTTGCCTCAACTAACTTACTCAGTTTTACTGGTATAATTGCTGCGAGCCCTCCTGTGCTGGATACTGTTATCCAACAATGCTAAATCTTACTTCTCTTATGCTAAGGAGAACATTTGTACTATCTGAATCCTCAAGTAAGATCTAACTTCTATAAGTCGTTACCGTCGTTTCGGAATTCAATTGTCATTTGGCTTGATCAATTGTAATCTCCATTCTCCAAGCTGTTGGTCTCCAAATCTCTCAAGAAGTTGGCAAATGCCACTTCTGACGACCCACCTTCCTTGGTCGCCTCCAATGCCATCTCCCTCGCCACCACTAACCTCTCCCTGAGCATCTTCCCTTCATTGGTCTCCATCACCAGCCTCACCTTCGCCTCCACCTCCTCCGCCTTCACCAACCCCTCCTCGTACCCCTCCATCGCCACAGCGATCTTCATCTCCTCCATCATGAATACCTTGTTCAGCCCCTGCTCGGCGTACAGCGGCCAGCATATCATCGGCAGGGCAGACATGATCGCCTCCAGCGCCGAGTTCCACCCGCAGTGCGTCACGAATGCGCCGACCGCCTCGTGCTGCACAACCTCCGCCTGTGGCACCCAGTTCTTTACCACCATGCCCCTGTTCGTCGTCCTCTCCAAGAACCCCTCGGGAAGCAGCCGCTCCAAGTCCGGCTCGGGGAACTTGCTCTGCTCCTCGGGCGGGCTCCTCACAGCCCAAAGGAACCGGTGGCCGGAGCTCTCTAACCCACGGGCTATCTCCTCAACTGCCTCGCCGAGAAGGCTCCCTTGCTACCGAAGCAGAGGAACACGACGCTCCGCTTCGGCTGCGCTTCCAGCCACGCGAGGCACTCGTGCCTCTCGCCGCTCCCTCCCTTCTTGCCGTCGTTGACCAATGGCCCAATGCAGTAGACCCTCGGCGTTGGCCGGCCGGGCACGCAGACGCCGTCCTTGAGCGCTTTCAGGGCCTTGGGCTCCAACCAGTCGAAGCTGTTCACCAGTACGCCCCTCCCCTCCGGGATGCGCTTGAACTGGTACAGCCGAACCTTGGTCGGGTCGCTCTCCTTGTCCTGCACCGTCAGCGGCATGTCCACCGCGCGGATCGGCGGCATGCCGGGGCAGTGCACGAGCGTCTTGCCCATGTCCTTAAACGACGGCAAGTTGGGGTAGTGATACGGCATGTTGAGGAAGACGGCGAGGTCGCCGGCCGCGGAGGAGAAGAAGAAGTAGGCCGGTACCGCGAGCTCGGCGGCTACATCGAGGGCATCGACGCAGAACATGTCGAGCAGGAGCGCGTCGACGGCGGGCAGCGAGCGCAGGAACTCTCGGAGCACGGGGTTGGCGAGCCGGAGCGTGTCCAGGCTGCGCTTGACCGGGTGCGCGCCGAGGTCCGGGCTGGACGGCGCGGGAAGGAGCCGGAAGGTGATGGAAGGGTTGGCCGCGGCGAGGCGCGCCATCGCGTCGGCCGACACGGCGTCGTTGTCCGGCGGGTCGACGACGGCGATGACCACGTCGAGGCCGTGGCTGAGTAGGTGCTTGGCCAGCTCGACCATGGGGATCAGGTGGCCGACGCCCAGCGACGGATAGAGCACAAACGTCTTCCTCATGGCCGCGTTCTTCCAACGAGATCAGAATGAGAGGAAAGTGTATGAAACGGATGAGCGATACGGCTCTAATTACCCGGAACCGAATTTTCTAGGGAAGGCCCTCCCCCGGGCCCTTGATTTATAGGGGGTTAAATGTGTGAAGGTAGGGGAGGAGCCTTCCCAAGTCCCTCGACCACACACGCATTCAGCTAGGACCTGAAGGATGTGGGGCCCAGCTCGGGCCTGCACGTTCGAGGTAAAGCCCCTGCCCCCCTCCCCTCTCCGGGAAGCTCACTGGAAGATGCATTATGCATGCGTCATGGGTGGGTGACGATAGCAAAAGTAAGTCACAACAAGTCGGTCGCTCATTCGGAATTTTAGCCATTCACAACACGATGCCTCGGCCGGGTGCCCGCAGGGTCACCTAGACTGGGTGTCACCGTGGAGGTCAGAGGGGTGCTTGCAGGGTGTCGAGGAGGCTTGCAGAAGCTGCGTTGGTTTAGGAGAGAGAAGGTGGTCCATAGAGAAGGGGAGAGAGAAAAAGGCAGTGCACCTTGTCGCCTTGGCCAGATTGCCTGTGGTGGCCGCACGAGGGCAACCGAGAGACACACAGGACGATAGCCAGATGTCGTCGGCGACTAGGAAGACGACGTCGATGACGACTAGATTCGGGCGCCCATGAGTGGATCCCGGCGGTGGCAGCGACCGGATCTAGACTCCGGTGAGTGGACCTGGCCGGATCCCGACAGTGGCGGCGCTATCATCGACCTCGATCTGGAGCGGTTGCGCTGAGACCAAGCAGTGGTGACCGGATCCCGAGCGAGGCAAAGGTGATCCGAGGGAGGCGAGGTCGATGACAAGCTCCTGCGACATAGGCTCGCGGCGGCGACGAGGTTAATTTGGGAGGAGAGAGAGCGGGGGAGGAAAACGAGGGAGATGGTTGATGTGGGCCATGTGGCCATGTGGGGTAGAACTTTTTTTTATTAATTAAACTTTTTTTAATTTTATTTTAAAGTTAACCCTCGACGCAATTTTTTTCTAATTCTGACCGATACGAGTGGTGGCGTGACAAAATAATACTGTCACACGTCAGAATAAATCCTCAAAATAGCACTTTTTGTCATGTCATTGGTTGTGACGTGACCAAATATATCAGAATGCCACTTCCAAAGCGTGACAAGAGTTTGATCGAAAATAAATTTGGTGTGTGATGTGTTATTTTGTCATGCCATGAGTGGTGGCGTGATCAAAGGGGTCAGAATTAGAAATAAAATACGCCAGAGGTTAACTTTAAAATAAAATTGAAAAAAAGGTTAATTAATATAAAAAATCTGTGGGGTAGGATGTGGATGAGATTGGTAATATGGCTGACATGTGGGGACATGGCTATATATGTGGTAGAATTTTTTGCTTCTAGGGTTTTTTTTGTAAAATTTTGGACTAAAATAATAAATAGAAAAAATAGGGGAAGAAACGTAGTAAGTCAGGGAACTGTCGACATGAGGGGATAAAAAGAAGAACGGCAGGCAACAGCAGAGAAAAATTCAGAAGGGAATGCATTGGCAACTACCGCACAGGACCAAAACGGACACAAACTTTTCTTTTCATTCAACCAAAGCTCGACGACAGCACTGTTCGCAACTTGCATGTTGAGCATGGGTCACTCGCGTCCTAACTTACTAGAAATGGGAGATGTGTTCTACAGGGTGTGTTTGGTGGAGTGCATAAGTTTGGACTAAACTCCTCAGGTGTAGAATTTTGTTTTGTTTTGTTTGTTTGGATGGCTGCACATGTAAAGTAACATGGCTGAGCAGATGCAAAAGTGCATTCGGGCTAGGCTGGCAGAAACGCCTAATTTCTCCGTTTTTGTAGATGTAAGCTCTGCTAATGATGTTATTAATAGGTGATCAGTGCATATTAGGTAGTATTAGAGTGGATTAAAGTGGGTTAAGGTAAAATGAGGGCTACTAGAATATATTAAGATAAAATTAAAGCTATACTAACATTTTCTTTCCACCGTCTCTTGCATCTATGCTTGCGATCAACATCCTTATACACCCAACTAAATAACATCTTAACACAGCCTTGTCCAACAGAAACAGTTAACCAAACAACCCATATTGCATTCACACAGCCTGGTTCGCTTTAGCCTAAATGACCCATACGGGTCAGGCTAAGGGTATGTAGAAACCAAACACACCCATAATGATTCATATCATAATCATATTAGGATTATGATTCCTACTTTCTTTTGGAGTAGAACTAGAGACACTATGTAAAGTCACGAGGGGTGGTCATGGTGAACAACAAACCACAAACTAACTCATCTAAAGCAAGAGGTGCACAAGAGGATTAGAGGGTAGGTTATTCTTTAGCACTATATTCTTGTATAGGGTAAGAATCCGAGCATCATAAAAGGTTTGAGGGGGTTGTGACATAGCAACAATCTATTATACTCTTTGAGGCTATGCTTAAGGAATTTGCAGTCGGTTTTACCAAATCTTTCTCTCTCGTCGTGATTATTTTGTCATTGTTATTTAGTTCTCTCTATGAGATTCATCTATTTCGTCCTCAATAGTCTGCGCGTTTGTACCGTTTTTTACAATCTCTGATCTGATCTAGGGATGTTGCACATAAGAAAGGATATTAGAATATAAAATTGCAATTTTTTTGAAACCGGAGCCAAGCTCTGATTTTATTTCTCTACCTGGGGTACATTATCTTGTCGTACTAGGTCGACAAGAAAGTCTGGGATTACATTGAACCACATACAAGCAAAAATTACCTACAAAGCTTGCTTAGCGCAACAGTGCGCGCTTGATTAGCTAATCTACTAATGTACAGGAGTTTAAAACCCTGAAAACCCTGGCTTACTATATCTTCGATGATATGGTAAACAGCTGGTCGTTGCCTGGTAGCACTTTTCCATAGATTCACTAGGGCTTGACAGACAGTTTCAAGCACAACATGAGTTGAACCCCTTCCTGCTGTTGTTACTATACCACATCTGCATGCTAAAGCCTCGACAACAAGGGGATCATCAAGATGGGAGTATTTCCTGCAATTTGCAACCAAGAACTTCCCTTCTTCATCTCTCAATTTTTTTTATTTATTTTTTACAAATAGGCAAACAACCCAGCTTTTTATAAAGCCAATTAAGCATTCTTACAAGAAAGCTAAAAGCATCAGAGTTGGGGATACCAACTGACATTACAGAACCAAGGACAAAATACAACCGCACTGCCGAAACAGACTACCCAGGGACAACAGTTACGACAAAGCATCCAGAGCACAAAACCAAACAAGATAACATCATCCAACTGAACCAGATTTACTAAGAACTACAAAACGATGAAGCCACTCATCAATCTTCTTCAGCACTTTGTCAATCTTCAGGCAGTCAACTCCTTTGGAAAGGTTATGCGCCCGATCTTTGCAAGATACAGAATTTGAACAAGACTTCAATAGGTTGATTAGGATATATCTTCTCAATAGCTCTTTTGTTGCGAGTTTTCCAAAGTGTCCACACCATCGCTGCAAAGCTAAATAAACCAAGATTGTAATCATTAGCACCCCTATCCTCTAGCCACTCAGCATGGAGGTCTTCTAAAGAATCAGGACATCTGTCCCACTGGAAAATCTCTTTCAAGCTACACCAAGCAAAATTGGCCAACAAACAACTAAAAAAAGACATGATTAGTATCCTCAGCCACCCCACATAACCTACAATTAATTTCCCCCTTCCAGCCCCTTAACTTGAGCTGAACAACAACATGAATCTTATTCAAATACACTTGCCAAAGAAAGATCTTAATCTTCAAAGGGATTTTGATATTCCAAACTTTTTGCAATTTCCAATTCACAACACCACCAAAAGCAAGATGTCTATAAAGAGAATTGACCGAAAACTGACCATGCTTTTCCAGACACCATCTCATACTATCATTGTTATCAGTAAGAGACACCCCATTCAAAATGTTTTTCAGCTCCTCCCATTGATCTCTTTCCTTAGACCCAAAGCTTCTAACAAAATCTATATTCCAAATCCCATCAACAAAGCATTCATCCACTCTAATCAAGGGTTTCTCTGATTCGAACAGGTTGTCAAACCAAATTTTAAAAGGACAATTGTCAATCCAGACATCTAACCAGAAGTTAATAGATTTGCCATTACCTACAATATGATTCACCCCACACAAGAACAAATGCTTGACCTTGTTGATACCTCTCCAGAACTGCGAACCAATAAGAGGATTAGCATCTTTCAAATCCCCCATCTGAAAGTACTTAGCTTTCAAAATTCTGAACCATAAATCATCAGTCCTCTTATTCATCTTCCAGAACCATTTACAAAGAAGGCAGTCATTAAAGAGCTTGGTATTAATCACACCCAGGCCACCATAATCCTTAGGCCTACAGACCATCTTCCAGTTCACCATATGGTACTTGAATCTATCACTAACACCCCTCCAAAAAAATTTGGAACTAATCTTATCCATTCTAGCATGCACCTTCCCATTAAGTCTATAAAACCCCATAGTATAGGTAGGGATACTGCTCAGGCAGCTATTAACCAAGATTAATCTTCCTCCAGAAGAGAGAAGATTACTTTTCCAGTTATCCAATCTATTCTCCAATTTGCTAATGATTTTACCAACAGCCTTCTCCCTTATCATCCTGTCACCAATAACAACCCCCAAGTAGGTAAGAGGGAACTGCCCAAGCTTGCAGTTCAACATCTTTGCCACCCTCTGAGCTTCAAGGCTATCCACCCCACAACAAACACTTCGCTTTTGTGGTAATTTATCTTAAGGTTTGACATCCATTCAAAACAATATAGCAAAAACTTGAGATTCAAGATGTAGTCCTCATTGTATTCAACCATAAGCACAGTGTCATCAGCATACTGTAGGAGAGGAACCCAATCAGATTCGAGACCACCCCTTTAATTAGATGTCTCTTTTGAGCTTTATATACCAAAGAGGCTAGAACATCTGCTGCAATATTAAACATAAGGGGAGAAAGGGGATCACCTTGTCTTAAGCCTCTTTGAGTAGAAAAGTACTGACCTACAGACCCATTAACATTGATACTAACTTTACCACCCTTAACAGAACTCATTACCCACTTAATCCAAGTTTTATCAAACCCCCTCCCTATCATCACATCTTCTAGGAAACCCCAATTAATTTTATCATAGGCTTTCTCAAAATCCAGCTTCAGGATAATGCCCTTCTCTCTGGAAATTCTCATCTCATGTAAGATTTCATGAAGAGACACCACCCTATAAAGAATGTTACGACCTTTAATAAAAGTCGTCGACTTTTGCTAATGATCTTGTCAGCCACCTTACCCAACCTCCCAGCCAGCATTTTAGTTATGATCTTAAAGCTTACATTCAGTAAACAGATAGGTCTAAATTGTCTAATAGTGTTGGCATCTTTAATCTTTGGAATCAGAGTAATAACCCCATAGTTCAATCTTTTAAGGTCTAAATTCCCATCAAAGAAGTCTTTCCCCATCCTCATGAAGTAAGGTTTGATGATACCCCAAAAGGATTTATAGAAGCAAATAGGGAAACCATCAGGTCTAGGGGCAGTATCTACATTGAAGCTTTTGATAATATTCCAAACTTCCTCTCTGAAAAATCAGCAAGCAAACTGCCATTCAGAGCTGCAGAGATTTTGTCAGCCTCCTGCCAATGATTATGAGCAATCTTCACCCCAATGTTATTATCTTGACCAAATAGACTTTTATAAAATTGATATATGTGATTGACAGTATCCTTTTCATCTGTTAAAGTACCCCGTTCAACCTCTAAACTAGAGATGTAATTTTTCCTCTTTCTACCATTAGCATAGCTATGGAAATACCTGGTGTTAGCATCCCCTTGAGCAGTCCACTTAGCATTGCCTCGCTGCTGCCAATATTTCTCCTCAATTGCAAATAACTTTTCCATGTCTGATTCAGCTTTATATCTGATAATCCATTCTTCCTCACTTAAACCTTTCTCTTCTGCCTTTAAGTCCAAGTTATGAATAAGACTTAAAATGCATCTCTTATCTTTACTAAATTGACCCTTCAAATTGACACCCCATCCTCTAAGAAACTGTCTAAAAGTAGCTAAACCCCCATTCCAACAGTTAATAGAATACATGTGAGCTGTCAGCTTGTAATTGTACTTCTGCTACCTCTCAATCACCTTGGTATGAAAAATCTCTTGATCCAACCAATTTTTGTCAAAGAAAAACCTCCCTGGCTTCCTAGCAAAAGTCTCTCCTGAATCTTATATGATGGGACAATGGTCAGAACCTATCCTTGTCAAACTATTAGCCCTACATAAAGGAAAATGAGCCTCCCAGCTTGTAGAAACTAAAATTCTATCAAGTTCCACCAGAACAGGGCAAGCTTGCTTATTAGTCCAGGTGTAACGAATACCCCCTCTTTTGATCTCCATTAACTGATTATCATTAATAAAGTCATTAAAGCTATTAATCAACCCCAGGTTGACATTGTCTAAATTTTTCTCCTCTGCACCCCTAATCAGATTGAAATCTCCCCCTATAATTAAAGGAAGCAACACCCCCTGACATTTGTCATGAAGTTCTTTCAGAAAATCTTGACTCAAACTGTGATTGGCTGGCCCATACACCGTCATGACTTCCCATCCGGGTTCTTGATCTTATATCTCGTAATCAAGCTTAGAAAAATCACTTACGATGATCGCCTTCCACATCACAAAGGTCTTTTCTCACCCCCACCGTAATGCCCCGAATGACCAATGGCAAGCAGCCCAACACCAGAGGTAATCCCTATTACCACCTAAAGCTTTGAGCTCCCTATCAGTAAAATCCTTCTTGATGGTTTCCATGATCCCAACCATATCACACCCCTCTTTAATGATGATCTCTTTTAATTGTCTCCTCCGAGCTGGATTCCCTAGACCTCTAATGTTCCAAAATAAAAACTTCATGGATTACCTTTTCTTCAAGGACCCATTGTCCTTCTTCAGTCTGCTGCTCAGCCTGTTAGACATGCTGAACCCCTTACCACCCCTTGAATCACTATCCAGCTGAACAGCTAGTTGTTCGACACCCCTATTAGTTCCATTCAAATCCTCCTCCTTTTGCTGAGCAACTTCATTCTCTTTTAGTAACTCAGCTTGAGCAATAGCATATCTAGCCACTTCTTGGGCTTGCATGGTAGAGATAACCTCTTTGGAGGTAACAGAAGAAGCACCCAAAGAGATATCACAAGAGCTAGCTATGAATTCAAGATACTAAACATAAGCATTATTTAAAATGTTAAAAGGATTGTGAGAGGTACCTTGAGCTTCCAGGTTTTGAATAGATTTCAATTTAGCAACTTTCTCTTGCATGGGGATGCCTTGATCTTGAATGCGACTACTCTTCCTAGTAGCCATCTGAGGTTTTTTAACTCTACTTTTGCCCCCTTTCTTTTTAGCCAGCAACCAATCCTCTGCTATACTCTCATCATCAGGAATCAACACCTGTTCCATGTCCCTTCCCCTAGTCAAGGACTCATCAACACCCAAATTACTATCAGAAACCTCACCAACAAAGTAATTTTTTTCATCAAGACTGTCCCCTGCAACCCCGTGAATCTGCTCCACTAAATCAAGACTAGGCTCAATATTCTTTTCTTCTTGGCAACTAGTAGAATTACTTTTCTTGGAAGATATCTGAAGACAAGGCCATAGAGTTGAAGACAGCAAGGTGGGGCCTATATTAGTATGCACCACAATATCTTTAGATGTCCCTTGAGACATGACCAGACCTTCTTCAGACTTCTGCTATTCATAAAGATCTGACCAATCAACTCCCCCAGCACTCTTATCATCCTGCTGATCTACTAGATTAAGGTCCTCATTTGGAGGGAAGCTAAAGACAATAGGTAAGGCAGGAATGACCTAGCAATCCGAATTGACTTTCACAAGTTCTTTTCCCTGAACAGCCCCTTCAGAGTCTTGGCACCCCTGCCGTTTGGATTTGTGTTTATAAGTATCTCCCCCGCTCTTATGCTCAGAAGTTTGTTGGGAGTCTCCCCCAAACTTTGCAGCAAGCTTTTCCCATCCAGAGTTGTGAGAGCTACCATTAGACTCCTCCCTGTCCTTATCTTCCCCATCATCTTTCTTTTTATCCTGATGTTTAGGCTCTATGACTTTCTCAGTACCCTTTCTTTTCTTTCCTCTAGCCCCTTCAGCTTCAAAATGTATTTCATAACCCACATCATTAAAAAATATCTCAACAAAATAGTTAATACTGTCAGGGTCTCTACAATTCACTTTCACTCTAACAGGATCCACCCCCATTAGACTGATGTCATCCACCTCAATTGGATCTCCAACAGTACAAGCAAGATCTTTAACAACTTCTGAGGACTTAGCCGGATTAGGAATACCAAACACTTTAACCCAAGTTGGAACCAAAATAGAAGAAGCATCAAGATCCAATTTACATTTCTCAACGGAGGCTTTAATTGAATGCAGAGCTAGTTCAACTCCCTGAACCTTAGACCAGGTATCAAGAATAGCTTTTGAAGGAAATACAACTGCATATTCTGAGTTTGATAATCTCGTGACCTTCCAATCCCAATCATTTTGAATAAGATGTTTGAGTTCTGCTTCAATTTTCTGAATAGTAGCCACCCCTTCTTTGATATGAATAATACCAAGGTCGTGTCATCCGCTTAATTGCATCTCGAGCACTGCACACTATAGAACCCCTGACCAGGTATCCCATAGCCAAATAGCTTCAGACCATGTTGTTTTTTGTCATCCGGACAACTGAAAGTCGTATGCCCTTTTTTCTTGCATTTGTAACATACCGGCGGGTTGGTGCACATGGCTTAATGATGTCCGATTGGAGACATCTATAACAGGTGCCTCTATCTTCAGCACGCAACACCCCCGTTTTAGGACCAATCTCACCCCAAGTCTTCTACTGATCTTCACCTTTACCTGTATTCACAGCATCTTCCCATTTAGATCGACTTTTATCAGAATGACTCACCCCTCCTCTACCCCCAAAACCACCTCTGAAATCACCCCTGAAATGAACCCCTCTAGCTCCACCCCCATCACTGCGCTGATCTTTACCATCATAAAATATCTCTTGTCTTCCCTTGATTTGATCAAAATGATCCCGATCTAACACTACCGAATGCCAGGAATCCCCTCTAGATCTATTATCCACATTAGAAGAAGGAAACTTACCAGATCTCAAAGGGGCCCCCTGAGCATTTTCCTGTAACCTTCTCGGATGTTCCTGATCTCTCCTCAACTTGGCGTGAAGCTCTTCCTCGGCAAGGAGATCATCGTCCTCCATCCAGGTTTCAGGGGCGCTCCGTTTACCCCCGCTCCAAGGACGGGAACCACCCCCTCCATAGTGACGCGGATACCTACCACGCCCTCTCTCCATCACCCCTTCCTTCACAACCGCCGCGAACGATCGGTGTAGAGGCGGCGGATCTCGGATCTTCCTCACCATCCGCGCACGTGACCCCAATCGCCGGACCTCACTCTCACGCGCGGCGAACCCTAGATCGCCTAAGCAGGAGTGTTTGGGAATCCACTGCCACACCGAAATGGGGATCAGTCTCCACGAATGGGCGAAGAGATAGGAAAATGGGTACCGTGGCGATGGACCGGCCCATCCGGGCGGAGGTTTCCAAGGTAGAGATCGCCAGATGTCGCTGATCCAGGAACGTTTGAGAGATCCGGTGCTGCTCGCCCCGACATGAACGCCTTGCTTCGAGAAGCGTCCTCACGGATCTCCCGCGATGCAACGGCGGAACTGACGCCGTCGACTTTGATGCGCGTGCTCGTCACAGGAAGCGTCTTCAACAAGCCTCCTTGCAGCCGCTTCTCGAAGTTTCCCGCGGGCTGGGCCGTGGAGGACTCTCCCAAGGTGTGGGCCGGGTAGGCCGCGCTCCCAGCGTCGGCGAGGATCGGCCCTAGCGAAATGTCAAGCTCCTGGCTCCGACGAACCTGGAACGAACATGGGCTAGGGTTTCGCCCCATGCTCTCCATCACTCTTGCTAATTTGTGATTGTATTATGACCGAGGTTAATTTCGTCCATCTCTCAAGATTGATCCTGTGCGAACCATCTTTTGACAGAATCAAGTGCACCATCAACATTTCCCTTCAACCAGCCCTCTGACAGTTTGGACCATGCCTCCTTTCTCCTCAAGTCATTCCAACGAAGACACAAGCTCATCAATTAAATTCATAGATCGTTTTGGAACAAATCTTTCTTTACCATGCACGGTATTGTTCCTTGAACCCTAGGTACACCACATAGTGGAGATTACAATAGCAGCTTCACGAGGTTACCATCCGTCAGATCTGCTGCCCAAGAATGAGGATGTAATTTAGGCAAGATGATAATGTAGTTCTTCCTGACAACTAGCCAAAAAAGCTTCGCATGGTAACACTCCACCAATGCATGGAACAAAGATTCGCTAGTAGTTCCACATATCACACATATACCCTGCTCTTTGATATGTCTTCTATGCAGAATCTCATAACAGGGCAACATACCTTTGAGAACTCACCACCGAAAGACTCTTTTATCTTCGGAACCTGAATTTTTTTTATTAATTAATCTTTTTTGAATTTTATTTTAAAGTTAACCCCCGGCGCACTTTATTTCCAATTCTGACCTCTTTGGTGGCGTGACAAAATAACACTGTCACGCTGGCCCATTTCTGGTCAAACTCTTGTCACGCCACTGGAAGTGGCGTGTGAAAGTTGATTACGCCACAACCAAAGGGCGTGATAAAAATCTTGTTTTGGGGACTTATCTGGCGTGTAGAAAGTTGTTTTGTCATGCCACCACCGTGGTGTGACCAAAGGGGTCAAAATTGGAAATAAAATGCGTGGGGGTTAACTTTAAAATAAAATTCAAAAAAGGTTAATTAATAAAAAAAGTTCTCAGAACGATTGGTAACTTCCACATCACCTTAAATTTTCTTACAACCTACTCTTTGATACGTTATTTTCTTACAAACCCTACCTGGTATTTCAAAGCAACTCATTTGTTGGTATCGCTTGTACCACCGATTTCAATAACACTTCCTTCCCTGCACAAGACAAATTCCTTTCACTACATCCATGAATTTCGGCTCTTACCCATTGTGAAATGTGCTCAAATTTCTGACTTGTTAATCTTCTCGTGGCTGTTGGAAGGCACTTGCAAGTCTAATATCAGATCATACATAAACAAAGACCATATATTTCAACTTGATGGCGACGGTGTCCTTAAAAGAATGCAACTTGACCTTTCGCCTTACGATTGTTTATGGCCCCTCCCAAAGCAGACAAAAGTTAGCCTTCCTACAAGAAATTACTTTCTTAAAACATGCCATCGGCACTAATTGGTTGGTATTGGGCGATTTCAACTTCATCTACCAGGCCGAGGACACAAATAACTCCAACATCAACCCACGGCGTATGGCCCAATTTCGAAACACACTTAACACTTGCGAGCTAAAAGAAATACATCTCCAGAATAGAAAGTTCACGTGGACCAACGAACGCCATAGACCAACTCTGGTAAGGTTGGACAGAGTCTTTTGTAACGAAGGCTGGGAGACCCTCTTCGAAAACCACATTCTTCAGGCACTGTCTTCTTCGATCTCATACCAGTGCCCTCTGCTTCTCTCTAACAACGCAGGTCCCACTCGCCCAAAAACTTTTCGTTTTGAAAACTTCTGGATCAAGATGCTAGGTTTCTTCGAGATGGTGAAAAAGCCTGGCTAGCCCACTGCCCGCACACAGAACCAATGCATCGGTTGCACCACAAGTTAGCTTTCACGGCATCCACACTGAAATTGTGGAGTACACACCTCTTCCCCCGACCAAAGCTATATCCCCACATGGCCTTAGAGCTTATACTCCAGCTCGACGTGACTCAAGAGTACAGGGAACTATCACCATAGTAATTGGTCCTGACGGCAAATCTTAAGAAGAGAGTTCTAGGTCTGACAGTAATCGAGCGAACAAGGAAACTTCAGAGTTCTCGGATCACCAACCTCAGAGAAAGTGATGCAAACACAAAGTTCTTTCATATTAAAGTAAACGGTCGTAAAAGGAAAAAAAATTCATCCAAAGGCTTCAGAATGGTTCTGGCTGGGCGATCTCGCACATAGACAAAGAAGACACAATACAAAAGCACTTCCAAGAAATGCTTGCCCCGCTCGCACCACGCAACACGGACCTTAATTGGGAGGCTCTGAACCCACTGGTGCTGGACTTGCATAGTCTGCAAGACGCTTTCACGTAAGTAGAAATCCTCAACGCATTGGAACAACTACAGGGGGAAAAGGGCCGGGGCCAGAAGATTTCTCAACAAATTTCTACAAAGCTTGCTGGTCAACCATCAAAGCTGACATTATGGTAGTTTTTCACAGCTTTCACTCCCTTCACACGTTGTACCTTCATTTGCTAAATACAGCAAATATAGCACTGATTCCAAAAAAGGAGGGAGCTGATAAAGTGCAAGACTTTAGATCTATTAGCCTCATCCATGGGATTGGAAAATGGATTGCCAAAATGCTAGCACGACAGTTGGCGCCGTTTCTGCATAGCCTGGTCTCGCAAGCTCAGAGCGCCTTCATCATGACAAGAAGCATCCAGGACAATTGCCTATATGTTCGCAACTTGATAAGAAGACTTCACCGCTCGAAAACTCCTTCGCTCTTCCTAAAACTAGACATTGCAAAGGCCTTTGATACGGTTCGCTGGGATTACCTTCTAGATCTTCTATGTAAAAGGGGGTTCCCCCACAGATGGACAAACTGGGTGGCGGCCCTCTTAAGATCCGCCTCGTCTAGAGTCCTCCTCAATGTCATTCCTAGTAACGCGATCATCCGCGGAAGGGGGCTGCGGCAAGGAAACCCCCTCTCACCCTTCCTCACACTAGCCATTGACCCCATCCAAAGTCTTCTAGAGGCAGCTATGGATTTGGGTTACCTTGGCTCCACGCGAGATCGCTTTGTCAGACTCAGAACCTCCATTTATGCGGATGACGCAGCCATTTTCATCAACCCAAGCATAAGCGAGATCCAAACAACCACCTAGATCGTCTTCAATTTCGGGAATGCAACTGGCATACATACCAACTTACAAAAAGCACGGTGCTACCAATAAGCTGTGATCACATAGATCTTACCACGATCCTCCAAGACTGCCCTGCAATCCGATCAACTTTTTCGATCAAATACCTCGGATTACCGCTGACCTACAGAAGGCTACGCAGAGTGGATTACCAACCGCTCCTAAACAAAGTGGTGGGGAGGTTGGTGGGCTGGCAGGGGTGCTTTCTATCCCCAACAGGGTGAGCCATGCTGGTAAAATCAGTTCTCACCTTGATTCCAATTCACTACCTCATAGTTCTCAAAATCCCCACATCGATCCCCACATCGATCCTCCACGCCCTAGACAAAATCAGGCGTCGCTTCTTTTGGGCAGGCCATGAGAATATCTCGAGGGTCAAGTGTAAAATTAACTGAGGCAGAGTGTGCCGCCCAACCCAGCTAGGCAGTCTAGGCATCCTCAGCCTTCCGTAATTCTCCTTGGCTATTAGATTGCGTTGGCTCTAGCAAGAATGGAAGAACTACTCCAAACCTTTGGTCGACATGGAAATCCCCTGCGATGACTCTGACCAAAATCTCTTTGCGGTGGCAACTAGGATTTCCCTCGGGGATGGCAAGATGACAAAATTTTGGTATTCGGCTAGGTTAAACGAAGAAGCACCCAAAGATATAGCCCCCAAAATTTTTGAAATATCAAAACACAAAAAGTAGACTGTGGCCTCGACATTACAAAATGGGCGGTGGGTGCAAGACATAAACTTGATGAGGGTTTTATCTCTTCACCACATCCAACAGTTCGTAGATCTTTGGATCAAAAGCAACCAAATCCAACTGATACAAGGCACCCCGGACGAGATATCTTGGAAGCAAACTCCGAATGGAACCTACTCCTCAAGATCCGCCTACGCCTTACACTTTCCGGGATCCATCTACGCCTTACACTTTCTGGGATCCATCGATTCCAACTTCAAGACTATAATTTGGAAAACCCACGCCTCCCAAAGTGCAAAATCTTCGCATGGCTGGCAATACAAAACAAACTTTGGACCTCATACAGACTGAAAGCGAGGGGCTGGCCAAACCAACGTTATTGCCCCCTTTTCAGACATACTTCGGAATCAGCTATACATCTCTTCGCCCAGTGTCGCTTCTCTGGACGAATTTGGAAGCTTATGACGGACTGGCTAGGAACTGATAGCCTTCAGCCCTCCCTATGGCCCCCAACACGATTATCTTGGATTAGTGGTCCAACATGGCGGAGGCGACAGGCTCCACTAGGAAATCCAAGAAAATGACCCTGATCTTAATCCTCTGGAAGATATAGAAGGAACGAAATACTAGAATCTTCAACAACAAAGTCGCCGCGCCTTTAAATCGCCTAGCAAAGATTAAAGAGAAATGTAGATTTTGGTACCTAACGGGGTAAGAGTCTGTAGCTTTTTAATATTATGTAATTAAGACCTTTGCTTAACTCTATCCTGTACTTTACCTCACCTTCTCTATTAATATAGCAAGGGGCCCGCCACTGAGATGGATGGCAGTCTGAAAGGGGAAAAGAAAAGAGAGCACATCGTACTACTATCGACGTTGGCAGCAACTGTTGTCGGTTGTGTTTTTAGTGGGTGGACCGGCCACTAAACTAGTACTGCAACGTACGCATGTTGTAGTACCAATTTTGGTGGAATCCAATGAGCGCCGCGGTTGCACGCTTGATGCACCGCCAACGAATGCGACCGTGGAACGGCGGCAAGCGCGGCGTCGGCGTACGTCGGCGGCGGTGGCAGGGGAAACCTGACCTGGCTGATCGAGATGTAAAGTTGGGCCTATTCTCTCGGTTCTATCTGATAGGCCCATTCTTTGCTCATCACTGCTAGATTCCCTTTCCCGAAGGCCCAAGAAATTAGCCCGGTTCGAAATAATGGGCTAGTACGGGCCTACTATTCTGAAAGCAGGAGGCAGCGACCCTCTCGGCCTGTGTACGACATGCCCAAAACGCTTCGTTTCAGTTTCGGGCAGACAATGCTGTCTACCCGAAACTGAGTTGAGTGGGTAGGGAGACCCGTCGATTCTCAGAAGTAGTTTTTGATTTTGTTAGTTTCTTTCGTTTCCTTCTTAGATCAATTTATTCTAGTTTCGTTCTTCTTCGGATGGTTTTCGTTGGATTTATTTTACTCATGATAAGTTTTTATTGGTCAGGTTTCACTTGGACGACAATGCCGACGCCTACGCCAAAGACCAGCCGAGCTGGGTGCAAATAATTCTTCTCTGATTTTTTCCCTAACCAACAATACTGTACTAGGGTGTGAGAGAATTTAGTGGTCAAAGTAATATCTTGTTGACTTTGAAAAGTAAAAAATGTCACTCTTTTGTGGCTGGAGAGAGTACTTGATGGTAATTTGTTAACATGTTTATAGAATCTTCAATATAAGTGTTGGGTACTTATGTATTTTATCAATGAGGCTGTAATATAAATAAGATCTTATTTTAAAAAGGTAGGAAGACTAGGAAGCGTTCCCTCCTCATCGAACGGATCGAACGGAATAGCAAACATCCGTTTGATCCAGTCCAATCAACGCCCCTGATTACCTCCTTTCCCACACGATGTGTTCATTCGAAGAGAAACCGAAGCCAATTGTTCTTCCCAACCTCTCCCCTTTTTCTTATTGCACAGGCGCCCCAATCCGTTTCCTTGATTCGTCGTCGCAAGTGGTAGATCTAGCGACCGGGCGTCGATTAGAGCGCAGAAGGCGGCACTGCCGCGCGCAGGGACGCTGCTCCCGACGTTGCGGAGCGAAGCGACGGGAAGAGCGTGAGGTCGACTTCCGTGTTCCCAAACGGCGGGCGGCCCCACGGGGCCGGGGGGGATGTTTGAGTCCTATAATTGGTGTTGGAGAGCAGCCGGTGGCGAATCAGGACGGCATAACAAAAAAAAAGCTACAAATACTTTATTGATATGAAACTTTACCGAAAATGCTTTAACATACAATATAATAAGAAAAACATAACAAAATATAAATAATATAGCATCTTAAAAATACAAATTGAGTACCTAAATAGCGAAGATTTCATCTCTAACCTAGCCCACTATTTCTTTGTCAATAGTTGGACAAGTACCAGAACCTACAAAGACAACATATAAAAATAAATCAAACAGAGGTATGATTAAATACAAAGAACATGCAGTTTAGATTTGTAAGAACCTAACTTACCACTAGCGTGAGATAGTTGTTTCTTACGTGACCTTATTCCTTGAAAATGCTCCAAAATCTTATCATCTTTAATGCTTGCAAATATGTCACGCTCAATATAGCATACCATACTATGATTCATCCATTCATCTTATTCCGCAAATCAGTTTTAATAATGCTCATAGCTGAGAAGGCTCTTTTTATAGTTGTTGTTGCCACTGACAAATTCAAAGCCAATTCAATGAGATGACATACTAATGGGAAAATTGAGAGTCTGTCGGTCTGAACCATCTTTACATCAAGATTTACAAGATCAGTACAGTTTGTAAAATCTAGACCATCTCTCACAACAGCAATAAATGTGCTTAGTTGGTCTCTAAGGACTACATAGTCATATTGGGAGAAGTTAGCAGTATACATCCTAGCAAGTTCAATTAATCTGTCTTCATCAAAGTTGGCAAAAAAAAAATTGGATCAAGACAAGCAATACACCTCAGTAACTGAGTAGATCTTTCAGCAAAACGATTATTCAACTCAACAATAATTTGGTCATGCACCACAATAAATATTTAATGATGGAAATGATCATAGTAAGTTACCATCTGGCTGCCACGACCCCTTGAACGACCTCTAACCGGCATCATCACTCAAGTTCTCTAATACCTCTAGGACTGAATCCCACATGAGAAGAAGACGACACAAAGTTTTATGATGTGAGCCCCAACGAGTATCGCCCAGCCTTGCAAGGTTAGCTTGTTGAATTTTCCCTCTTCCTGGGAAAATTTCACTGGTCTCTAATTTGTTCACAATTTTATCATGGTGATCTTGGGCCAATTGATCTCTTTTGTTACAAAAAGCATTAATCGTGTTGACAATCATGGTAGTGTAGTTAAAGAAATCCAAGATAGAAGAACAATACTTGGCAACAGAAACAACCACTAATTGCAACTGATGAGCAAAGCATATGGATTTTCATCTAATACATGTCTTTGCAACCCATAAAATTGTCCTCTCATATGTGATGCTCTATCATATCTTTGTCCTTGCAATCTAGACATACATAGACTATGAAATTGTAACATATCATCCAAAGCTAGTTTTAGCGAAGATGATGTTGTGTCAGAAACATGTTGAATCCTAAGAAATCTCTCTATCACCTGCCCTTTAATATTGACGTACCAACATAGGACAAGAAAGTATAGTTAATATAGTTTAGACTGAGCTCAATCATAAAAAAATATTGTAGGTACTAACCTCAAAACCACAACTATTTGCTCTTTGATGGATGCATCTCGGGCCTCATCAACAAGTACGGCGAACTGTATATCCCCGTTATCATCAATAATAACTTTGGTGGTCTCTTCTGCACAAGTTTTGCACAACTGCTTTTGTGTATGGCGTGAAGTCATTAAATGATTCCCAGAAGCATTATCAAGCAATTTTGTAGCCTTTTCATCCTTCTCTTTATACCATTTAAGCATTTCTAAAAAGTTCTCCCTATTGTTTGAGCTAGATGACTCATCATATCCACGAAAAGTAGGAGCTTGCAATAGAATAAATTGTACAATGCCTAGCATAATAGTGAGACACGTTCTATATTCTTCCTCATCCTTCTTGGTGGCAGCAGCCATCATATAATCCACACCTTACCTTTGATTTTTAAAAGCCTCACATTGTCTTCTTGCTTTATTGTGAGCACTATTGACTTTACCAACATAATCATCAAAAGATTGAATTACATTCTTTCAATAACTAAACCCTACCTTCGTGAAGGCATCAACACCAAAGTTTTCAGCTATTTGCTGCTTAAAGAGGCAACAATAAAAACAAAAGGCCACATCTTGAGCTACACTACATTCCAACCGATCATACCTTTTGAATCATGACCCTTGAAATCTCCTCTTCTGACCTCCCTGATCTTTCCATGAGAATTTATGTCCACTTGGTCAGCATGACTCCAATTGCAAAAACTCCCTTCTAGCAGCATCCCTAATTTTAACATCCAACTCCTCAATTAGTTTTCGAAGCCTAGGATCGGCAACTACATCATCAGGACTAAGTTCGGCAACTACATCATCTGGATTAAGTTCAATATGAGGATTGGTTTGCTTGTTGTGACTAGCTCAATTCCAACTATTTCTGGAAGAGATTGGTTGGATTGTTGTGTTCATATTGGAAAATAAGATGATAATATCTTGCTCATCTTCATTTTGTATCTCTAATTCCTAAATAAGCAATGCACTTATTAAGTATTAGCAATATGCACTTATTAGTTATTAACACATAAGCACTTCAACTAGCTGTTAAAGAACTAAACACCATGAGCCGATGAGCAATTGACAACATGACTGTTCAAGAACTAAACACCATGAGCAATTGACAATTTCACAATGTCGAAGACCTTGGGAAATAGATTCCTTATAGCACAGTAGCACACAATTCATTCATAAGTCATGTTGCCAATAAGACAGTAACTTTAGTCCTTGCTATTTTGATTTTTGAAGATCAAGCTGTTTAACAAATTTGAGAACACACAGACAAATGAAAGACATCAAGTTGAAATGAAAGCCTACCCTGAAGAGGAGGGCGCCGGGCGTGGAGGGAGGGTGCGGTTGCGGCGTTGGGCGGGGACAGAGGCCGCGTGAGCGCGTTGGATGGGGGACAGGCGAGGCGAGGCGCTCCGGCCACCGGGTGTGGAGGAAGGCGTGGCGTCAGGGGGAGACGGGGGCGCGGACGTGAGGAGGCGCGGAGGAGCCGGGAGGGCGGCGCGCGCAAAGGCCGTGGGGCGCCGATGGAGCTGGAGGCGGGCGCGGGCGTGTGGGTGAGGCCGTGAGGCGTGAGGGGATTAGGTTTAGAGTCTGGTGGGAGTGGGACTTGGGAGGAAAGCGTGGGCTGTGGAGATTGGGTCGGTGTGGATTGGTTGGGTCTCAGGCTAGATGCTATCACTCAATTTGTTGGGCCTATATCATAAAAAAAAAAAATTCACTGCAATTTTTTTTAGCCTTAGGCTATAGTCTATCCTGCTCGAGACCTAGATTCGCCCCTGCAAGGGTAGCGGTGGGACGCGTGGAGCACCTAGAGGAGTCGGCGTTGGAAGCAAGAATCTATGGCATACGCGAGGGCGGCGTGCCAGCCAGTGAAAATTCTATCGCCGAAATTTCGTCGGTAACTGCCGATTACCGGTGTTATTGTTGGAGTCTGATAAATTTTTATACCTGGTAAAAAATTTCGGATTTTATTTAGTTTTCATCCAAATTCAAATCTAATTTCAAATTTTAGATAAATTTCATCTTTACATCTGAAAAATTCAAATTTCAATTAAAAAATTTCGTCCAAAATTTTCGGTTACCCGTGAAAACTGGTATTATCGGTGCCATCCGATAAAAATTTCCTACCCATAGAATTTTCACTCGTGCCAGCACTGTAGTGTGGGCCTGTGGAGAAGGCGAATGACGGCCGCGGGCCAACAGGCATGGGCTTTGGTCGGGCGCGGTGAAGCACAACAACGTGATGCAGGCAGGCGTAGGGCTACAATCGGCGACGGTGGCGCGCGGCTGCGGGCAGAGCATGGTGGCATGCGGGCCACGAGCAGCTGCGATTTAGCTCGACTGCGTGTGGCCAGCCAGCGAGATTCCTGGTGGCTCCCCCATATTCCTCCCGTGGATAGTGTTGAGAGGATTTGTACTTCCGTTCGAGTTCTCTGGAATTTGTTGTTTCCTTTAAAACTTGAACGAAAACTTATCAAGTTTCTCCTAAAACTTGTCGAAATTCTGAAACTCTGAAGTTTGTTTTTTTTAACTCAGTTCAAACTCTTCTGAAGCTCGTTTTTCAATCAAGTTTTAGATTTAAAACTAAGTGAAACTTCTAGTTTCAGATTTGAAACTCGTCAAAACTTTAAGATTTGAAACTTACTGAAACGTGCTGAAACCCTCTTAAACCTGTTTGAAACTCTTTGAAACCAGCAAAACATGGGTGAAACTCTTCTGAAACTCAGTTGAAGTTGATGTTTTAGATTTGAAACTCGGTGAAACATTAAGTTTCGTATTTGAAACACGCTGAAACTTGAAGTTTACTTGAAACTGATGTTGAAACTCGAATTTTCTGTTTCTGAAACCTGAAACCCACGGTTCTTAGTTTTGAAATTCAGGAGTTTCATTTTTTTTTAAGTTGAAACGCCTATGAAACTAGAAGTTTCAGTTTTGAAACCGAGAACTTTCATTTTCGAAACTTCAGACACTTCTGGAACTTTTCCTTCCAAACATGAAACCCACATAAGGCCTCGTTTGGAAAATCCAAACTCCGCAGGGATCCCTGTCATTTCCCACGAAAAGATTCCCCTATGGAGAAATTCCCTAGTCCAATTGAGACTAGCATTTGAATGAGAGGCGAGAGGGGAAATCCCGGGCTAATCCAACCCAACCCACGGGGTAAAAATAATCGCCTCCTGAGGCCGGGAAAGATTCCACGTTGTCTTCGAGAGAAATCACAACTACCTCTCGACGCGGTTGCTATGCTTCTCCTCGGACATCACCATCGGCCCGGTGCCTATCACCTTGGCAACGTCCACCCTGTGCTGCTTGGCTAGCTTCTTAGCCTGTGGCGTGGCAATACCCTTCGGCCCCACGGCCACCCGTGCGGGGAGCGACCATCGAACCACCGCTCGGTCGGCGGGGAGGGGCGCGGCGGCGGAATCCGAGGAGGAGAACTCTTGGGCTGTCCTTGGAGAGCACCTGGGCCTAGGCGGTGGCGAGTGACACCTCCTCTGACTCAGCGAGAAGCACGATGGGGGCGCCGACGAGGGCAGACTCGACGTTATCGGACTCGACGACCACGACGGTGTCGCCCTTGGAGACGTGGTCGCCCTTGGTGGCGGTCCAGGAGACAATCTTCCCCTCCGTCATGGTGGAGTTGAGTGTCGGCATGAAGATCTCCCGGATCTTGGCGTGGACCACCATGGGCCCACGTCGCCGCCTACCCCGTGACGATGGAGTGGTGATTGACCGGCGGCAACGCGATGGCGACTGGGGCTTGCGTTTTGCCGCTTCGTCAAATCCGCCTGGGTAGCGGAGGGAGTAGTCTGAGACGGGGAGGCCGAGCGAGGTCCTTGTCCTTCCGCGCGGCCATGGAGGGAGGTGATTGACGAGGGAGGTGGCGGTGGCTCCAGCCGACTGTGGCGACAAGGAGCGGTGGGAAGCTGGAGAGGAAGGGGGAGAGGCCGGATCTGATGAGGGGAGGAGGAACTTTCGGGAGAAAAGTGGGGTGGGATCCTTCCAAATGAGCAGGGGAAAATTTTGTCAAGGGGATATAGCTCCACCGGGATCTCATGTGCTACCAAAAATCCCGCTCGAGATTTCCCTCCTGGGAATGTTTTCCCTAATTCCCAAACAAGCCCTAAAACTTGCGTTTGAAACTTGAGGCTTCTCTGAAACTCTACTTTTTTAAACTTGTCCGAAACTTGCTTTTGTGATTTAAAGCCTGAAACCTCACCGAAACTTGCCACACAAAATCTGAAATCTTGCTACGATTTCCTAGGGTATAGAGTACTACCGCGGTAGTCTTTAACCACGGTCCAAGAAGAAAAAAAAGGCTGCCTACCACCGTCACGAAACAAGATAGGTCTGGAGTTTTTTTTTCTTCCTAATATAGCATCGTTAATTTGTAATAGCAAATGTAGCTCTTCTCCATGTCAAATAAAAAAAAGGTCACTATATCCGTGCACCAGAGAGCCAGAGTTGCCAGCAAAACGATATATCATCGTGTCCGTGCGTCCGGGGCACGGTGGCGCTGAGTCCGTACGTGTAGGGAATGGATGTGCCGAGTTCATGCACTCAGGGTACGACCGCGAGGCGCACAGGGGCATGGTGTGGAGCGGACACGTGGCGGGACACATGGGCGTAGCACGTGGCGGGGTGCACAGACTTCGTCGACTCCATGCCCTGGGAGCATGGACTAGGCGACACCGTGCCTCGGGCGCACTGAAGCGGCAACGTGTCGTTCCGCCGGCGGCTCCGGCCCTCTGGCGTACAGATGTAGTGCCTTTTTTTTGTATTTGACGCGGAAAGAAAGCTAAATTTACTATTGCGCACTTAAAACGTGTTATATTAGAAAAAAAACTCGATCCGATCGATCGATATTTGTCAATCAGTGCGGTGTGTTCTGGCAGGCAAGCCGGCAATAATTACACACAGATACACTACTAGTTCAGTTCTACAGTGCAACGGAGAGGCTGTGTGATCTGGCAGGCAAGCCAGCAATAATTAGGGCCTGCTTGGATCGCTATCTGATAGCGATTTGCCTAGCTGAAATTTTTCCTGAGCGCTGTCGGCTCGTTGTTTGCTTTATGCCTGGCAGGTCGTCAGATTCAGGCGTCAAAAACGAGCGCCTAGGAGCTTGCCTCCTAGGCAACTTCATCCACCATTAATTCCTTCAATCTAACAGTTTATTTTTTATTCACCAATTTCAGACACAGGTTTTCAACCAAACAACTCATCTTCAGGTTTTCTGGCTAAGCAAAAATCATCTACTTTCTAGACTACCTCTAAACACTACTTTTTCTCATGCATAAAATTCATTCAAAGCATCAACCAAAGAGACCCTTACATACAGATACACTATTAGTTCAGTACTACAGTGCAACGGAGAGTGACGCGTCGAAGAGGTAGTTGTCGCGGTCAAGCGTAACATTTTGTCAAACAAGTACCAGTCAGTGGCTAAAAGATTATGTGAATAGAGGTCACAATCTGTAGGCCTTGTTGTCACTGCTTTATTGCTTTATATAGTTACATGAGTTAGACCTGGTATACCAAGACTACATAGAGATATGGCAGTTAGCCAGAAGGAGACTAATGCTGTAATCCCAACTATACATAGACTCTCTTTGTTTAGGTTTTTTCTCTGACTTAAAAGCAAAAATAAACCTAAGCCTAAATAAAAGGATAGTTTTTTTGTCCGACTTATAATAAGTGAAGCAAATTTAAGCCTAAAAGCCATAAGCCAGGGGAGATGTACTTTTTTTGGCTTTTGCGGAATAGAATTTCTCTTTGCCACTGAAGCTCACTAAAATTACCCACGAAATGCCATTGGTATATAATTAAAAACCGTTTCGTTTTTTTGATCGTTTCCAACCCTTCTCCCAACCTCTTTCCCTTCGGTCCCGTCTCACGTAAACAGCGCCGTCGCCGCTTCTCTCTCCGCCGCCGCCTCCCCTACCTCTCCCGCCATTGCCGCCGCCCTCCCTTCCCCAACGCCACCGCCTCCCCCCTCCCCATCGCCTCCTCCTCTCACACAGCGCCATCGCCGCCGCTCCTCCTCCCCCGCCCGCCCTCCCTCACGCCCCGCCCCTTCCCTCCCCCTCCCGCCCTTGCCGCTCGTGCTTGTGGTGCTCCTGGGACTCTGCATTGGCGCACTGATGGCGGAGACGGGGAGGATCGACGATGGGCTAGAGGTGATGTGGGGGCGCCGACGGCCGTGGGAGCGTCTCGCCGGATTTGGTTCACCACATACCAATCTTTATCCGTGTGTGCAGTTCATGTTGGAGGGGGCATGGGAGGTCCACAACGAGATCGACCAGCTCCAGGAACTCTAGCTAGTAGAACACCTTCCATATTCATAGTGGCATCCAAAAGTTAAGTTTGTGATCTGGTTTAATCTGCGAAGTTGGGACATTGAGGGCAAACAAGACTGCTTTAAGTATATTGTGACCAGCATCTACAATTTTATGACTATAACTAAGCAATTCATGTTGATATCACTATGCCAATCACCATGCAGAAGAAACTTCTTTGGACATACTATACAATAATAGTAATAATTTCATAAAGGTAGTCTTACTGGAACAACGGCTGCTGCGCCCATCTCTCGCGTATGAAGCCTCATTTCAAGGAAAGCATCTCTTGCAGCTAATAATGATTTAACAATCAATTCTTGATGCTGATTAGTAGCCACCTCTGTCCACTGATGAGAACAAAGGAAAAAAAAAGGTTTTAGCATAGATCACAAAATATTGTTTTTCTCTTCCTTTCCACAGATGCACATGGTGATAGTTAAGAACTACTAGCATGCAATAGATAAAGGTAAGGATTTCAGAATCATGTAACAGAGGCTGATAAAAAAATATGGGTGGTGCGAGCTCTGGTCCATTAAAAAAACACCTTTTCACAATTTATATAATTTTTTTTTGCACAATTGATGCAATCTTTATTTTTTTGGACATGATCCTTGCCGTGCCTAATCAGTTGACAACCATTTTGTTATGGTGATTTGATTTATCCTACCATTGCTTTTTCCTTGATCATTTATCTATTACACTGAACAGATGCCTCTCTCACATGTATTATTGTCTTTGTTCTTGAATGTGTAATGTGTTTGTAGTTCTACTCTACTCATTGTTTTGCATCTGGGATGTTGGAATCATGTAAAGGATAATCTCGAAGAACCAGACGAGTCCACCAGCACTCCAGCAGCTAGTAGAACATAATTGGTGTGATGTATTAGAGAATTCGAAGTGTTGATTATGTTATTAATGTAGACTGCCATTGTAGTATAAACTTGATGTGCTGAAAGCTTATCATGTCTTGGATGACTTTTCTTGACAATATTGTGTTATTTTGTTTGGTTGGTGATATTGGCCTTTCTATATTAATTTCTATACACTTGGAGTGGCGAATCCATGAATGACAACTAACTTTCGGATCGGTGTTGAATGATATTCCATTGCGATTTATTGTTCTATTTTCGTAGTTGTGGTGAAATTTGATCGATGGGGCATCGATCTTTGGATCGATGTAATCTAACAAGACTTGCGATGTATGCGAAACACGAGACTATCCATGTTTGTCATATGCTGTTCATCATCTGAAGCATGCTTGGTGTTAAGCAATGCTTTGCTCGTTCAGTTCCAAGATTTGGACGGCAAGACTCATCTGGGTCGTTTCAACCACGCCTCCATGGGAGGGAGGAAGCCAAGAAGAGAGGAGAGATAAGATCTTTCATCCTTCACACACAACTTTATTCATTTTGTTTCATATGTACAAATACATGTATCATCATATTTTTAGATCCCATAAAAAAATCAGTTTAAATACCTACTTAACAAGGTCCTTTAAACCCTTAAGGGCATTTGAGACCTTTCATCCTTTACACACAACTCAATAAGCCAACATCCTACAAAAAGTCTGACTACCAAACAACAAAGTTTGGCTTAAAAACTTAGAGGCTTATAAGCTGATTAAGCCAAAAAGCTGGCTTTAAGCTATAAGCCAAAAAGCCTAAGCCTAAACAAAGAGGGCCATAACAAGAAGGTCATGATATGATAAGCACGGAGGAAGGAGAAGTTGCATTGGTCACGGGAGTCCCAGAGGCGCTGTCAGGCCAGAGCACTATGGGCAAGGGGAGCAGTAGCGACTGGGTGACAATCGTGCGGAGGAGGTTTGTCCGTGTGGTGGCCCTGCGGATGCGACCTCGTCCGGCCGGTGGCCACGTGGACGAGGGCAGTGTCGCGCACACGACGTGTCTGGCCTATGGACGTGCGGCCGAGATGTTATTTTTGGCATTGCGTCGCAAGAGACTAATTGCGTAAAAAAAAGTCTACAATAGTGACAATTACGGCAAAAACTCTTTGGCCCGCAGCCCACTTGGAGCAAGCATGGATATTCGGTGGGCAGCAACAGTGTAAAGAATACTCTCTTCTATTGTAAAGGATAGTGTAAGGAATACTTTGAAGCGTTAAGTACCAGTATACTTCAATTATTCATCGCAAGCGTTGCGAGTCGGAGGCAACGGCCACACTAAATCAGTCAAATTTGTGAACGTCGGTTCTCCAACCAACGCTCCAGATTTGTCCCCCAAATCCTATACAAGTCATCTTCCTCAACCCTGTGCTCCCCTGCCCCTGCTCCTCCCGTGCTCCCCGAAATCCTCCACGCCGCCCTACTCCTCCCATGCTCCCCTGCCGCCACCTTCTTCCCCGTCTCCGGCGACTATCGTCACCAAATCTACCATTGCCACCCCCACCTCCTAATTTCGAGTCAATTCCTGTCGCCCTGCCGACCTCCACCACCCACCGTCCTCCTCCGTCCCGCGGCTGGCTGCACCGCCGCCGCCCCTCCCTCCCTCTATAGCTGGGCCCCGGTGGACCCAAAACCTAACTCGGTGAATCCTAGGCCTAATCCGGCTGTCGGTGTTTTAGAACCGAACTTACGTAAAGATTGTTTGATCCGGGGGTTCCTCTAGGCTCAAAATCACACAGAGATGGAGACATGAGAATTTTATACAGGTTCAAGCCTTCTCTTGGGAGAATAACAACCCTACTCCTGTGTGTATGTATTGAGTATACTGGATTACAAGATCAAGCCAGAAAACTAGAGTATTGTGCTTCTCAGAATCCGAGCTCTCTTCATTGCTCTGATGATCCTTGCCTTTTATACCGTCCCCAGAATGTACACCGTTGGACCTCTAATAAAAGGTCACTTAATCATCGAGATCGTGGCGCCCGTTCTTGAAGGTTCTTCGCGGGAGTTAAAACGTTCCCCGTCGCCAAGCAATTATCATCATAAAAGGGAGTTAACATCGTGCCATTATCTTAGGAAATAATGGCGTAGTTCTTGCCGTATTTTGAATACGGTGCGGAAGATACCTTTATCGACTAGGCCCATATGTCTGTGAGCCTTGTCGACTAGGGCCTGGTCGTAGAAGGTCTTACGACCAGGGGATGGTTGTAGGAAAGCTTACGACATCATAATGATCGTAGTAGAGCTTACGATCATGAGATAGTCGTATAAGGACTTACGACTATGGGGTAGTCGTAGTAAGACCCACGACTACAGGGTGGTCGTAGAAGAACTTACGACCTCCAGCTTCTCCCTTATTAATATTTAAGGGGTATACTCAGGAGTTATATGACGTCATTATTACCTCATAATATGAATTGTGGATAAATGATTAAATGAGGATTGTTATATCCTCGTCATCTAGCCCCCTAGCTTAAGCGAAAAATAGCTTGCTTGAGAAAGGAGCAGTAGATGATCTTACGACCAGTAGATGGTCGTGGAAAAGGTGGTTGAAGGAAAAACTCTTCGACTAATGTTTCATTTGACTAGAAATTTACTTAGTCAAGAAAGTTGTAGGGTAACATTGCGGCTCACAAGGTGATCGTAGAAGATCTAACAGTCCTCGAGTGGTCGCGGTATTGTGGTTGGAAGTAGAAACTTTCCAACCGTTGTTACTGACGAAAAAGACTTGGTCAAGAAGGTAATTTAAACGAGGTGTAAAATAGACTGATTTCCTCGGCGGACAAACTTTAAGAATCCCAATCGACTCCTTCTTTGTTGTGCGCTAGAGCAATTTTCTGAGCGTTGGCAACGTTGGGTAGCCACGTCTTTTCATCTTCGAGCGTCTTGGTTATAAAGTTCCACACCGGTGAGGTAAGGTCTTTTACCTTCCCCAATTTGTTCTTCTTTGTTCAAAACTTTTGAGTTCTCTGCCGTCGACCAAATCGAGCTTTCTTCTCCAACCCTTCCACATCCAATTTCTTAGCTTTCGGAGAAATGGCGGAGCCGCTTCGATTAAATGAATCGGAGATGGACGCGACCAAGATTCAAGCTTTGGTCGACTCCGAGAAGATCCTGAAGGCTGAATTCGTGAGATGGATCGAAGCCGCCAGGCAGCATTGGCCGTCGGGGGAGATAAGGCAAATCCCCGTCTTCCAGACATTTTGTGAGTGCGGCCTTCGATTACCTACTCATCCTTTCCTTACATTGGTACTCGAGTACTTCCAAGTAGAGTTGGTGAACCTCGTTCTCAATTCAATTACAATGTTGGGGGTATTCATGTACCTTTGCGAGGCCTACCTGGGGATCCCAGCTGACTTGGAGTTATTCTGGTATTACTATGGAATGACTCGGTTAGGCGGAATTATCGGTGGCTGTAGTCTGACGCTCCACGACGGGAAGTCGATGGAGTATATTCAGATGTTTACCCGATCGTCGTGGCCGGGGTGCAAGAAGAGGTAGTTCTATTGGGTGATCACCAATGAGGACAGCATCTCCTTCATTGGAAAGCCGACAGAGAAGGTTCCTTCATGGGATACGATTCCTAAGGACCTTCGCCAGATTGCCCCCTTCATCCAAGCCATCGCAGACTTGAAGGAAGAGGGGCTTACTGGATGGCACGTGGTGAAGGATTTCATCACGCGCCGTATCATCCCTCTAAAGAAGAGGGCTCACCAGATGTGGAGGTACTCGGGTTCATCGGACCCGACGAGGGACTACGCAGAGGGTAAGTAAACCTTAAGCTTTAGCCTTCTTTCTATTGATTTCAGAATTGGCTTTATTTAAGGTTCTCTTATTTCTGCAGACCTCTCGCAAGAGGAGATTGACGCCCGAGTCAAGCTTATCTGTGAGAAGCCCCCTGCCCATATCGTGGTGCCTCCAATTTTGGTAGTCTTGTCCCTAGAAGACAGGGTGGAGCGCCTAAAGGTAATCGAGAATTGATTTCATCTTTAGGACTTTGTGGTCATAGAAGAACTTATGATGGGGTACTGATCGTAGAAAAACTTACGATTAGATTCTGGTCGTTGAAGAACTTACAACCGGGGAATTGTCGTAAAAAATCTTACGACATGGTAATAGTCGTAGAAGAACTTACGACCACTTTATAATATCTTTCTCTATGACTTCTACAGAGAGTAGGCATGGAGAATCGTCAGGACGACGAGGAAGTCGAACTGATGGTCGTTGGAGTGGCCACCGTAGAGCAGCTTGTTTCTCCCCCTTCCAAGAGGCGTCGACTCGTTAAAGTCGCAGACAAGGGGTGCTCGAGCTCGAGTCCTGCTGTTAAGCAAGCAGATGCTCCTTAAACCAGGAAGAGAAAGTCCATGCAAGTTGCTGACAAGGGTGGTGCGAGCTCGAGTTCCGCTACTCCGTCTGCACCTTTGGCTAATCTTGCCGTGGAAATAATCACTGTAGAGGAAACAATCGTGGCAGGAATAGCTGAAGTGTTCAAACCTAAACCTCCCAAGGCCAAGGTACTCTTATATTATAACAATAAAACCTTCAAAGTTTCTGCCTCCCTTGGTTTTATCAAGCGACTTGAGAAGGAGAACTAGAAGAGTTTCATGTCTTTTGTGAAGGAGACTACTGCACCAGCAGTACCCGTGGCTGAGGGTGATGCTGCCCTTGAAGTGGTCGAGGCTGATCTCGACTGCCCAGAGAGCCAAGGGGCCCAAGAAGCGATGGTGCTTGATCAAGACTCACGACTAGACGTGGTCGTGGCTAATCCTCAACTTAAGTCTCAACCAGACGTGGTTGAGAAAAAGTCTAAGAAACATCTCATAGGGAGGGTTGTTTCCAAGCTTAAGATCTCTTCTGGCACTCGGAGGTATGTAAAAGAGACAAAATTGTAAGGACAGCATTTACCTTTTGCTTTTTATCACCTGATCGTGTTTTCCTTTTCATGGTCTCGTACGGCTCCCTCATCATCAAGGGCGTTCTTTTAAGGAACCTCTCAGAGTTTCTTGGCGAGCAAAGGAACAACAATGGCGGTGATCGAAGGGTCGACCACTGTCCAAATGGTGAAGGATGCCACTGTAGCTGATGTGGCTACGACCAGCGGAGTGGTCGAGGGTCGGCGGCTACGACCATAGGAGTGGTCATAGAACCGGGTGGAGATGGTAGCGGCGAGACACTTTCGGCCATGGGGTGAAACATCCATCCAAATACCAGGGAAGGAAGTTGCTATGGATGATCCTCCCACCTCAAGGTCAAGCTTCCGATGCCGTTACCTCCGAAGGAGGAGAAAAGTTCGAGCTCTTCGATCACTCCTTAGGGTTCTTCGCCCCTGCCACCGTTGTGGGCTCCCGCGCGTTTAGATCTCGTGATCGCGTTCCTCACCCTAATGACATTCCCAACAGAGGGGATGTTTTCGATGACGAGCGTCTTGAAAGAGTATGGTGGAAATGAGTCGATGAGATCGATGAACTGAGGGACCCCACGAAGGTGGTATCTTCGTTCGCTCGGTCCGCCATGAATGTAAGTATCCTAAGCTTGGCATTTTACATGTATGTCTTTTCGCATTCCTTACTGCCTTTCTCTATGCAGAATACGTTAGAACAAATTGTCACTGTTATCGAATATCACGTGCAACTTGTCCAACTGCGACAAGACAAAGCGCTACTCTGCGAACAGGCAGAGAGGTTATAAGTAACTGCTTCTCGTAGTCTTTATATGTTCCGACCACTTTCACAGTACTTGTAAAGTTTGTCGTAGAAGATCTTACGACTAAATACTGATCGTAGAAGAACTTACGACCAGGGTTTTTGTCGTAGAAGAACTTACGACTAGGAACTAATCGTAGAAGAAACTTATGACCAGATTCTATACTTACAACTACCCTTTTCCTTTGCAGGCTTAAGAGTAATGAGAAGTCCCTAACCGATTCTCTCGACTTTGAGAAAGCCGAGACAAAAAAGTTAAGGGAGGAGAAAGAAGACCTCCGAAAAAAGCTTCAGGAGGCGGACTACGCAAATCGAAAGTTGCGGGACAACTAAGCGATGAAGTCTTGAACTTAAGATCGCTTTCGACCGCTTCTTCTTTTTCTCAATTTTATTTCCTTTCGAGAGAAAGACCAAGAGGTTGAGAAGTGGGAAATAAGCGTTACCTTAAGGACACTGCAGCCCATCTTTGAAGAAGTTAAAATTTAGATTCTCAACTTGTTGGTAAGCAAATCTTTACTGTAATAGGTTGTGTTTTCTTCTCGAGATTGTTTTATTTGGTGGCCTTATTCTTTTGAGCAAGTAGTGCAAGTAAAAGCGACTTCGCGAGGCTTCGACTCGTAGTCAGGAGGAAATGAAGGCTTTGAAGATTAATCTTCAAGACAACGTTTCACTTCTGAACCATGTACTCGGTAGGCTTCATGCTGAGGAGATTACTCCTCGTGACGACACCTTGCCTGCCCACTCGAATACTATTGGTGAACAAGTCGGGACTTTGCAAGAGCTGGTGACTACTCTGAGGACTAACCAATTCGACTCGATAAAGGACACGACTCGGGAGGGAATAAGATTTGTTTTAGCAAAACTTAAATCTCATGATCCCAATCTGAGTCTACAGCCTGTCATTAATGACTTTACCTGTCCTGAAGCAGAAGCAGAGCAGTTGATAGCGTCAATGCATCCGATTGCCGAGTTAGTCACGCGGGGTATGGAAATAAAACCCCCGTCGCCAGAGTATTTTGTACCGGAGTCCTGTAAAGACAAGTTTTTTTTGTTGATGTTGATATATAATCCTTCCTTTTTTCCTGAAAAATCATTTTGTCGAGTAGTTAGCAACTCTTAAGATAATGGATGGGAAAAAAGTGCAAGACTAAGAATTGAAGTCAAGTTAATAACTTTATCCTAGCCCCCGACTATTTGTTTGGTTTATTTAGATAAACCAAGTAAATAGTACTAAATGGGTTTTCTGAAAAAGAGAGCGGTTTAGCTAACTTGTAGTTTTTCGATCACGATTATCTCGCATTGGTCGAAAGAGTAGGAATAGGTCGACACTAGGAAGTTCCTTCTAGTGGGCAGGACCACATGCAGAGAGGAAATGTTTCGACTAGGTGATGTTACCATCTCCGATCAAATTAATCAAATCAAGAACAGTCAACTTGAGTTAGATAAACTTCTGGAGTTCTATTATAAAATTTGTCCAACTTATTTCAATGCACTCAATATGTTCACTATGGTAGCAAGAGTTAGAAACAGAACGACGCTAGGAAGTTCCTTCTAGTGGGCAAGACCATGTGTAGATAGGAAAGTCTTTGACTAGGTGTTGCAACTTCCTCCGACCAGTTAAAACAAACCGAGTTTATCGAGAGTAGTTGAGCAAATTTGAAAGTGTACTCTGATTAGTTTATTTATCCAAAAAAGATGAATGAAGAAATAAACTAAGGTACTAAGAGTTGGCTTGTTATTATTTCGACCATGTTTTGAACCCAAGCTCTTTGTGTTGGTAAAAAAGGGAGGAACGAGTCAACTCTAGGAAGTTCCTTCTAGCGGGCGGGACCACGTGCAGAGAGGAAAGGCTTCGACTAGGTGGCGTTACCATCCCTTCGACCAGTGTAAAGATGAACTGGGTACTGGTCGTAGGATGTCTTACGACCAGTGTGTTGTCGTGAGAAAGCTCACGACTAGGAACTGGTCGAGGGTGGACCATCGACCAAGTTATGGTTGAAAGAATTATCAAAGCGCTACTCAAAGTAAAACAATAAAGATAGAAAGAACCTGATGCTTTATTGAATGGTTGGTTATTTACACGTAGAATTTGCGTGGCGAGTCGATATTCCAAGAATTAGAGAGAACTGGCCATCTTCCATTGACGGTCGTCTCGAGCCTAGGCGCATAACCCGACCCTTTGTGTAAGGACCTTCCCACTTAGGAGAAAGTTTGTTCGATTAAGTTGGATTGAATCTTTCTCAATACCAAGTCACCTCTGACAAGGCTACGAGGTTGGACCTTCGATCGTAGTATTTGCGCAGGCTTGTTGGTATCTTGCTAAACCGATTAAGGCTGATTTCTCTTTTCTTGACGAGTTAATGTCATCCGCTCGAAATTGTTCTTAAATTTGAGTCATTGAAACTCTCGACCCTTATAGACTGATCTTTAGTTCTAAGCGGAAGCATGGCCCGGCACCAAAGACTAGGAAAAAAGGTGTTTCACGTGTTGCGGAGCCGGTGGTCGTGTGAATCGCCCATATCTTGAGGGTAATTCTTGTACCCAAGCCCCGAGCTTAACAAGTCGGGTCGAAGACTTGAGTTTTAATTCCTACATTATTTGGCCATTAAGCTCGTTCATTGCCCCATTGCTTTGGGGATGGACGACGAGAGGCATATGAGCTTGATATCCAACTCGTCACAAAATTCACGAAATTTTTAAACTCGAAAATTGTTTACCATTATGCGTGATTATTCGACTAGGGACTTCAAATTGAGTAATCACGCTTCTCATCATGAACCGTTTTGCGGCTTCGTTGCTATCGATCCTGAGTTAGAAGCGATCCATTTTGTGAGCGTATCAATAGCCACAAAAGGAACTCGAAACCTCCTGGAGCCCTTGGGAGCGGTCCTAGGATATCGAGACCCTAGGTCGCAAAAGGCCATGATAGAGGAATTGTTTGTAATGCCTGAGCTGATTGATGTATTTGCTTGTTATGAAACTGGCATTGTACACATTTCTTAACCATCTCTTTGGCATCATAGAGGGCTGTTGGCTAGTAAAATCCTTGTCGAAAGGCTTTACCAACCAACGTTCTGTAGGAAGCATGAGTTCCACCGATGCCCCTGTGTATGTCATGAAGGAGGTTTAGTCCCTCTCTTTGCGGTATGCATCGCATGAGTACCCCTTGAGTACCTCTTTTATAGAAGACTCCTTCAACCAAAGTATACATTTTGGCCTTTCGGGATAAACGATCTGCTTCGAGATCGTCATCGGGCACAAAACCCGTCTGAAGATACTTGTAAATGGGATCCATCCAAGTATCTTCGTATTCTAGAAAGGTTTGTCTCAATAGGAGATGTCTCGGTGTTTCCACTAAAGACGGCTTCGGAGTTGCTCCAAGAAGACTCCTTTTGGTCTTGGTGATCGGGAAGAAGCTATTCGAGCAAGTCGGTGATGTGAGGAAATTATCCTTCGAGGATGAATTGTACCTCGAAACCGAAAAAATGCTTTTCAAATTTTTGAACTTCCGATAAAATACTTAGAGACATGGTGGGTTAGAAACCTTGGTACTCTTTTCCGACCTGATTCACGACTAGTTGAGAGTCTCCTCTCACGAGTAGTCGTCGAACCACGAGCGCTTTCGCAGCTCGTATGCCGGCTAGTAATCCTTCGTACTCTGCCACGTTGTTAGTGGCCTGAAAGTTTAGCTGTATGGCATACTTTAAGGTCTCTCCGTTAGGAGATTCCAGGACCACCCCAGCCCCCGAGCCATTTAAAGTAAATGATCCGTCAAAGTACATCGTCCACTTGTCGTGGGTATCGTACTGGGGATCCTGAACAGATTTAGGATTTATCCATTCGGCGTCAAAATCTACCAAGATCTGGGATTTAATGGCCGTTCGGGACACGAAATGGAGGTCGAACTCCCCAAGTTCTACTGACCATTTTGACATGCGTCCCGCTACTTCTCTATTCTGGAGGATTACTCCCAAGGGAAACTTCGGGCGGCACAATTATCTTGTCTTTGAAAATAATGCCGCAGCTTCTTGAAGATATGAGGAGGGTATAGAAGCTTTTGGACCCGAGAATGCGCTCCTTAGGTCCGTGCAAAACTTCACTTCGTAGTACAATCGGTCGATTGAGCGTGTTCATGTTCTACAACTAGTACTGCGCTCACTGCCTGTGGCATGGCAGCAAGATAAATCAAGAGCGTCTCTTCTGATTTCGGGGAAACCAAAATAGGAGCACTCGTAGGATATCTCTTGACATCCTCAAAGGCAGCGTTTGCCTCTTCCGACCACTCGAAACCCACGTTCTTCCTTAGAAGTTTGAAGAAAGGTAGTCCTTTTTCTTCCAGTCGTGCTATGAAACGACTTAAAGCCGCCATACACCCTATGAGTTTTTGGACTTCTTTTTTCGTGGTTGAAGAGCGCATTTGGACAATGGCTTTTATCTTTTCGGGATTTGCTTCGATCCCTCGTACAGAGACCAGGAATCCAAGCAACTTTCCCGAAGAGACTCCAAACACACACTTCTCAGGATTGAGTTTCAAGCAGTGCTTTCTGAGGTTGTCGAACGTCTCCCGCAAGTCTGAAACATGATCAAGCCATTTGATGCTTTTTACGACTAGATCGTCAATATAGGTTTCCAAATTTCGGCCTAGATGAGGTGAAAAAGTTGATTGCATCAAACGTTGAAAAGAAGCGCCAGCATTTTTTTAGACCAAATGGAATTTTGACATAGCAAAATATACCAAATGAAGTAATAAATACGGTCTTTTCTTCATCTTCTAGGCACATATTAATCTGATGGTAGCCAGAATATGCATCTAGAAAACTTAATGTTTCGCAACTAGCAGTAGAGTCAACCAACTGATCGATACGATGTAAAGGGAAATCATCTTTTAGACAAGTTTTGTTAAGATCAGTGAAGTCAACACACATTTGCCACTTATCGTTAGACTTCCTAACCATTACAGGGTTGACCAACCACTCTGGGTGGTCGACTTCTCTTATAAAGCCTGCTTTAAGTAGCTTGTCCAATTTTGACCTTATAGCGTCTCGTCGATCAGGGGCAAATCTCCGTAATTTTGTTTCTGGTACTTTGTCGGTAGTAAAGCTAGCACATGCTCAATCACTTCCTGAGGACTCGGGCATGTCGGTGCTTGCCACGAAGACATCTGCGTTTGCTTGGAGGAAAGTGATGAGGGCGTCTTCCTACTTGGGGTCGGAAGTATCCCCGATGCGAACAGTCTTCGAAGGTTCCTCTTAATCCAGGGGAACCTCTTTGACTTGGTCATTTGGCTTGGGCGCAGCTTTAAGCTTCGAGCACTTGGTCGAAGGCTGCCCTTTTTCTTCCCGAGCTGGTATTTGACCTACCATCTCAAGGGATCGACGGTCACACGTGTGCGCCATCTTCTTATCACAATAAATTATGATTACTCCTTTGGGACCTGGCATCATAAGATATTGATACCCATAATGAGTTGCCATTAAGAATTTTGCCAAAGCTGGTCGTCCGAGTATGGCGTTATATCGATGTCGAAATCGACCACATCAAAGAGATCTTCTCGTCACGAAATTACTTGGTGAACCAAATGTAATAGGAAGGGAAACTTGACCAATAGGTTTGGCCGAAGATCCCGGTATAATACCATGAAATGAATATCTTACTAGCCTTACCTTGGTCATGTGTACTTGCATCTCGTCCAGGGTGTTCGTCAACAAAATATTTAACGAACTACCGCCATCAATCAACACTCGATTCACTCGACAGTTGTTGATGGTGGGTTCGACCATGATCGGGTAACGACCTGGTCGGATCGAAGGGATCGGGCAGTCACCCTTCTCAAAAGAGATGGTGACTTCCGACCACTTCGGTACTTTATTGACAAGAGGGGAGTCGATGGAGTTTACCTCACATTCGACGGCCTTAAGCTGTCGCCTTGACTCGTACGCCGATGATCCCCCAAAGATGTGCTCGATGGTGTGCTCGGGATCCTGAAACGGCATGTCCTTGTTGTCGTCCGACTGCATACGACCACTGGCTTGCCCTACTTCTTTGAGGGCAGGGAGTGGCCCTTTGCCGTCGTAGTAGTCTTCGAGTTTTCGTTGGAAAACTCGGCAATTGTGGAGGTCATGCCCTTCCTTCTTGTGGAAAGGGCACCACCTAGGCTTGTCATTCTTCCGTTCAGGGCGCTTACCTTTGCCTCGATCGGGGTATTGTTTGGTAGTTCGTGGCTCCTTATCACTTACGGCCAAGACCTCCTTAGAAGTATTGGCTTGAGGCTTTTGGCCCTTTGCTTTGTTCTTGGATTTCTTGGTCTTTTTATCCCTCTTTTTGTTACCTTCGCCGTCTCCACGAGGGTCTTTGGTCATCTCGATCGATGATTTTGGTCCACTCATTGCTTCATCGCCAGATGGCGTCTGAATCGACCATCTCGAAGAGTTGACGCCATGAGAGGAGGGTTTAAAGCGATGTCCTCCGTGATCCTTCTGCTGCGGACTCCCTGCTTGAAGGCTCTGATAATAGATGAGTCAGAAACTTCAGGAATCGAATTGCGGTCCTGACTGAAATGCCTGATGAATTGACGTAGTGTTTTATCGTCGTTTTGCTGCATCCGATGTAAGTCGTCTTCCTTTCCGGGGCAATGGTAGGTACCCTGGAAATTGGCCAGCAATAGATCGCAAAGATGTTGCCACGAGTAGATCGACTCGACTGGTTGGTTTAATAACCATGATCGAGCAGACTCTTCGAGCACAGTTGCAAGGTAATTCGCCATGACGCGCTCTCCTCCTCTTGCTGCTCGAACAGCGGTTGTATAGATTTGAAGGAATTCGATGGGATTTTGAGACCCATCAAATTTCTCCATGTTTCCTGGTCGAAACCGTGGCGGCCAGTGAACTGCTCGGAGGTCAGGCGAGAATGCCCGACATCCGGTAATTACGTCGTAACGCCTCCTTTGCATAAAGAGGGTTGGCGTCGCCAGTGTCGTGACTCGGCGATACCCGACCATTGGTGAATCGACTTATGGTAAGTCTCGATCCTACGAGGGTAATACTCCTCGTATCTTGTCTGCTGTTGCAGACCTTTGGGTCGGAGCGGTGAATGATCACGTCTCCTAGGAGCTTTATGTTATTCAGACGTTCGAGGAACTTTTTTTCGAATTGGGGAGCGATGTACCTTGCGGCGATCTCCATGCGGTGAATTATTCGAACGACTGGAAGCTGATGGAGTCGTACTGCCACGACTTCCAGAATGATGTCGGCAAGGTCGTTCGAGCTTGCTCATTGTATTCCGCAGCCTTTGTGCGATATCTTCGGCGAAGAGGTCGTAGCCAGGCGCTCGGGCAAGTTCTCTAGCAGGTCGTTGATGTGCTGAAGTTCCTGAGCTTCCTCCGACTGGTATTGAGCGCGCCTAGGCAATTTTCTCTGAGTTGCGACTCGTTTCCGTTGGACCATTTCAGAATCATCCATACCTGACCTTTGACCTTGCCTTAGCGGAGTTTGATGATCTCGAGAATTTCTCGCGCGTTCATCAGAGTGTTGACTCTGTTCGTCGCTGGAGGCGTCCTCGTCATCGCCACGAGCGGTCGTAGGGTGTGTGATCTTCGGGGAGCATCCTCAGCCCTGTTTCTAGGAGAGTTATTGCACCTGAGGGCAGCACGAAGTCCTCCCGTTGATGATCTCCACTTGCGCTAGAGGCCTCCTCGCTTGAGGAGTCGTCGAATGACACCATCTGGCGACTTGGAGCAAACCCCTCCAGGAAGGGGAATTTCGGGTTATAACTGTCTCCGTCGGCAAGTGAATCCTGCGTTGGGATGGTCGGACACGCAGGAAGAGCATGTTCGATCGCATCCTTGGCTGGGTTAGCCGGATAGAAAGAATCACCAGATGCTGATGAAGATCCGGAATTACGGCTTCTAAGAGTTGTCGCGCTAGGTCGGACTGTCTTAGGTGGACTTGGACATTTGGAGAGGGAACCCTCGCTATGCCCTGAGTCTGCCTTGGGACAGTCCTCATTGAGGTCGGATTGACTCTTGCCCTCTGAGGAAGCTGGTTCCCCGTCTGGACGTATAGTTGTGGGGGATATGGATCCCTCCTCAACTCCATCGGTGGCAAAGTCTCATGGAGAAAGATCTCCAGGGGCGACATCACCATCGGAGGATGCATCACTTGGCTCGTAGTTGAAACCGGCATCCATGTCAATGTCTGCATAATCGGCCAAGTCGAACCAGTTCTCCTCGTTCCTGCACTCTCCTGCCATGAGAGCATGAGAATTGGAAGGACGGAGGGAAGAACTGATAACTCGAAGATCCCCACGGTCGACGCCAACTATTGGTGTTTTAGAACCGAACTTACGTAAAGATTGTTTGATTCGGGGGTTCCTCTAGGCTCAAAATCATACAAAGTTGGAGACACGGGAATTTTATACAGGTTCGGGCCTTCTCCTGGGAGAATAACAACCCTACTCCTGTGTGTATGTATTGAGTATACTGGATTACAAGATCAAGCCAGAAAACTAGAGTATTGTGCTTCTCAGAATCCAGGCTCTCTCCATTGCTCTGATGATCCTTGCCTTTTATACCGTCCCCAGAATGTACACCATTGGACTTCTAATAAAAGGTCACTTAATCATCCAGATCGTGGCGCCGTTACTGAAGGTTACTGCAGGAGTTAAAACGTTCCCACGTTCCTAGGCAATTATTATCATAAAAGGGAGTTAACATCGTGCCATTATCTTAGGAAATAATGGCGTAGTTTACTGCCCGTATTTTGAATACGGTGCGAAAGATATCTTTATCGACTAGACCCACATGTTTGTGAGCCTTGTCGACTAGGGCCTGGTCGTAGAAAGTCTTACGATCAGGGGATAGTCGTAGGAAAGCTTACGACTGCATACTGATCGTAGTAGAGCTTACGATCATGAGTTAATCGTATAAGGACTTACGACTATGGGGTAGTCGTAAAAAGACCCACGACTACAAGGTGGTCGTAGAAGAACTTACGACCTCCAGCTTCTCCCTTATTAATATTTAAGGGGTATACTCAGGAGTTATGTGACGTCGTTATTACCTCATAATATGAATTATGGATAAATGATTAAATGAAGATTGTTATATCCTCATCACCGGCAAAGCCCCGTCCTAACTCGCCGCCGCGTCCATCGAAGAAAATAACCATCCCGCTGGCTGAAGCACGAATCATGGCACAGATCGAAAGGTCAGAAATTTGGTTGATTCCCTAAAAAAATTTAGTCGACGATGTACAGCAGTTTCGATTTATTTATTGGACAAAGAATATTATACACTGTTACATGTATAAGTATAACAATGATGACGTCCTTATATCATGCTTTCATGCTCGCAGACATTTTACTTTATTATCTTATTTTATGTCGAGATTCGTACTTGTGTATTTTAATAATAGAGAATACAATAAAAAGATAAAATAGTTCAAATCTCGGGATAAATTAGAGGACGGATAATATAGAATGATGTCCCCTGTCTCCACGTCCGGCTCCGTGCAGCAGTTAACCACAGGTACGTCGACCAAGGTTCTGGCTCTCCACGTCCGACGAGAATTGGGCAAACGCCGCGCGAGACGAGCCGCCGTCAGCCCAAGCCATGGCCGCACCTTTGCTGTGCGCGGCAACTCGCTCCCGGAGCTCTCTCCCTTGCTCGGTCTCCATGACCAGCATTACCTTGGCCTCAACCTCCTCGGCCCCCACGAGCCCATCGCCGCCATGGGGGCACTTCTTCGTGTCCACGGCGACGGCGGCCCTCATCTCCTCCACCAAGAGCACCTTGTTCGTCTTCTGCTCCGCGTACAGCGGCCAGCACAGCATCGGCACGCCGGCCGTGATCGCCTCCAGAACCGAGTTCCACCCGCAGTGCGTCACGAACGCTCCGGTCGCGCGGTGGCACAGCACGTCCACCTGCGGCGCCCACGACTTGACCACGAGCCCCCGCTCCTTGGTTCTCTCCAAGAAACCATCCGGTAGGAGCGCCTCGAGGTCCGGCTCAGCGCGAGGGACGAAGAACTTCTTGGGGTCGTTGTTGCGGGGGGCTCGCACCACCCACAGGAACCGGTGGCCGGACTTCTCCAAGCCGGCGGCCATCTCCTTGAGCTGCTCCTCTTGGTGCACACCCTCGCTTCCGAAGCAGAGGAACACGACGCTGCGGTCGGGTTGCCCGTCAAGCCACGCGAGGCAACCGTGCCTCTCGGCTCCCTCGTTCGTCTCGCCGTTTTTCTTGACCAACGGCCCGACGCAGTACACCGGACCGGAGGCAATACGCCGCTGGGGAGACAGCGTGGATCCCGGTCCCCGGAGAGCTTGAACCGCCCGTCTCTCCAAAGACTCAAACGTGTTCACCAGGATGCCGTTGGACTCTCGGATTCTTTTCCACACGTCCATCAGAGCATTGTAGATCTTGCTCTCCGGGTGCTCGAGCATATCTAGTGGGACATGAGAAGCCGGCATCGGTGGAACACCGAAGAACTCGAGAGGCGTGTCTCCGAGCTCTTTGAAGCTTGCCTGACTCTTTGCATGGTACGGAGGAAGCTGGAGGTGGACGGCGAGAGCACCGGCGCCCGAGGGGAAGAAAGTGTAGGCCGGTATGGCGAGCTCCTTGGCCACGTCAAGGGCGTCGACGGACATCATGTCGATGACAAGGGCGTGCACGGGCTGGAGAGGGGCGGAGCAGAGCAAGTCACGGAGTTGATTGTTTAGTTGGCGTATGAGGCCCAAGTACCTGACGAGGAAGTGCTCTCCGGAGGCGAGGGAAGAAGAGGGCGGCGCTGGGAGCATGTGGAAGGAAACGGAAGGGTGAAGCCACGACGCGTTTGGCAGCAGCGGCCATCGTGGGCGTGGACATCGGATCGTCGATAAGCGCCACCGCAACGGCGAAGCCGTGCTTGCGGAGGACTTCGGCAAGCTCCATCATGGGGATCAGGTGGCCCATGCCGAGGCCGGGGTACAGAACGACGTTCTTCTCCATCGATTTCTGGTGGTCGTACGGGGAGGGAAAGTGTTGAGCGTGCTGATGCGGTTGTGCCGTCGTGGTGTTGGAGCCTTGAGGTGAAGAGTTCAAGTTCGAGGCCTGAATGCTTGATGTCAAAGGTTGTTGTAATACGCGCTCGGATTTATAATGGGAATGTTTTCATCGTAAGCTCGACTCCTCTAACGCAACATATTCGACACACATATAACAAAAAAATTTAATATATGTAACAAAGATACTTGATAAGAATTAAAATATCTATGTATTACTTTAATACATAATAAAAGATCATACGTCTTCGTGGTCGTAACCCCTAAGACTAACGACCTCACTGGTCGTAAGAATTCTAGAGGTTACATATTGGTACCCTGGTCGGATAAGGGATTGCACCTAGTTCTTGACCAGTTAGCTGCTCGTACAGCTATGAACTGATATCTGGATCTGGCTCCAGGTATATCATTTACCGTGTGATGAATGGAACATGTGTTGTATAATCCATGCCACGCGACGTTACACAGTCCTAAGTCACTGACAAATAACCACCATACGATTGAATGTCTCACAGACATTCAAACCGCACAACAGTTGACACTTTAATCAACTGTCGCCTCCCTTCGACCAGTCGCGGTGCTTCGCACAGGCGTCTTCTCCAAGCTGCAGCTGCCACCACGTTGAAAGCTACTAAAGATGGAGCCTGGAAGGATCAAGGGGCAATCGAACGAGGATAGGCAGAACAATCAAGGAATCCAGCAAGCAAACTAGCATCCTACTCAGTGTAATTAGGATTAGTCTCTCGTCTGATCATAGGCACTGCTTGTAATAGCCAGTTCATAGCAATAAAGAGCGACCCCATTCTATTCCAGGAGATACGCGTTATTTTTCTCTACTTTATTTCATAAGATTGACGATTTGATCGTCGACAGCTGGCGCCGTTCGTGGGGAAGAAGGCACAAATTTCTGGAAGAAGTTCTTCGCTCATCAAATCCTCGCCCGTTCCTCATAATCGCTCATGCGACTATGGCAGGGAGTTGGGATAAGGAGAACTGGTTCGATCTGGAGGACTACTCCAACCTCGACATGGAGAGATGCATCCAAGCCATGCAAGAAATCGGGATATCATCACCCTCCTCCTCCGCCGGTTCGCATGTCGCAGACATCAGCGAAATCGACCAGATGGATGAAGATGCACCACTACGACAGGCGGCGCTTCCAGAGGAATCAGCTATTCCAACCAATTCGGAATGTCTAGAGACCTCTCCAAGCCCGGTCCTTTCGACCGGCGAAAAAGGTGACAAAATCTCAGCATCGCAATTCGAGGATTAGTGTACTCTCGATACGATCATGGCTGACAGGTATTCACCAACAGCTTCTGGCAATTCCAGGAGCCAACCGATATTTGGTAATGATGTCGATGAAGCCCTCGCTTGTCGTAGGCCAAGTGGGAATGATCAGGCTCAGCATACGATTGACAACTCGCCAGATCAGGCTGAGTCCACCCTAAAGGCCTGCGGAGGTGTTAATCTCCGACCGGTCTCCATCGTGGAAACTTTTGGTAGAAGGACTGGAAGGCTCTCCACTGGTTACAGTGGAAGCTCTTCAGAAGATCGCTGCTGGAAGCACGAAGTCAATGCGATCGGAAATACTGATCAAAATGCCGTGCACGGTCCTGCATACACTGCCTCGCCACCACGTGTTGATGGAGATGGTACGGACCATCAAGCACCAAATGCCAGAGGTAACAAAATTAATAGACGTCCGTCAGCTAATTCGCCTGGTTCTGCCCCACCTAGAATAATGGGTCGGACGGAACCAATAAGAAGGTCGGGGGAAGGTTCAGATCTTCGAACGCCTACAGCTACTATGAATCCTCCGAGACCTTCGGTAACAGTACAAAATCTGCAGTGTGTTTAGAATATTTTGAATAACACTGACCCTGCTCTAGCAAAAGCACCAGGTTTTGCCCAACTTGTAGGACAAGTATCTGAAATTCTCCAGCAGACCATGCAGCATACAGAAGTGTACCGGGAACAAAGGAGTTCACAAAGTCAAACTATGACTTCATCCCAGTGTTCCTCCCTCAGCAGAGGGCACTATGGTCGCATTAGAGATCAATCGATACCGAGACCCTCTCGACAATTTCGACCAAGGAGTCACAAGGGAAGAAGGCTATTTCAAACAGCCACTCCTTCTCCTCGTCGAGAGGATCGATCGCTTGGTCTTGATGATCTTCGACATCATCTAAGCCAAGCAGGTGGTCAGAGGCGTCATCCTAACGTCCGCGACCGAAAAGGAACACCAGAGCCTCGGTTTTCCAACTTAAGGAATCGGTCTCTGACCGATTACAATCCGGCACCTCTCCAAAGAAGGCACCATGAATTAATCACAGGCTGTCGAGCTTTCTCTGCAGGGCTCCAAGCTGTACGTTGGCCCAACAGGTTCTGACCAGCCAACATAGACAAGTTCAATGGGACCCAGAACCCATTTGAATTTCTCCAAATCTATACCACCACCATCAGAGCTGCTGGTGGTGACGAGAACGTAATGACAAATTATCTACCTACGGTACTAGAAGGATCTGCCCGTTCGTGGTTGCTCAACCTACCGGTCGGATCAATCTACACTTGGGAGCAGCTTTGCGACCTTCTGATTGTGAACTTCCAAGGTACGTACGACCGCCCTAGAAAGGAGGATGACCTTAATCGAATCCGGTAAGAGCCTACGGAGACTCTTCGTCAGTACATCAAAAGGTTCAGCTAGGTTGATAATTCAATACCAGAGGTCGCAGAATCATCTGTTATTCAGGCTTTCAAGGCGGGTCTAACGAATCGACGCTTTACGGAGGACATTGCCATGAATTATCCACGAACGACCGTCGAACTTTTCGACATGGCCGACAAATACGCAGTCGCTAGCGAAGCAGTTGAGTGGTGCGAGGCCATTGATCGGAAGGATAAAATCCCTCGACCTAGCTTGGTAAAGTCAGAAAATAAGCACAAGAAGGCTCTCAAAAGGAAGAAACACCGCAAGCCCGATGATAAGGAAGTCCTTGCGGTCCCTGACAAGTTTACCAAGGGTAAGAAAGACTACACCGGTCGAGGCAAAGCAAAGATTCCGACCGATTGATATAAAAAGAACAAGAAGTGGTGTCCACTTCACCAGCAGGCAGGGCATGACTTGCGCACCTGTCGAGCCTAGCAAAAGAAGCTGGAAGATTATTATGCAGGTAAAGGCCCACTCCCCTCAATACAGAAACTCAGGGAAACAAGCTCCAAGAAGGACAAAGATGGCGACGAAGAGATGGAATACCAAGAGCCTCAACATACGGTCGACATGATCTTTGAGGATCATCCTCGTACGACTCGTGACGTCACCTGAAGGCCGTGGAGCGAGAGGTCAACCTTGGAGAGTCTCTGATCTCCATCAAGCCATCACGGTGGTCAAAAACAGAAATCTCCTTCAGCAAAGAAGATTGCCCCATCCTGTCGACTCGACCAGGTAGGTTCCCTATCGTAGTTGAGCCTACTATTAATAATTGCAAAGTTAATCGAGTCTTGATTGATGGAGGTAGTTCTTTAAATATCTTATTTGCGGGAGCATTAGAAGAAATACAAGTCCCCAGATCTAACGTAAAACCAGTGAAGTATGCTTTCCATAGTATAGTCCCTGGTTCTACCGCAAAGCCGATAGGACAATTGTCCTTACCGGTTACGTTTGGAAGCCCTGACAACTTCCGAACAGAAAAGGTTTCGTTCGATGTGGTTGATTTTGAAACCGCGTATAATGGAATCCTTGGTCGTCCGGCTCTAGCAAAGTTCCTGATAGCCATGCATTACAGTTATCAAAGTCTAAAAATTCCTAGACCAAAAGGGGTCATCATGATTCGAGGAGATCGAAAAATGGCTTATGCATGCGATCGGAAATCTTTAGAACTGGTCGATAAACTCCCGACCAGAGAAACTAACCCATTTGCCATGCAGGTCAAGCACTCTAGACCAAAGATGACACCAAAACCATCTGACCAGACAAAAGAGGTACCACTCGGCAAAGGCGTGTCTCCGAAAAACATCAAGTCGACACATGGGTCAGGAAACGCTGACATCTCTACCCAAAATGTGCTGGTCAGAGCAAGGCTCAACCTCAAATAGGAAGAGTTGCTCGTCTCCTTCCTCCGAGCAAATCAGGACATATTCGCCTAGCAGGCGTCCGACATGCCCGAGTCCCGTGGAGGTGATCGAGCACAGCTAGCTCTCGGCCGACAAAAACCGGTCAGCGAAGCTAAGACGTTTTGCACCTGACCGGAAGGAGGCAATCCGGTCTGAGATTGACAAGCTCCTCAAGGCTGGGTTTATTCGTGAAGTCAATCACCCTCAGTGGCTCGCTAATCCTGTAATGGTCAGAAAGAATAATGGGAAATGGCGAATGTGTATTGATTTCACAGATCTTAATAAAGCTTGTCCAAAGGATGATTTTTCCCTTCCACGCATTGACCAACTTGTAGACTCTACTTCCGAATGTGAGTTATTAAGTTTTCTAGATGCGTATTCAGGGTACCACCAGATTAATATGTGTAAAGAAAATGAAGAGAAAACTTCCTTCATCACTCCATATGACACTTACTGCTATGTTAAGATGCCTTATGGTCTCAAAAATGCTGGCGCGACTTTTAAAAGGTTAATACAGGAAACCTTTAATCCACAGATAGGTCTAAATCTAGAAGCCTATGTTGATGACTTGGTCGTAAAAAGCATTAATGCTGGCGATCATATCCCTGACCTACAAGAAACTTTCAATAACTTGAGGAGGCATAACCACAAGTTAAATCTGGAAAAGTGTGTATTCGCAGTTTCTGCAGGAAAACTTCTCGGTTTCCTAGTTTCGACTAGAGGTATCGAGGCAAATCCTTTGAAAATAGCGGCCATCGACAGATGCGCCCTCCGACCACAAAGAAAGAAGTCCAAAAACTAACCGGTTGTATGGCAGCGCTCAGTCATTTCAAAGCAAGGTTAGGTGAAAAAGGATTACCTTTCTTTAAGCTCCTACGGAAGCATGGAAGTTTCGAATGGACTAAAGAGGCAAACGATGCCTTTGAAAAACTTAAAGAGTATCTTACAAGTACCTGAAGAATCTAGACCCGTCATTATGTGTTAATGGAGTTTTGGTTATTAATGACAAATCTATTTTTGAGACTAACACTCTTATTGATATATCTATTGTTTAGTCTCAGCTTGGATATAAAAGGAAAAATCCAAACAGGTATGCATTCATTTTGATAAATCTAATTGTGAGACTAACATGTTTATTGATATACCTATTGCTTAGTCTCAAATTGGATATAAAGGTGAAAATCAAAGAGGTATACATTCTACATTATATTTCTATATATTGTTGCATTCCTCGGATCCAAAATATAGGATGAATTCCACCAAAAGTCTAACTTGAATATGTGCATATGTTCTTATTACACATTTGTGTATGCACACATTTAGGGGGAGTTCACACTATGTTTTGTGGTTTCATTAGTATTGATCCATATTCCCGTTTCCACATATATTAAGGATCTTTACTTTGAAACATATCCTTGAGTATATATAACTTGTGTAGTTAATATATTCATATGAATATATGAGACTTGTGTAGCTCATACATGCTCATATATCCTTTGAGTATATACAACTTGTGTAGTTCATATATACTCATACTAATCTACATTCAATTATTTTTAATTGAAGTGGTTGTCATCAATTACCAAAGAGGGAAAGATTGTGGTATCTTGTCCCACCATTATGAGTTAATGGTATGTTGTGGTAATTAATGACAATCACATTGTGGAACTAACTTTTTCTATGAGTTAGATGAATAGGTTGTGTTCCATGAGGATGGAAACTTTGGATGACATCATGAGTTGATTATCATCAAGTCAAGACTCAGGATGAAGGAAATTATCATGTGTTGATGATGTTCAAGTTAGAATACCGAAGTAAAGAAAAACATCATGTGTTGATGATATTGAAGAGCTTGGAGTAAAGGATGCATCATGTGTTGATGTGTATCAAGTTCAAGAAGAGGAGATGATCATGAGTTGATCATCAAGTCAAAAGAAGACCCATCATGTGTTGATGGAAGTCAAGTAAAGGGTGCATCATATGTTGATGCATATCAAGACTCGGGACGGAGGATGTCGTCATGTGTTGATGAGCGTCAAGTCAAGATCCCGAAGCGAAGCTTCATCATGTGTTGATAAAGGTCAAGTGAAGAACTCATCATGTGTTGATGAGCATTCAAGTCAAGAACCCGGACTTGAAGTGAGGATGTGCGTCATCAAGCTTCAAGTGGTGGCTCAAGGTAAAGGTATGACTAGCTAGGGCTAAGGATGTGTTCCTAATCTTTTACCGGTCTCGGTGTTTGGTTGGGAGATCGGATTGCTAGTATAGGTTTGCCGTACTATTAAGAGGGGTCTTGTCTAGTAGCTTGAGTCTCATCATGTGTTGATTGCTCAATCTTGCTTGCTCTAGCTCTCCGTGGCATGATGCTATTATTTGCGAATGTGTTTTGCAAATAGCCGAGGCTCATGCATTTAATCCTTGTAGCATGTGACTATACTTTGCAAATGTGTTTTGCAAATGGTTGAAGTCCATGTACCTACTCTTTGTGGCATGATCTAAGTTTGCAAATGTGTTTTGCAAATTGTTGGGTTTCATGTATTTTCCCTTGGCATGGTCTAAGATTGCTTATTGCTAATACTTTGGACTTAGACCATGGTAGTGGCTCTTTGGAGTTGTGCCTTTTGATTTGATAAAATGTGTTTGAGATCAAATCAAATAGGTGGGTTGTGTAGCCCTCTGAATAAGCTTTCCATAGAGTCCAAGATCACTCAATTCCGACATCGAAGTCAAAAGTTATGACCGTTTTTCCGAGTGTCTCCTGTGCTGAAATCCAGGGCCGGACTGACCGCCCATATGCCTGCGGACTGACCGCCCACATGCCTGCGGACTGACCGCCCTTGTAAGGCCGGTCAACATTTTCCAGAGGACATATTTTTCGGTTTTCTTGCACCGGAAGGCCGGATCGATTGGGTCCGTCGATCCGGACCTGTGAGGGCGGACCGACCGAAATTGCATATAACGGCTATTTTTATAGCCGTTAATCAGAGGCCGAACCGACCGCCCTATGCTCATGATCCGACCGGGTTTCCCCGATTTTCAGCAGATTCTCCTCCAACGGCTAGTTTTTATGTGTGGGCTATAAATACTCACCTTGGCCGGTTGGAGGGCAACCTTTGGCATCCTATTTCACTCACTTGAGCTAGTGTGAGCTTCTCCTCTCCATTGTGCATGTGTTGCACCTTGTGAGCAAGAGAGGTCTCTAGTTGCATGTGTTGCATCTAGAGGTGGATTTCGTATCCACTTGAGCTTGTGCATTCGTTGCACGTGGTGAGAGTCAAGCAAGAGGCTTGGCTTATTACTCTTGGTGTTTGCCGACACCTAGACGGCGTGGAGACGTCGTGGACCGGTGATCTTCTCAATAAGCTTGTGAGAAGGCCCGGCGTGTTGTGAAGGTTGGAGCTCACCTACCCGGAGCGGGAAAGAGCTACCACTAGTGGAATCGAGGTGTTTGGCTTAATTCGTGGAGCCGGTCCAATTAGTTTGGGCTTACCTCAACGTGGATTAGGGGAGACCGGCAAGTCTCCGATCACCACGGTAAAACATCGCCGTGTCAATTGTGGTTTGCATTCTTGTGATTTACATATTGCAATTTATATTCCTTGTATTAAATTGCTTATTTATTGTGTATGAATGCTTGCTTGTTTTGTGCTATTCATATTGCTAATTGAATTGATTACAAGTCATATGCTTAATTGTTACTCTTATCATTAGACTTGTATTGTTGGGGCACTTAGGTGAACCTAGTTGATTTAGGCTTTAATTGTGCAAAACCGTATTTGTATTAGCTTCCGCATTAGAAATCGGTTTTAGCCAAAGAAGTTTTTAAAACGCCTATTCACCCCCCTCTAGTCGGCCTCCTCGATCTTACAAGTGGTATCAGAGCTTGGTCTCTCATTTATTAGACTTAACCGTCTAGAGAGTAAAGGATGGCGACTAGAGATTTAGTGCACCTTGGTGAAGCACCTCTATTTGTTGGCACAAATTATGCTCATTGGAAAATCCGCATGTCATGTTATTTTAAGGCCATGGGCCTAAATATATGACGGATTGTAGATGTTGGCTTTTCTCCTCCATTAGATCAATTTGCTCCAACAAAAGAGGAAGAGAAATGCTTACATCTCAACGCTCAAGCAATTAACGCCTTATTTAGTGCTTTGAGTGTAGATGTGTTTGATGCCATATGCGATCTCAAGAATGTTCATGAGATGTGGACCCATCTTCAAGAATATTATGAAAAGTCCACTTCCACTAGTGATGATTGCATAGAAGAATGGACGTCGGGAGAAGAATGCTCAACCTCTAGCTCCGACGATGATGAATCCTCAACTCCATCAACATCGCCTCATTGCTTTATGGCAAAAGGTAAAAAGAAGGTAAATGATGATGATGATAATGATGAGCCTTCATATGATGAGTTGATTAATATGCTAGAAGAGCAAAATGTTTTTATGGGAAAGGAGGTTTCAAAATTCAAAGCTTTGAAGGAAGAATTTAACTTGCTTCAAGAAAATTATGATGTTTTAAAAAATGAACATGAAACCCTCTTTTTTAAAAGTTATACTAGCTCTAAAGTGGATATAGGGATTACATGTGATCTATTAGATGATTTGCCTTGTATTGCTCCTATCTCATGCAATTCATCTAAAGTTAATATATCCACATCTTGTGATGATTTAATTGATATACCTTGTTGCTCAAATATAGATGCTTCTATTTCTTCTATGTCTTGTGATACTAACCTTGTAGAGGAAAATAATGAGCTCAAGGCCCAAGTCAAGAAATTGACAATTGACTTGGAAAGAAGCTACAAAGGGAAGGCCACTCTTGATGAAATATTGAGCAAACAAATATGCTTACAAGATAAGAGTGGTATTGGCTTTACTCCCAAGAAGAAGAAGGAGAATAGCAAGATGAGGCACAATGCAAGACACACGAAGAATATCAAATGTCTTGATTGTTATCAAAAGGGACATCTTGCCTCCGTATGCCCAAACAAGATAAATGAAAAGAGAGGACTTGGTTTCACCATCAAGAAGAAGGTGAAGAGCATCCCAAAGCAAAATGGAAGACAATTCAAAAATGTCAAGTGCTTTGGATGTAAGAAGAATGGTCACATTGCCTCGGTGTGCCCAAATCAAATGGATGACAAGTCAATGTCATCAAGGAAGAGGCAAACCGGAATTGAGCAAGATAAGAAGATATCAAGGGGAAGTAAAAGCCCTACTTGCTACAATTGCCGGGAGAAAGGACATTTTAGTAAGGAATGTCCCAAAGGTATCACTCCTAAGCCAACTATTTATAATAATGATTATTTGCTTAGGAAGGATAAGTATGGCAATGTGTTTGCTAGAATGGTTAGTTCACCAAAGCTTATTGTTAGGGCCATTTGGGTGCCCAAATCTATTATGACTAACATTCAAGGACCCAACCAAGTGTGGGTACCAAAAGTTGCTTAAATGTTAAATAGGTACTTGGAGAAGCATTGGAGGTTTGGCTCACTCATAAAAAGGTGGATTCCATCATATGCAAAATATAGAGCCAAGCTTGAGGAAGATCAATTCATATCATAAACCAATGCCATCTCGGTAACAAGTATTTACATTGAAGTATCTAGCCCTTATGCCTTGTGTAGGTTGCATTCATATAAAAATCTTAAAAGGGTTGTTCTTGCTCTTGTGCTAAATCTTGTTTCTTGAAATCTCGAGCAAGATGTAGTGGCACATTAAGGGGAGTGCTAAATCATAACCATGTATACCACATCCCTATGTGTGCCCAAATAAATTAAGTGTTAGTATTGTTTTTGAAAATTGAGCCATTTAGCCAAAAGTCAAAATTTTGAAATTAGTAGTATATACTTTGAAAAACTAGTTGCAAAATGTATAAAAATGCTATTCAAAGGTTTTGCAAAGGTTTTTGTTCAAGAAAAACATATTTTAAATGAAAATGAGTTTCTACCCAAAATTCTAGATCTTAGAATCATGTTTTTGACCAAAACTAGATTTTTTGTGTAAAATCTATTCTAAAAAGAATTTGACAATTGTCCCAAAATGAAAATCCTAGAGTTGGCAATTCTAAACATTTTTTGTATTCAAAAGATTTCCAAAAGACCAACTCAACAAAAGTTATTTGATTTTGAAACTCGTCCAAAATACTAATTTGACCTAAGTGGTCACTTTCTAGCACTTAAGTGAGTTTCGCCATATGAGCCAAAACTATTCACATGAATAGGTCCATAATGGTATTTACGACTCATACATGCAATTGGATGCTCTAGATTTCATCATTTGCTCAATTTGGCTCTTTTTGTGAAAGTTATTGAAAATACTATTTCAGTTGCGAAAACTAAAGCTTAATTTATAAAAACCATTTGAAAGTTGGATTTTTATAAGCTATATAAGTTGGAAATGCTCCAAATATCTTTATTTGGATGTTTGGGTGACAATTTGGAGCAATGTACAACAAATCCATCTTTTCTCCCATTTTCATATCTGAAATTCCTGTCAGTTTTAGTCAGTGCAGTCGATAGCCATTCATTCCCTTGCCCGACCGCGTGTCCCCTAACTGCGTGAATTTGCCACGGTCGGACGGACCGAGATTTTAGTGATTTGATCATATTTGTCGATTTTAATTCTTTGCGCCACTCCTTGCTCCCTCAAGTCAAGATGTATATTGCAATCCTTGCAAGCTACTCACTACTATTTGTCCTTGATTGCAAATGCAATTATTCAAGTGGTATTCTTTTCAATAGTAGCTTCTTATAATCATCTTGACATCGGCAAGATTCAATTCAGTTCTAAATCTTTTTGGTCGCCTCCTCAAGTCAAGTTGATCCTTGTTATCCTTGCAAGCTACCCTCATATACTTTGTTGACTCCATATGTCATTTTGATCACATTGTGATATGTTTATCATTCAAGTGGTAGCACCTTTTGATCACCTTGACCTCGGCATGGGATTCATATTACTTGTTTTTACAAGTGGTATTCTCTTAAATGATATCATCTTATCCCTTCTTGTAATATCCTTCAAGTGGTATCAAGTGATATCTATTTCATTCCTTGCTGATCAAATCTTTTCAAACCAAGCTCTCTCTGATACCTTCGATATATGATTTTTTTTTAAAAAAAAAGTGGTATCTCTCCAAGTGTCTACAAATGGAATTAATTATTCTTGGTATCATCTTTTCTCTCAAGTGGATTCTCTCTTTCTCTCTTTTCTTTGGATGCTTTCTTTAAAGATCTTTGCAAGAGAAGTTCAACACCTTGAGAGTTCAAGTTTTGTCGACGCATGTTCTTTACAAGTGGTATCAACATGTGGATTTACAAGTGGTATCTACGAGTATTATTTACAAGTGGTATCTACATGTATTACCAACAAGTATCGTCGACTCATGGTATCAACAACTGAAGTTCAAGGACTATCTTTCAAGTATAATCTTCATAGAGATATAAAGACATTGGGGAACAATGTTTTTGTGCTTAATATCAAAGAGAGAGATTTTGGATGCAAATTAAGGATCAAATGGAAGAGGATGAAGTCATTATGAATTTTGAATGGATATATTTCAAAGAGATGACAAAGAGGGAGATATGGATTGGACGAATAAAACTTTTGTGTGTCAAAGGAGTATCTTCAAGAGCAACCTTTGTGTAAGGGGGAGCTTTTCCTAAAAGGAGTTTTTCTTAGCAAAAATGAAAAACGTTTTAGTCTTTGTTTAAAATGGGTAAACTCTTATATGGGAAAACTAATTTGTATTTTATCCAAAATGGTTACGGATCTTGTGAATGCATGTTTTTAATTCTCATTTTCTTCATTTGGTATTCTTGGAGTGACATTGTTAATGATATGCAAGTTTAGCTTTTTAAAGAGCCTCTTTGGTCAAAAGTCAAAAATCTTGCTTAAAATGTTCAAATTTATGAAAAACTAGACAAGAGTACTTAAATATGTATTTTAAATGCTTTTAAATGCTTTTGAAGTAAAAATTTCCTATTTTAGAAAACAAATAGCAAATTTGACCTCAAAATGATCTTGTATGATCTTGATTTTGAATTAAACGACATATTTCCATAAATCAAAATCTATTGAGTTTTTGAAAAGTTGTCAATACCAAACTCGAAGGGTTGGTCATTTCAAACTTTTCTCTAGTTCAAAGTTTTTACAAAAGACCAACCGTTGAAAAGTTATATCATTTTGAAGTTCACCGAAAAACAAGCTTTTACCCAAAATGACATGTTCTTGCATATAGTGAGTTTCGCTATTTGAGCCGGATTTCTTTGTGTATCTTAGCTTGAAATAGTATTTATAACTCATACAAGGCCAAGGAAGTGAAAAATTCCACGGAATTCAAAGTAGTTTGCATTTTGAGCCCTTAATGCAAAATCATTCTCTCTATTTGCCTACAAAGTGCATTTTGCCATATCTTTTGAAAGAAAGTTTATTTTTCAAAAATTCTTTTTGGAAAACTTTTTAAATAGTCCAAAGTTCAAATCTGGATATTTTCAAAGAATTTGGACCTCGTTTGAAAATGTTTTACCTTTCTCTTCTCGTTAAGCAAAACTCATGCCTTCAATGCAAAATTTGACATATCTTTTAAATGGAGACTCCTTTTTCGAAAATTATTTTTGGAAAAGATTCCTAGGAGTATAAAGTTAATTTCTGCAGAATTTCAAATCTTTTCGACTTGATTTGAAAAAGTGTTGACTTTTTCTCTCTTTGTCCAAATGCTGAAATTTCAGAATTCTGCATTGTTTTGAGCTGATTTGTGAATTTTGTATCTCTAAATGGATTCACAATCTGAGGAAGACATAATGATGACTTTTTGTCCTCTATAGTTGATCTTCTATGATAAATTTTCTTAGATTTATTGGGACTGTTTTAGCACATTTTTCAGCTATCTTTCGAAGCTTAAATGGAATGTCAAGATCTGAAAAACCTGAAATTTTCAGATTTCTGAAACTTTGTGATTTTCACAACTTCAAAATGGTTGACATTTGGTTAAGCCTTCCAAAATTAAAAGTGTGTGTATCTTCAAGGGCTAGCTCCATTATTTATTTCAGATTTTTCGGAGTTTGCTTCCATGCACTTTCATATGCTCATTATGATTTCATGCCAAAAGGGAGAGAATATTTTTCAATTGGTATCAGCTTGGTCTTTCATAAAATGTTTATTGAAAAATTTCAAGTGGATGAGTATGTGTTCCAAATATCATCTCCTTTAGTTAAACTCAAATATAACTCATTTCAAGTGTTTTACTCTTTTCAGCCATAAAAGAGGAATTTGTGGAAATATTTTGCGATCTCAAAAGGGGGAGAATGCTATATGCTCAAAATAAAATGAGTTCAATTGCCAAGCTCTTTCTTTTGCAACATATTTATATTGGCTTGAATTTGTTTTGGTTTTTTTGGTGTTTAATGCCAAAAGGGGGAGAATATTTATATGATCAATGCAACATATTTGGATTCTCTCTTGTATTTTCACCTTTTCATGCATGTCATTCTCATATGCATAACGCTTGAAGTTTCAAATTGCTTAGTGACATGCATGGATATAGTTAAATAGCTTAAATTCCTATCTTATGATGATTTATATCCAAATATTGTTATTGATCAAGGATTTGTCATCAATCACCAAAAAGGGGGAGATTGAAGAATCTAGACCCGCCATTATGTGTTAATGGAGTTTTGGTTATTAATGACAAATCTATTTTGAGACTAACACTCTTATTGATATATCTATTGTTTAGTCTTAGCTTGGATATAAAAGGAAAAATCCAAACAGGTATGCATTCATTTTGATAAATCTAATTGTGAGACTAACATGTTTATTGATATACCTATTGCTTAGTCTCAAATTGGATATAAAGGTGAAAATCAAAGAGGTATGCATTCTACATTATATTTCTATATATTGTTGCATTCCTCGGATCCAAAATATAGGATGAATTCCACCAAAAGTCTAACTTGAATATGTGCATATGTTCTTATTACACATTTGTGTATGCACACATTTAGGGGGAGTTCACACTATGTTTTGTGGTTTCATTAGTATTGATCCATATTCCCGTTTCCACATATATTAAGGATCTTTACTTTGAAACATATCCTTGAGTATATATAACTTGTGTAGTTAATATATTCATATGAATATATGAGACTTGTGTAGCTCATACATGCTCATATATCCTTTGAGTATATACAACTTGTGTAGTTCATATATACTCATACTAATCTACATTCAATTATTTTTAATTGAAGTGGTTGTCATCAATTACCAAAGAGGGAAAGATTGTGGTATCTTGTCCCACCATTATGAGTTAATGGTATGTTGTGGTAATTAATGACAATCACATTGTGGAACTAACTTTTTCCATGAGTTGGATGAATAGGTTGTGTTCCATGAGGATGGAAACTTTGGATGACATCATGAGTTGATTATCATCAAGTCAAGACTCGGGATGAAGGAAATTATCATGTGTTGATGATGTTCAAGTCAGAATACCGAAGTAAAGAAAAACATCATGTGTTGATGATATTGAAGAGCTTGGAGTAAAGGATGCATCATGTGTTGATGTGTATCAAGTTCAAGAAGAGGAGATGATCATGAGTTGATCATCAAGTCAAAAGAAGACCCATCATGTGTTGATGGAAGTCAAGTAAAGGGTGCATCATATGTTGATGCATATCAAGACTCGGGACGGAGGATGTCGTCATGTGTTGATGAGCGTCAAGTCAAGATCCCGAAGCGAAGTTTATCATGTGTTGATAAAGGTCAAGTGAAGAACTCATCATGTGTTGATGAGCATTCAAGTCAAGAACCCGGACTTGAAGTGAGGATGTGCGTCATCAAGCTTCAAGTGGTGGCTCAAGGTAAAGGTATGACTAGCTAGGGCTAAGGATGTGTTCCTAGTCTTTTACCGGTCTCGGTGTTTGGTTGGGAGACCGGATTGCTAGTATAGATTTGCCGTACTATTAAGAGGGGTCTTGTCTAGTAGCTTGAGTCTCATCATGTGTTGATTGCTCAATCTTGCTTGCTCTAGCTCTCCGTGGCATGATGCTATTATTTGCGAATGTGTTTTGCAAATAACCGAGGCTCATGCATTTAATCCTTGTAGCATGTGACTATACTTTGCAAATGTGTTTTGCAAATGGTTGAAGTCCATGTACCTACTCTTTGTGGCATGATCTAAGTTTGCAAATGTGTTTTGCAAATTGTTGGGTTTCATGTATTTTCCCTTGGCATGGTCTAAGATTGCTTGTTGCTAATACTTTGGACTTAGACCATGGTAGTGGCTCTTTGGAGTTGTGCTTTTTGATTTGATAAAATGTGTTTGAGATCAAATCAAATAGGTGGGTTGTGCAGCCCTCTGAATAAGCTTTCCATAGAGTCCAAGATCACTCAATTCCGACATCGGAGTCAAAAGTTATGACCGTTTTTCCGAGTGTCTCCTGTGCTGAAATTCAGGGCCGGACTGACCGCCCACATGCCTGCGGACTGACCGACCGCCCTTGTAAGGCCAGTCAACATTTTCCAGAGGGCATATTTTTCGGTTTTCTTGCACCCGGAAGGCTCGGACTGACCGGGGGTCCGGTCAGTCCGGACCCTGTGAGGGCGGACTGACCGGGAAATTGCATATAACGGCTATTTTTATAGCCGTTGCACTGTAGGCCGGACTGACCGGCCCTATGCCTGCGATCTGACCGGGTTTCCCCGATTTTCAGCAGATTCTCCTCCAACGGCTAGTTTTTATGTGTAGGCTATAAATACTCACCTTGGCCGGTTGGAGGGCAACCTTTGGCATCCTATTTCACTCACTTGAGCTAGTGTGAGCTTCTCCTCTCCAGTGTGCATGTGTTGCACCTTGTGAGCAAAGAGAGAGGTCTCTAGTTGCATGTGTTGCATCTAGAGGTGGATTTCGTATCCACTTGAGCTTGTGCATTCGTTGCACGTGGTGAGAGTCAAGCAAGAGGCTTGGCTTATTACTCTTGGTGTTTGCCGACACCTAGACGGCGTGGAGGCGTCGTGGACCGGTGATCTTCTCAATAAGCTTGTGAGAAGGCCCCGTGTTGTGAAGGTTGGAGCTCACCTACCCGAGCGGGAAAGAGCTACCACTAGTGGAATCGAGGTGTTTGGCTTAATTCGTGGAGCCGGTCCAATTAGTTTGGGCTTACCTCAACGTGGATTAGGGGAGACCGGCAAGTCTCCGATCACCACGGTAAAACATCGCCGTGTCAATTGTGGTTTGCATTCTTGTGATTTACATATTGCAATTTATATTCCTTGTATTAAATTGCTTATTTATTGTGTATGAATGCTTGCTTGTTTTGTGCTATTCATATTGCTAATTGAATTGATTACAAGTCATATGCTTAATTGTTACTCTTATCATTAGACTTGTATTGTTGGGGCACTTAGGTGAACCTAGTTGATTTAGGCTTTAATTGTGCAAAACCGTATTTGTATTAGCTTCCGCATTAGAAATCGGTTTTAGCCAAAGAAGTTTTTAAAACGCCTATTCACCCCCCCTCTAGTCGGCCTCCTCGATCTTACAGTACCCCAGTCTTAGTTTCTCCAAGACCGGAAGAAACATTGCTGATTTACTTGGCTGCCATGCCACAAGCGGTCAGCGGTGTACTAGTCGTAGAACGTGAAAACGTCCAACGACCAGTATATTACTGTCGATGATCGAATCGCCGATCTTATGAAATGAAAAGAGGAAGATGACGCGATAATTCCTGGGAGAAAATAGGGCCGCTCTTTATTGATATGAACTGGATTTACAAGGGGTTGCTCACGACCCTACTAGGGACTAATCCTAATTACACTGGATGCAAAGATTGCTATCTTGCTTGTCTCAGTTTGCCTCTTGATCTGTAGAACTTGTGTTGATGTTCCAATCTGCCCTTTGGTCTTCTGTGCTTCATCCTTAAGTAATTTGCGAAGGGGTGGTAGTTACTCCTGGAGAAGGCGTCCCTAGTGAAGCATTGCGACTGGTTGGGGCTTAGCACACAGTTAACAATGTGTTTAACTGCACGACGGCTCGGTGCTCGAGAGACATCAAACCGTATGGTAGTTGTTGTCAGTGTCTTTAGGACTATCTAACAGTGTGGTATGAAGTATACATCACATGCCATATTTATCACACGATAAGAATATATTCGGGATTAGTTATAAACACCAGTTCATAGCGTTTCCGAGCAGTTACCTGGTCGGAGGCTAGGTACAGGACCTTGTCCGACCACAGTATCCTTATGTAACCTCTGGAATCCTCACGGCCAGTGAGGTCGTTAGCCTTAGGGGTTACGACCATGAAGACGTATGATCTTTTACTGTGTATTAAAATAATACACAGAGGTTTTAATCCTCGTCAGCTAGCCCCCAAACTTTAAATGAACAGGTCGTGTGAACACTTTTCCTCCAACGAAGTCATATCAGGCAGACCTCATTTAATGTCATGATATACGAAGTGGTCTGTGTTCACTTTAAAGTTGAGAACCTGCCTTGGGAATCTAAAAGTTTTTCTGTTCGTTGGATAAAAAAATGGGTTTTTTGTCTGTTGGACTTTCTGGATCAATCCCTATTGCAGTTAAAGACTCGAAGCTATAAAATCTCCATTGCTGGGCTCTAGTGTTTTTTATTCTTCTAGATCTTCTTCAAATCCTCTTCAGTTCCTTGCTAAGAAAATCTTTCCGACTTCTTATTGCCTTTCCGACCTCAAAGCCTCCTCCGACCACTACTCATCCCTTTGAGAAATTTCACCATGTCGGATCAAATCACAAAGTGGATGGCTTCAGATCTGAATGAGAGGAAGCTTAAAGCGCTGGAGAAGATAGGAATGCTCCCAAACAGGAATCTGATCGGATGGAGATCAGCGGCCGGGGAGCACTTTCTGAGCCGCGAATATGGGGAAATTCCAGTCTTCCTCACTCACATCGAGTACGGGCTGAGGGTACTGGTGCACAAATTCCTCCCTCGTGTTTTAGAGTATTATGGGGTGGAATTGGTGAATTTGGCCCCTAATTCTATCGACAATATTAGCATTTTTATCTACCTATGTGAGGCATACCTGGGAGTACGTCCAAACTTGAGGCTCTTCAGGTATTTTTATCGGATGGCGATGTCGGGGAAATCCACGGGGACTCCTGGAGAATGCACGCTGCGCCTTCATGACGGAAAGGCCCATGAGTACATTCAAATGTACTCGAAATCCTCGCGTTTGTCATGGAAAAATAGCTGGTTCTACATGACGGTTACGAGGGATGATGGCCTTTACTTTGCCGGAATTAAGGCGAACGAGAATCCCAAGTGGAGGAAGACCGTGGAGAAGGCAGGAGTGGTCGAAAAATGGGTGAATACCATCTATGACCTGAGGATCAAGGGTTTGACTTCCTGGCATGTGGTGAGGGATTTCACCAAACGCCAGATTAGTCCTTTGAGGCTCCGGACTCATTCCCTGCTCTGGTCCATTGGTCGTGATGAAGCTATCTCAGGAGGTGGTAAGTCTTTGAGAAAAACTCCGACCAGTATGATTTATTATTTGATTATCGTAATACCTTAAAATTTGCTCTTGTCTCCATCCTTCCCTTTCCTTTTTTTAAAGGATTTTCTACTGAGGAAATCAGAGAGCGGATTAGGATGATCTGCGCTGGGGAGCCTGGTGAAATTGCTGCATTCCCTGATATCTTGGCAATAGTCTCTATTGAAGAGAGACTGACAAGACTTAACGTAGATAATCAAAACCTCTTTTATCATGTATACATGTATATTCTCCGACCAGTTTATTGATTTTGCTCTATTTTTGTAGTCGGTCGGGTTGCGAGTTATACAATAAGGTGAGGATCAACATCCCACCATGGTTCCGACCGACTCGTGCTCTGATGCACTAGAAGAAGATGAATCTCCTGAGGTAATGGAGCATAAAAGAAGAATATATATACATACATACATATATATATATATATATATATATATATATATATATATATATATATATATATATATATACTTTAGATAAAGAATTCCATCACCTAACCAAACTTGTTTTTTTGATTTAGGTGGAGAAAAATGAAGATCCGCAGAGCATAGTTGCGGAAACTATGGACTCCAATTTGGTTGTTCATGACCATACAGTTGTTACTGAAACAACTGATCTGGAGGTTGATAAAACCACTCCCTCCGATCTGATGGTCAGGGATACTATCTTCGACCAGTTTGTCTAGGATATTGCCTCTGATATCCTGTCAAAGGATGTGAGGGGTTTAACCAACCCTGCCGATTCAGAACTGGCGAATTTGGTTGAGAAGAAAAGGAAGGCTGCCGGTACAGAGTTTACTCTACCGTGTTTCAAAGTCAAATCCAAGAAACTAACTAGGTATGTACAAATGAAAGAGGTCGTATGAGTGCATACCTTTAATAGTTTCTTGATGATTTGGTGTTTTGAACTCCCCTTCTTTGTTTTGTACAGGTCTTACGGTGTTCCTACGATTCGACCGAGAATCTCCCTGAGGACCCGGCACCCGTGGAAGTTATTGACCAAAGCACTTCTCAGGACAAAGTTCATGAGGAAACAGTGGTTGAAGAAACCCCCGAGCAGGTGTCAAAACCAACGGTCGAGTTGGATCCATTGGTGGTTCTAGTTCCTTCTGCGGAGGTAGATGCCCCTAAAGGCCCTCAACAGGTTCTGACCAATGTTGGTAATCCCTCTCGACCTGATAAGTTCCCTTTTCACCCCCGAATTATTGAGGATAAGGAGCTTGACGAGGCATGGGGAAAAATATCGGATCATCAAATCAAAATGCATCCTGATTTGATATTTGACGGTTATAATGATTTGGTAATCCGGGTAAGTATCTACGACCAGTTTCATAGTCTTTCTTAAAAGTTTATAAGAAACTTTAAAGAGAGAATGCTATTTGTGTAGCATATGGTTGAGAACTTCGCTGTGGTCGGAGGACTGACCCAGCGAATTAAGGATTTGGAGCAAAAGCACTCTGAATTCGAAAGTAAGGACCTTCCTCTTAACCTTTTTCCTTCTTCAATGCTTTGTCCTTCTTTAATTATTCTCCCTTATCGCATTCGATAGATTTGGAAAAAATAAAAGAAGAAGTCGCGGCTGGTAAAGCCAAAATAACTCTGCTTGAAGAAGAGAATCAGGCTAAGGACCGGTCGATTGCTGAGGCATCGACCAGGAATGACACTGAACAAGAGAATTGAAAGTAATAGGTCGTAGACTTGACTTATTATCTCCCTCTGATCATGTTGTGCTTTACTACTTGTTTTACTTGTGTAGAGCAAACACAAGCACTGAATAGAACCAAGAAGGCTCTGGAATTTGAGCAGGAAAAGGAGGCAGTTCTTGTGCAGAATCTTGATGACAGGATTGATGCTATGAACAAGATGATCTTTGATATGGGATCTGGATCAAGCATGCCTAATTTAAGAGATCCAATAGAGAAAATGAACTACTTGGGCCAACTTCTAGAAGATCTCAGTGGTCTGCTCAAAACTACTCGAGAGAATTATGCCCAGACTATGAAAGAAGGCGTTGCTACTGGAGTTAGTTTTGCGCTGGCAAAACTGAAGGCTTCCGACCCCTCTATAAATCTCCATGCCGTTGAGGATGACTTCAACTGCCTGCCTGATGAGGCGACCAAGCTTATGGAAGAACTTAGGCCACTTGGAGATAAAATTGTAGAGGAGATAGAGGTCGGATCTCCATGAAGCAGTAATTAGTCTGGAGATATTCAAGAGTAGGGCATTGTAATATAAGAATCGTAAATAAAACTTACCTTTGTGTCATCAACAATCATCTTTTTATCCCGTTGACTTTTTTTTGAAATTCTCGTATACTCTCTAGCCCCCGACTGCTTTGTAGTAGAAGAGCTTTACTATACAAGCAGTCAGCCTAGAAGGAGAAATAAAAAGCCGAAACCATTGTTTTGAGGGTTTATACTGATCATAAGACAAAACTGATCGTAATAATACTAGGAAATCACTTTGGTTGGAACCAATGTATGATTTCGACTAGTTATAGATCTTTTGTTTGTCATAATCGAAATACCAAACAAATTTGTATAAGGTCGGAAAAAAGATTTGTTGTATTAACAAAAGTAGAAATGCAAGAATGCATGCAAAAAAACGATAAGTGATCGTATTTATATATACGACCCAAAACTGGTCGGAAAATACTGTTAAGAATAGAATATATAGAAAAAAAATCGCAAAACATGCCCAGGCTCAAGTCGGACTGGCAGCGAGGATCGTAAGAAAAGAACCGTCGCTAGGAAGCTCCTTCCAGTGGGCAGGACCACATGCAAAAAAGGAGAGACTTCGACTAGGAGGCTTTTCGTGTCCCAACCAGTAGCCAAACGAGAGTGGAATAGTTTTTTGAAATGAAGAAATATAGTCTTCATAATCTTAATAGTATAAGGCACCACATGAAGTTTTTTTCTATTATGCTTTGTTTACTCGTATGGTCGCGCATGGAATCATTCATGGAATGATCATGACTAGGACCTATACAGCGTATGACACAGATGTCGTTGCCAAAGAGTAACAAAGATCCTGATAAAGGATATCGAAGAGAAAAAATTGTCTTCTCCGACCATTTTAAACAACAATAACAGGTGACCAGAATATAGGTATAGATATATAAACCATATCACTCATCGAAAGGTATTGAATGAATGCACTAATGAAATGAAAAGAATTGAAATAATGTAAAAAAGAATTAGACATAGAACTTACGCAATTGATCAATGTTCCAAGAATTTGACAAAACTTGCCCGTCCGACATGGCTAGTCGTACAGAACCTAGCCGGGTGACTTCGACCACAGCGTAAGGACCTTCCCACTTGGGAGAAAGTTTGTTGCGATTTGCCTGATTCTGAATTTTTTCGAGAACGGATCACCTCTGACAAAGAAGGTCTGCGAGGTTGCACCTTACGACTATGGTACCTTCGCATGGCTTATTGATATACTGCTGATCGTACTAGGGCTTGGTTTCATCGTTCATCAAGGAAATTGATGTCGTCGAGTCGTCATTCATTCTGATCGCTTTCGTTGAAACAATCAGTTCGAGCAGAGCCAAGTTTTAGTTCTGGAGGAAGTATGGCTTTAGCACCATAAACCAAGAAAAATGGCGTTTCACCGGTCGCACGACTAGTCGTGGTTCGAACGGCCCATAATACAGACGGGAGTTCTTGGACCCAAGCTTCTAACTGTTTGATTAACTGGTTGACTACTCAGTGTTTGATCCCTTGCATGATGATACCATTGGCTCGCTCAACTGCTCCATTGCTCTACAGATGAGCAACCGAAGCAAAATGAACTTTAATACCAAGTTCATCGCAGAATTCTTGAAATTGACTGCTTGAGAACTGGGCACCGTTGTCTATGATTATACGACTAGGTACACCAAATCGTGTGATTACATTTTTTGTGAGAAATCTCTTAGCGGCCTCAGTTGTAGTTTTAACAATAGGCTTGGCTTCAATCCATTTTGTAAACGTGTCCATCATGATGAAAAGGAATTCGAAGCCCCCGGGCGCTCTTGGGAAATGTCCCAGAATGTCCAGTCCCCAAGTTGCAAAAGGCCAAGAAAGAGGAATTGTTTGTAAAGCTTGTGTCGGCTGATGTACTTGTCGGCTATGAAACTGGCATTATACACACTTCGTCACGAGCTCTTTTGCATCATGAAGGGCAGTTGGCCAGTAGTATCCTTGCCTGAAGGCTTTACCGACCAGTGTTCTATAGGAATGATGTGCTCCACAGACTCCTTCATGGATTTCGGTTAGCAACTTAATGCCATCCGTTTGAGATATGCATTTCATCAACACTCTGTGAGATTTTTGTTTATACAAGGTACGTTCGATCAGAGTGTATGATTTGGCTTTTCGTGCGAGACGATCAGCCTCTACATCATCTTCTGGAATTATGTCATGCTGAAGATAATTGTAGATCGATGTCATCCAGTCTCTACCTTGATCATGACAGCGCCAACCGTCAACAACCTGTGGAGCATCCATGTTCTCACGATCGGTTTGTATGACCTATAAGGAATCATGCATGATCTCGGAAGGCTCGACCACCGAGGGCGAATCGAGTTGCTCGAGAAAAACTCTGGGCGGAACGGTTGTCCTCGTGGATTTGATTCGTATGACGTTTCGATTTGTATGAAGAAGACCCGCCAAAGATCATGTTGACCGTGTGTTGAGGATCCTGGTACTCCATCTCTTCGTCGCCATCCTTGTCCTTTTTGGAACTCGTCTCTCCGGGTTCCTGTATTGCGGGAAATGGTCCTTTACCTGCATAATAATCCTCCAGTTTCTTTTGCCAGACTCGACAGGTGTGTAGATCATGCCCTGCTTGCTGGTGAAGTAGACACCACTTCTTGTTTTTCTGGAATGCTTCGGTCGGAGCTTTTACTTTGCCTCCATCGGTATCGTCCTTTTTACCCTTTGTGAACTTTTCAGGAATCGCTAGGATTTCCTTATCGTCGGGTTTGCGGTTCTTTTTCTTCTTGAGAGACTTCTTATTCTTTTTCTCTGGTTTGTCCAGGTCGGGTTGGGGAACCTTGTCTTTCCAATCAATGGCTTCACACCACTCGATTGCTTCGCTAGCGGTGGTATACTTGTCGGCCATGTCAAAAAGTTCGACGGTTGTTCATGGAGGGTTCATGGCTATGTCCTCCGTAAACCGTCGATTCCTCAGTCCTATTTTAAAAGCCTGGATAACAGATGACTCTGCGACCTCTGGTATAGAATTACGAACCTGACAGAACCTCTTGATGTATTGACGTAGCGTCTCATCAGATCCCTGTCGGATTCAGTGGAGATCGTCCTCCTTTCCAGGGCGGTCGTACGTACCTTAGAAGTTGGCAATTAGAAGGTCGCAGAGTTGCTCCCAAGTATAGATTGATCCAACCGGTAGGTTTAATAACCACGACCGGGCAGACCCTTCGAGCACGGTGGGTAGATAGTTAGCCATCACATTCTCATCGCCACCAGCAGCTCTGATGGCGGTGGTATATATTTAGAGAAACTCTAATGGGTTTTGAGTCCCATTGAACTTGTCCAAGTTGGTCGGTCGGTACCAGTTAGGCCAACGCACAACTTGGAGCCCTGCAGAGAAGGCTTGACAACCTGTGATCGATTCATGGCGCCTTCTTTGGAAAGGTGTCGGATTGTAATCGGTCAGAGACCGGTTCCTGAGGTTGGAAAGCGGGAGCTCCGGTGTGCCGATCCAGTCGTAGACATTGACATGATGCCTTCAACCACCTGGTCGATTTAGACGATGTCGGAGATCGTCAGGTCCAAGCGGTGGTTCTTCCCGGCATGGTGGGGGAGTGGCTTCCTAGAATAGCCTTGTCCCCTCGTGACTCCTTGGTCGGAATCGCCGAGGAGGTCTTGGTATCGATTGTTCCCTAGTACGACCACGCTGCCCTCTGCTGAGGGAGGAACGTTGGGATGAAGTCATGGTTTGACTCCCTGAGACCCTTTGTTCCCGATACGCTTCCGTGCGTTGCATGGTCTGTTGGAGAATTTCCGATACTTGGCCTACTAGCTGTACAAATCTTGGAGTTTCTGCTAAAGCAGGGGCAGAATTATTCAACATATCTTGAACATGTCGCAAGTTTTGTACGGTTACCAAAGGTCTCAGGGGATTCAGACTGGTCGTAGGTGTACGCAGGTTTGAACCTTCCGCCGACCTCCGGATTTGTTCTCATCTAACTGACTACTCTTGGTGGGCGATGCGAGCGTAGTTAATCGATGGACGCCGATCGGCTCTGTTGCCTCCGGAAGTTGGTGCTGACGCCCGTATCATCTCCATCAATATGTGGTGATAAGGCAGAGTGTGTAGGACCGTGCAAGGCATCTTGATTTGCATCTCTGATTGCATTGACCTCGTGCCTCCAGCAGTGATCTTCCGATGAGCTTCCATCGTAACTAATGGAGAGTTTTTCAACACTTCTGCTAGAAGTTTCCACGGCGGAGAGCGGTCGGAGATGAGCACCTCCTGAGGCCTTGTTGGTGGACTCAGCCTGATTCGGTGAACCACCGATCGTATGCGGAGCCTTATCATCCCCACATGGCCTATGACCAGTGGAGCTTTCATCGACACCGTTATCAGGTGTCGGCTCGCTCCTGGAATTGCCAGAAGCCGTAGGTGAGTATCTTTCAGCCAAAATCTCTTTGAGAGTATAGATATTCTCGGATTGCGGTGCTGAAATTTCGTCACCTGTTTGGCCGGTCGGAAGGACCAGGCTTGGAGTGGCTTCCGGATATTCCGAGCTGGTCAGAATGGCTAGAAGTGCCACTCGTCGTAATGGTGGATCCTCTTCCATCCAGTCGACTTTGCTAACGTCAGTGAGGTGCGAACCGCGGAGGAGGAGGAGGATGACATGCCGTTTTCTTGCATAGCACGGATGCATCCTTCCATGTTGAGGTCGATGTAGTCCGCCAGGTCGAACCAATTCTCCTCATTCCAAACCCCGGGCATAGTCGCATCAGCGATTACGGGGAATGAGCGAGGATTTGATGAGCGGAGAGTTTATTCAGGAAACTTGCGTCTTATTCCCCACGGACAGCGCCAGCTGTCGACGATCGAATCGCCGATCTTATGAAATGAAAAGAGGAAAATGACGCGATAATTCCTTGGAGAAAATGGGGCCGCTCTTTATTGATATGAATTGGATTTACAAGGGGGTGCTCACGACCCTACTGGGGACTAATCCTAATTACACTAGATGTGAAGATTGCTATCTTGCTTGTCTCAATTTGCCTCTTGATCTGTAGAAATTGTGTTGATGTTCCAATCTGCCCTTTGGTCTTCTGTGCTTCATCCTTAAGTAATTTCCGAAGGGGTGGCAGTTACTCCTGGAGAAGGCGTCCCTGGTGAAGCGTTGCGACTGGTTGGGGCTTAGCGCACAGTTAACAATGTGTTTAACTGCACGACGGTTTGGTGCCCGAGAGACATCAAACCGTATGGTAGTTGTTGTTAGTATCTTTAGGACTATCTAACCGTGTGGTATGAAGTATAGAACACATGCCATATTCATCGCACGGTAAGAATATATTCAGGATTAGTTATAAACACCAGTTCATAGCGTTTTCGAGCAGTTACCTGGTCAGAGGCTAGGTACAGGACCTTGTCCGACCAAGGTATCCTTATGTAACCTCTGGAATCCTCACGACCAGTGAGATCGTTAGCCTTAGGGGTTACGACCATGAAGACATATGATCTTTTACTGTGTATTAAAATAATACACAGAGGTTTTAATCCTCGTCAATTACGTAAGCGAAGTCTTACATGGACCAAAGGAAAGATACCCACAGGTACAAAAGCTGCTCTATGGCCTCCTTATGGCTTCAAGGAAATTAAGGCATTACTTTCAGAGCCACAAAGTGGTCGTATCTACCGGATATCCCCTTGGTCAAGTCCTTGGAAACAAGAAATCATCAGGACGAATAGCAAAATGGGCAGTTGAACTAGGGACGTTCGACCTCCATTTTATCTCACGAACAGCAATAAAGTCTCAGGCAATAGCAGAATTCATGGCCGAATGGACAAACCCTGAACCCACCGAAGAGCCCGAGTACGAGCGCCACGATGAGTGGACAATGTACTTTGACGGTTCCTTGATGCACAAAGGATCGGGGCTGGAGTCGTCTTGATATCCCCAACTGGCGAACACATCAAGTACGCTATCCAGTTCAACTTTCCTACTACGGACAACATAGCAGAATATGAAGGTTTACTGGTAGGACTTCGAGCAGCTCGTTCGCTCGGGATTCGCAAATTACTAGTGAAAGGCGATTCTCAACTAGTAGCGAGCCAAGTAGGGAAAGAGTATCAATGCTCAAGTACCAAGATGTTGTGTTATCTGGCAGAAGTACGGAAACTCGAAAAACACTTCTTCGGTTTTTAGATCCAACATATTCCTAGAAAGGAAAACTTTCTGGCAGATCAGTTGGCACGGATGGCCTCTATCAGGTGAACCGTCCTGCCTGGAGTTTTTCTCGAGCAACTCGATTCACCCTCGGTGGTCGAGCATTTCGAGGACATAGATGTTTCACATCAGGTCGTACAAATCGATTCTGAGAACATAGACGCTTCACAGATCGGTGACGATTAGGGTAGAGATTGGATGACATCGATCTACAATTATCGTCAGCGTGACATAATTCCAGAAGATGACGTAGAGGCTTATCGTATAGCTCAAAAAGCCAAATCATACACTCTTATTGCGCATACCTTGTATAAGCGAGGATCTCACGAAGTGTTGATGAGATGCATATCTCAATCGGATGGCATTAAGTTGCTAACCAAAATTCATGGAGGAGTTTGTGGAGCACATCATTCCTACAAAACACTGGTCGGTAAAGCCTTCAGGCAATGATACTATTGGCCAACTACCCTTCATGATGTAAAAGAGCTCGTGACAAAGTGTGTACAATGTCAATTTCATAGCCGACAGGTACATCAACCGACATAAGCTTTGCAAACAATTCATCTTTCTTGGCCTTTTGCAACCTAGGGACTAGACATTTTAGGACATTTTCCAAGAGCACCCGGGGGCTTCGAATTTCTTTTCGTCATGATTGACACGTTTACAAAATGGATCGAAGCCGAGCCAGTTCTTAAAACTACAACTTAGGCTGCTAAGAAATTTCTCACAAAAAATGTGATCACACGATTTGGTGTACCCAGTCGTATAATCACAAAAAACGGTACCCAGTTTTCAAGCGGTAATGTCCAGGAATTCTGCGAAGAACTTGGGATCTAGGTACATTTTGCTTTTGTTGCTCATCCACAGAGCATCGGAGCAGTTGAGCGTGCCAATGGTATCATAATGCAGGGGATTTGTAGGACCAGAAAGGCGACTAGAGGGGGGTGAATAGACACTTTCTCAAATTTCACCTTAATTAGATTCAACACGAACTTTTCTCCAATAGCTCTGGCGAAGAAGATCAAGATACCGCAAAGGAAAGCCTTGTGCTGAATCTAATCAACCCCCAAAGCAAAAGACCAAAAAAGGTGAAGATCAAACTCCTTCTGGTGGTCAGACCGGCGTTCATTGGGCGGTCGATCAAAAGGTCCGACCGACGGGCAAATGAGCGATCCGGTCCCGACTGTAAACAGAAAACAAACTCGGGTTCCAAAACAAAAATCGATCAAACTTTTGATCTACACTAAAACTTAACCAAACTTGGAACACACCTTCCCAAGGATATCTGGAACCTATTCCAAGTGACGATCGAGTAGATCTACGTCAAAGTTTTAACATTTTTCCATTTTACCGAAGAAGGGTTCAAAACCGAGCAAAAACGAAAAGTTTGATCCAAAACTTGCTCGTGGGAGGTTGATGATCCAGATGATCCTAGATGTATTCCCACATGTCACAGCAAGGTAGATGAGGGCAAGAAAACACTAGAAACCCATCGGATCAAAGAAACACCCAAAATCACCAAATGAGAAGGAAGAACACAAGAAGACTCATCTTTGAATAATCATCCATAGATTGATTCACGATTGTTGCTGGTTACAGCCACTCCCTCAAGGAGGACAAGAGCTCAATCCATGAGTACACACTCAACTCATCTCCCTAGAACCCTAAGCCTCTCCTATCCTCTCTAAACCCTAAAACAAACTAGGGTTTTTCAAAATGAAGTGAATGAGAGCTGTTTGACAGCACCCCCTCCTATTTATAGTGAGGCCTAGCTTCTAGAAGAGTTAACCCTAATGGTCTCCTATTAAGGCCCAATACAAACGGGGCACACACACGCATCTTAAAGCGCTGTCTTCATCGTCTCTTGACCTAAACCGCTTCTCCACGCGCCGTCTTGCACTGCGGTTTAGCCCAAGGTCACAAGGGCGGTATTTGGTGAAATTACCAAAATACCACTTCTCGACCCTTCTCCATGGACCGAGTCCAATCCTGTCGAAGCAATCGCCTGCTTCGCCACGTGTAGATAGATCAATGGCTCTCATCATGTCGGCAAGTCTCTCCCGTCCGTATCCCACCGGAACCTCCATGGAACTTGCACCAACCCCTGCGTCGCTTGATCCTACCAGCTGCATTGAACTGCCCGTTCGATCAACCTCGTCCATTCTGCGCCATGCTTGAGTCACCTGACCTCACCCGACATCCTTGATCGTTCTGGACCTCAGCTCTCCAAGCTTAGTCCCGATCCTCCTCGCCGTTGACCGTCGTTGACCTACAAGCCACCTGCACAGCAATAGACCAAGAAATCGTCTCCGAGAACAAGTTCTTCACAACTTGACCCACGTTAACTCAAAACATGCAATATGCAACACATATACAAGGATAAACATGGATATGACCTATCACAAAATTAATTAGCCAATAATCTCAATCAATCAGCACAAAACCGGTCAGACCGCCGTTCAACGGCTGGTCTGATCGCTCAGGCCAGTCTGACCGCTCTCAACACGTCGGTTTGACCGCTTATGACCTGACAACCTTTTAACTTCGCCGAAAATGTGTGATTCGACAAACCAACAAAGCCATTGCCAATTGTATCATCATCCTAAGATCATGAGTATATCCCCATGATATCCACAATCTCCCCCTTGATGAACACATTGGCAATCTCCCAGAAAATGTAAGTTTGTGGTTTGAAAAAGAAAATACTCGTCGTTTTCACGCAAAGGCACAACTTGGTCCAAAAGCAGGAGAAAGCCAAGGAAATGACCATGCTGGCTTCAGAATAGCATAGGTAAGTGAGATACAACAAAAGAAAGCACAAAAGCTTCAATTTCCAAAGAATCGCCAAAAATCTCGCTTAAGGTCCATGTGAAAGAACAATTGTTCTATTTAACCTTTGATCATTGTGAGTCTACTAGAATTGTAATTCAAATTCAGAAAAGACAATAAGACCAAAAGAATGCAATTGAGATGCTCCCACTCATTATGATCACCAATTTTCCAGAAAATCCATTTTCTCCCTGACTCCAAAAAGCTCTAAAACAACATTTTTACCAATCTTTCTCCCCCTTTGACAATGAATTCATCAAGGTACACGGAAGAAGATAGAGCATGAAGGAATGGAATGGCTACATTTTTTTTCAATTTTTTCAGTTTTTTTAGCTTAAGGAGCTATGAAGATTATCCATGAAGACTGTACAAGTATTACACAAAGCCATATTATGTGAAGAAGCTATGCTCAATCATGGCAAACATGTACAGCAAAGCTAAGGGCAAAATAGCAATAATCTGAGATTAAATGGATTGGTAGCATGACAAGGTGCTCAAGGTCATAGTTTCACTAAAGGTATCCAAAAATGAGTCAAGCAATGTCTATAAGCAAAGTGGAGACCAAAAACTAGAAAATGAGTCAATTTTGAGCATTATGAGTTCAATTATGAATCAATTTATTCAAACATTTAGAATTTAGCATTTTGAGCACTTTGCTGAAAATGATTGGTTTTATCTTAATAAAGCAAGTCCTAGACTAGGAGCCATCCACAACTGCCTCCTAAGCTTCAACCAATTGACAGTTTGTTTTCTTAGCATTGTGCTAGATCTCAAGTCTTGCCGCGACCATCCCAAGCAAAAAGCTTAAGAGAGTGATCTAGGTCATCCAAAACTCCCCCTGAGTTCATGCCTAGTGCAATGGCAAGCCGTCTTATGAGAAAGAATTAGTTAGATCAGTTTTTTCGCACAGAAAAACTCATTTGTTCATTTGCTTGACTTAAGAATTATCATAGCTCAATTTAGAACTCAAAATAAGTTCAAGACTCAATTTAGCCTATATGACATGACATGAATCATGAGAGGATCACTATGGCAAAACTAGTCACAAGATCCAACAAGTCATGTTTTGATTCAATTTGCTCACAGATCATAAAGCTAGCATGGTAAAAGCTAAGCAATACAAAAATAGCCGTAAAAGAGGTCTAGCAAACTAGCACAAGATATGACAGGGAATAAAGTATGAAAACATGTCATACAAGGATAATAATCAAAGCCCCACAAGTTTATATTACAATGCAAGTTGTTTGAATTTGTAAAATGCATTATGGTACAATGAATGCAAAAGAGCAAAATCCCTCTCAAAACAGGCCAAGAGGACTAATAACCCCCAACTCTCCCCCGCAAAGAAGCAAAACGAGAAGAATCAATAGCTTTAGTGAAAATATCCGCAACCTACTGCTCGGACTCTACAAAGTAAAGTACAACATCACCTTTCTTAACATGATCTCTAAGGAAATGGTATTGAATGTCAATGTGCTTAGTCCTAGAGTGTTGCACTGGGTTTTGGAAATATTTATGGCAGAAGTGTTGTCACAGAAAAGAAGAACACTACCCAAAAACAACCCATAGTCCCGCAGAGTAGATAAGATCCAGAGAACCTGAGAGCAACTACTGGCTGCAGCTACATACTCAGCCTCGGTGGTGGACTGTGCAACAAAGGGCTGTTTTCTAGATGACCAAGAGATAAGAGATGTGCCTAAGAAGTGACAAGTGCCAGAAGTACTCTTCCTATCCACTCTACACCCCGCAAAACCAGTATCAGAAAAAGCCCGAATAGAGAGAGCAGAATCAGAAGAATACCAGAGTCCAAAGTCAAGAGTGTCTTGGAGGTACTTGAATATGCGACACACTGCTTGACGATGAGAGGCTCGAGGGGAAGCTTAAAATCGAGCGCACAGACACACAACAAATTGTATGTCCGGCCTCGACGCAGTTGAGGTAGAGGAGGAGCCGATCATGTCATGCAGTACTCCTTTTGGTCCACGGCTCTCCGTCCTCATCGTGGTCCAAAGACACGATGGTTGTGGCAATAGGAGTAGACATTGGCCTCTCGCTTCCCATGTCGGGTTACCAAGAAGGTCCTTTGTATACTTACTTTGATGAATGAAGGTGCCTTCTTTCAGTTGCTTGACTTGAAGACCAAGGAAGAAGGTCAATTCGTCCATCATGCTCATCTCGAACTCCCTGCTCATAGAATCTGAAAATCTGGAATGAGTAACTCGCTCATGAAGATCCCCAATAATCTGTTCAGGTGGATGCTGTCGCTGAATGTGAAGAGGAGCTCCTGGTACAGAAGTAGCCTCTACCTCATGGGCTGTGGAGGTAGGAGTAGAGCCACTCAGGTCGTCGGTGAAGATAGGAGGAGGCTGCTCAGCTGAAGCTGAAGTAATAGAAACAGGCTCTCCAACCATCTCAGAAGTGATTGGAGCATGGATTGGGTCCTCATTCTCAGAGTCGTCATCGACAAAGATGCTTTCTTGAATATCAGGAACCTGTGTACCTACAGCATCGGGTCTAGTACCAGGACTAGCCTCATCAAAAGTGACTTCGCAAGTCTCAACAATTTTGTTAGTATCCAAATTAAATACACGATAGGCACGAGAATGAGCAGGATATCCAAGAGATATGCCATCAGAACGTCTTGATTCAAATTTATCAAGGTTGCCATGTTTAAGAATGAAGAATTTGCAACCAAAAATCTTGAAATGAGATACTTTAGGCTTATGACCAAATCTAAGCTCAAAAGAAGTTTTACCAATCGCAGATCTCAAGAAAACCCTATTTGACACATAACAAGCAGTAGAGATCGCCTTAGCCCAAAACCTCCTAGGTGTGGAATGCTCATCTAGCATGGTCCTGGCCATCTCTACAAGGGTCCTGTTCTTCCTCTCTACAACACCATTCTGCTGGGGAACTCTAGGAGAAGAAAAGCGTGCTCAATTCCCTATCGGTCAAGTATAGGTGGCAAAGGAAGAATTCTTGAATTCTGTCCCATTGTCACTCCTAATGGCTCTCAAAGCACCAGGAAGGTCAACAGCTAGTCTAAGGACCAATTCTCTAAACTAGCCAAAAGCCTCGTCCTTAGAAACCAGAAAATAAACCCATGAATACCTGGAGAAATCATCCACAATTACCAGCACATACCATTTCCCACCTGCAGACTAGACTCTAAAGGGGCCAACAGTGTCTAAGTGCAAGAGCTGACCTGGACCATCAGTCATCACTAAAGTAAGAGGTGGATGAGAAGCAGAAACCATCTTACCATGTCTACGGGGCGCACACAAGGTCTCTAATAGTCTTAAGCTTAGGCAAACCTCTAATCAAGTCCTTACAACTGACTCTGGTCAAATAGTCAAAGCCAATGTGCCCAAGTCTACGATGCCACAAAACTAGATCATGAGAATCAGAGGCTACAAGACATCTAGGACTGGAAGTAGAAGAGACACCGAAATCAGCACAAAAGATTCTGTCATACCTGGAGATCTCAAAGACAAGCTCACCTGAGGAATCTAGAACTCTACACTCACCACTCTTAAACCTCACTTCTAGACCCTCATTAAGAAGCTGAGAAATAGATAGCAGATTATACCTCAGCTTACTTACCAAAGCGACGTCCTTAAGCAAGAACTTGTTGTTGACGCACACTGTGCCCTCGGCTGTCACGGTCCTGGTAGAAGCATCCCCAAATGTGATCAATTCGTTGCCGGATGCACGTGTGAGGGAGGAGAACCATCTAGAATCTCCAGTCATGTGTCGAGAACACCTGGAGTTAATAAGCCATATGTCCTCCTTCCTCGCACGATGGACCTATAGAGCACAAACAGGAAACATCTGTGCCTCAGTACTGGGGTTAGTAATAAAAGACTTGGGAATCCAGTACTGAGTCACATGACGTTTGGGAGCAACAGTAGAAAATCATAAGAATGCACACGAGAAACACCTAGACCTCTTCGAATCGACCTACCAAAAGGTCGGTACTCCCCCTGTCTAGATGCTATACGTGGTCTCTCCTCACGATATCCTAAACCAGAACGCTACCTAGATCCACCAAAGGAGTCAAAGAAGTCATCTATAAACCTAGACCTATGTCTAGCAGGAAAGACAGGCTGGCTGGCTCTAGAGACTACAGCAGGTGAAGGAATTCCTCTAATGGACCTCAAAGCACTTATCCTCTCCTTCCTCTCAATCTTGGCTCTACGGAAGTAGAACTCAACAATGTGGCCATCTTTCTTGCAAAAGGTGCAATGGTACTTGACCTTCTGAGGGGTCTGACCTGATGAAGTAGAAGCACCTGTCTTGCTAGAAAGAGTTTGGGCAAAACCTGCAGATCTAAAGACAATCTTAGATGGCTCAGGGGGTTCTACCTCAAACAAGCCACTCTCAACAACTCTCGTAATCTTAGGTGGATGGTTCTTGGAATGCTCTAGGGGATTAAAACCTAGGCCACTATTCTTCACACTCACCTTAGATTTGTCAAGAATCAAGTTGAGGTTCTTCTTCCCACTAGAAAATCTCTCAAGAGTCTTTTTGAGGTAATCATTCTCTTTGGCTAAATCCTTACATGATGCACACTTATTTGAATCAATTACCTTATTATATCTCTTCTTAAGAAGAGCTAGCTCAACTTTCAAAGACTCACAAGACACACAAGAGGTATTCTTAATCTTATCCACTTGCTCCTTGAATTTGACTCTAAACGCCTCTTGTATCTCATCTAAATTTTGTCCAACTTCAATGCAAAATGCACAAGGGCTAGAGTCAACTACTTTCTTGGAAGCAACCATGGACATAGATTTTTCAATTTTAGCTTTCTCTTCTAGTGTCTTGTTTAGAGCTTTATTTTCAATTGTGAGTTTAAGATAATTTTCACATGATGCAGATTTAGAGTGAAGGACCATTTCAGTTATTTCTTTCATTTTAGTCTTATTAATCTCACAATAAGAGCAAGTGTGACTAGCATCAAATTTCATCAATTCCTTTGTAGCGCTATCCAGTTTTAATTCAAGCAAAGCACAACTTGAACAAGGCAAAGGAATAGCATCTACAGCAGTCACATCAAGAGCAATGGCATTCATGCAAGTAGGACTAGACTTAAGAGATTCTAGTTCATCAAGAGCATCTTTCAGTTGATTAGTGACAGATGAATGAGCAGATTTGACTTGTCAATTCATTATGCAAGCTAGTGCAAGAATCACAAATATCAACAGGATTAATGGATTTGAGCCTAACAACTTCTAGGTTCAAGTTATCAATCATGGTGTCTTGTCACTTAATCATTTTAACTTGCTTCTTCAATTTTTGTTCAGCAATGACCAAAGTACGTTTCATATCAGCAAGTGAGGGACATACCTCATCGGGATCGCTAAAAGGGTCGTCGTCACTGGAGGAGTCGACGTCGTGGCTGTCCCTGGCCATGAAGCACATGCCGGTAAAGTCCTGGGCCTTCTTCTTGCCATGGGAGTCATCCTCTGTCCTCGAGTCCACATCGCTCATATCAACATTCTCAAGAGCGGCAAGGTCCCGGCTGACGAACTTGCGATAGTTGGTCTTCTTCGGTTTCGCATCCCTAGCTTGAGGACGCCTCCGAGAGTCCTTTTCCTCCTTGCCCTTCAGCTTGGGGCACCTGGAGCGAATGTGGTTTGGCTCACCACACTCAAAGCAAGTGAAACGGCCACATCTCCTTCTGTTCCTCACCTTATTGTAAACTCTCGAGAATTTGGTGGATAGGAGGGCTAAATCATCCTCAGGTAGCTTCTCTAGCTGCTCATCACTCAAAGAATGCAAAGCGGACAAGGAAAAACCAGACAAGCCAAAATCCAAAGAATCAGACGAGCTACCCTTAGATGGGTCGACCACTAAAGACATCGACTCTGTATTGGGAAGACGCGAGATAAAGTCAATCTCATGCGTCTTCAACATCGAGTAGAGCTTATCCATGGTAAGCTCACTCATGACAGTGTTGTCATTGATGGAAGTGATCTTCATCCCCCAGACCCTCACATCAAGAGCACCCAAGAGTTGGCGTGCATTCTCAGACTCAGTAAAAACAAGATCCACAGCTCGAAGATCATGAAGGATCTTGGAGAACCACCCCCACAATTCATCTAAAGATTCACCAGGCCTTTGCTCGATCTTTGAGTATTCTTTCTTGAGTTGGTTCTGTCTCACTTCCTTGATCGCAGTAGAGCCCTCGTGGTAGTCACAAAGGGTCTTCCAGATCTCGTGAGCAGACCTCAAATGAGCCACGCGCTCAAACTCGGATCGACTAAGACCTTGGATCAAAAAATTACGAGCTTTGCTATTAGCCTCAACATCTGGAGTGATCACATCGTCATTGGCCAGCACGATATATGGATTTTTGACCTTAAGCCAAATAGCATGCCCTTGAGTCTCGATGTAGGCATGCATGCGTGCCTTCTAGTAAGCAAAATCAACTCCATCGAAAACATGAGGTTTGGTTGAATACTTGTCAGTCGTCATGGCTCCAAAGACGGTTAAGATCTATGAGAAGAGCTAACCGGGCTCTGATACCACTTGTAGGACCGGAAAGGCGACTAGAGGGGGTTGAATAGACTCTTTCTCAAATTTCACCTTAATTAGATTCAACACGAACTTTTCTCCAATAGCTACGAAAGCTAAGAAGATCAGTATACACGCAGTGAAAGCCTTGTGCTGAATCTAATCAACCCCCAAAGCAAAAGACCAAAAAAGGTGAAGATCAAACTCCTTCTGGCGGTCAGACCGGCGTTCATTGGGACCGGGGTGCGGTCTGACCGGCGGCAAATGAGTGGTCAGACCGGTCCTGACCAGAAACAAGAAAACAACTAGGGTTCCAAAACGAAAATCAATCAAACTTTTGATCTACACGGCCAAACTTAACCGAACTTGGAACACACCTTCCCAAGGATATCTGAAACCTATTCCAAGTGACGATCGAGTAGATCTATGTCAAAGTTTTGACCTTTTTCCATTTTACCGAAGAAGGGTTCAAAACCGAGCAAAAACGAAAAACTTGATCCAAAACTTGCTCGTGGGAGATTGATGATCTAGATGATCCTACATGTATTCCCACACGTCACAGCAAGGTAGATGAGGGCAAGAAAACACGTATTGCAAAAAATATTTCATGTCTTCATTTCTTAGCAGTCCTTCCGACCAGATTTGGATACTAAATATAAATAAAACCACTTATCATTTACTGCATTACTTTTTGTATATTTTATTTTTTCATCAAAGCAAGTTTTTTTTCGACCATATAATTTTTTGGTATGTATTTTGATTATGATAAAATAGATCTATAACTAGAAAATATTGAACACCAGTTCCGACCAAAATTGGTTTCCTAGTATTACTATGATTGGTTTTTTCAAACAAATCAAGTACATACTTTCAAAAAATGGTTGAGACTTAAGTTCATATTCTTGGCTTACTGTTTATATAGTAACGTCCTTCTACTATAAAACAGTCAGGGGCTAGGTAATATATGAATATTTCATAAGTCGACCGGATAAAAAAAGATTTCATAGATGAAAGAAAGGTAAGTTTTATATTTACATAATTCTTATATTACAATTGTCCACCTCTAGAGATCTCCCGGCTAGTTACTGCTTAACGGAGATCCGACCTCCATTTCCTCTACAACTTTGTTTCCGAGAGGCCTTACTTCCTCAAGAAATTTGTTCGCCTTATTAGGCAAGTAGTTGAAATCTTCTTCAACAGCTTGAAGATTAGTAGAGGGGTCGGAAGCCTTTAGTTTTGCCAAAGCAAAACTAACTTCGCTGGCTATGGATTCTTTCATTGATCGGGAGTAACTTTCTCTAGTCGTTTTGAGCAGGCCATTTAGATCCTCCAGAAGTTGGCCTAAGTAGTTCATATTCTCCATTGGATCTCTCAAGGTAGGCAGACTTGATCCCGATCCCATATCAAAGATCATTTTATTAATTGTAGTAATCTTTTCATCAAGACTGTGCACAAGAACTGCCTCCTTGTCTTGCTCAAATTCCAGAGCCTTTTTTGCTCTAGTAAGCGCTTGATTTTGTTCTACATGAGCAAAACAAGTGTTAAATAAGAGTGATTAGAAGAGACAAACTACTAAGTCAAGTTTACGACTAGTTACCTTCAATCTTCTTTTCACAAGTATTCAAGACTTCTTTATGTCTGGTCGTCACGAATGCGATCGACCGGTCTTTAGCTTGGCATTCTTCTTCAAGCTTAGTTATTTTGGCTTCTTTAGCCATGATTTCTTCTTTTATTTTGTCCAAATCTATCATGATAAGGGAGAATAATTAATAGAAGAAAGACAAAGTAGCGAAGAGGAAAACAAGTTAAGTAGAAAGTTCTTACTTTCCAGTTCAGAATGTTTTTGCTCCAGGACCTTTATTCGCTGGGTCAGACCTCCGACCACAGCATAGTTCTCGACCATATGCTACACAGATAGCATCCTTCTTTGAGTTTCTTATAAAATTTAAGAAAAACTAGGAAAATGGTTGTAGATAATTACCAGAATTACCACGTCATTATATTCGGCAAAAATCAAATCAGGACTTGTCTTGGCTTGACGGTCTGATATTCTCCCCCAAGAAGCATCAAGCTCCTTATCCTCGATAAATCGAGGGAAAAAAAGGGAACTTGTTAGTTTGGGAGGGATTACTTACAGGAGTCGGAACCTGTTGAGGATCTTTAGGGATTTATACCTCCGCCGTCGGAGTTATAATCACCATAGGATCCAGAACAAGTTCTGGCACTGACGCCTGCTCAGGGGCTTTCTCGACCACTTTCTCCTCAAGGACTTTAACCTGAGGGAAATTTTGGTCAGAAACTTCCTCGACCACTTGATCCTTCGGAATGTTCTGGTCGGAGACAAACGAAACACCAGAAGATGTGCATAAAAAGAAGAAAGAAAGTTCAGGAGTTCAAAATACACCAAGGACATTTAAGGTATGCACTCATATGACTACTTCGTTTGTACATACCTAGTCGATATTTTGGTCTTGACTTTGAAACGCACTGGTTTAAAATCTGTAGCACCCGCATTTCTCTTCTTTTCAACCAATTTCACCGATTCTGAACCGGTAGGGTTGGTTGTACCCTTCACATTCTCCAACAGAACATCAGAAGTAATATTCTCGATTAGCTAGTCGAGGATAACATTTCTGGTTGTCGGTTCGGAGGGTGTAGATTCGTTGGTCTATAAAACAGTTGCTTCAACAGCAACTGGCAAGTCTTGAACGACTTTATGGGATTCCACAATTACCGCCTAGATCAACAGACAAAGTTAGTCAGGTGATGAAAATTCTTCATCAAGAATAGAAATTTCTGTTCGGTTACCTACCTCTATGAGACCACTATTTTGAGTGATCTTAGGAATAGTCGGATCATCAACTGGCACACAACTTTCAGTGGCCTCATCAATCCTTAACCCGGCCGACTACATATCAAAGAGGATTTTTCGGTAAAACCGATCGGAAAATATTGGAAAGATGAAAGGTAGTTGATATTCTTCCCAAAAGTCTTTCAGTCCTCTCTTTGGCGGAAACAATTGCCAAGATTCGAGGGTAGTCAGCCTTCTCGCCAGGTTGTCCGGCGCAGATCATCTTGACCCGACTTCTGATCTCATCATAAGACAGAGCTGTAATAATAAATGAAAGATTTTTAGGATCACAAAAATGATCAACTAGTAAGGCAAATTGGTCGGAATCCTTTGGAACTTACCTTCCCTAGAATCTACGGTCGCATCATCACGACCAATGTACCAGAGCATCGGATATGGTCTGGCATTCAAAGGACTAATCTGGCGCATGGAAAAGTCCTTCACCACATGCCAGGAGGTTAAACCCTTAACGTTAAGGAGTTGGATGGCTTCAACCCATCTCCTTATCGTTCCCTCCTTCTTTGTGGAGGAGCGCCATTCTAGATTCTCGACCGCCTTTTTACCGACGTAGTAAAGGTTGTCATCCTTCGTGACCTTCATGTAGAACCAACTTTTCTTCCATGATGACCACGAAGACTTTGAGTACATTGGAATGTATTCATCAGCTTTTCCGTCATGGAGGCGCAAAGTGCATTCTCCAGGTGTCCTGGTCGTCTTCATCGTCTTCACCATCCTGTAGTAGTACTTGAGGAGGTCCAGGGTTGCGGGAATCCCCAAGTATGCTTCGCAGAGGTAAACGAAGATGCTGAGCTTGGCGATGGCATTGGGAGCCAGATTAACCAGTTCCACTCCGTAATACTCCAGAACTTTGGAAAGGAAGGAGTGGATCGGGAGACTGAATCCGCATTCGATGTATGCGAGGAAAACAGGAATTTCCCCTTCTTCACCGCTCGGAGGATGCTCCCCGGCCACTGATCTCCAAGGGATCAGATCCTTGTCAGGTAGCAACCCGATATTCTCCAAGCTCTCAAGCTTTCTCTCACTCAGATCGGAAGCTGACCAGTTGGTGATGAGATCCGACATGGCAGAGTTTTTTGGATGAAGAAATAGCAGGAGGTTGAAAGCAAATTTTTTTTAGAAGATGAAAAGGAAAAGCAGAATGTGTAAAAGTCCTAATGCCTAGCACAAGAGGATTTTATAGCCACTATTCCTTAACCGCATCCGGGAGTTAAATGAAAGTCCAACGGATAGAAAAACTTTTTCAGTTCCCAAGGCAGGTTCTCAACTTTAAAATGAATTTAGACCACTTCGAATGTCACGACATTTAATAAGGGTCTGCCCGATACGACTTCATAAAAAAGGGGGGTGTTCACATGACCAATTCATTTAAAGTTCGGGGGCTAGCTGACGAGGATTAAAATCTCTATGTATTAATTTAATACATAATAAAAGACCGTACGTCTTTGTCGTCGTAACCCCTAAGACTAACGACCTCAGTGGTCATAAGAATTCTAGAGGTTACATATTGGGTACCATGGTCAAACAAGGGATTGCACCTAGTTCCCGACCAGTTAGCTGCTCGTAAAGCTATGAACTGATATCTGGATCTGGCTCCAAGTATATCCTTTATCGCGTGATGAATGGAACATGTGTTGTATAATCCATGCCACACGACGTTACACAGTCCTAAGTCACTGACAAATAACCACCATACGGTTGAATGTCTCATAGACATTCAAACCACCTGACGATTGACACTTTAATCAATATCGCCTCCTTCGACCGATCGCGGTGTTTAAGACAACGTCTTCTCCAAGCTGCAACTGCCACCACTTCGAAAGCTATTTAAAGATGGAGCTTGGAAGGATCAAGGGACAATCGAACGAGGATACGAAGAACAATCAAGCAATCCAGCAAGCAAACTAGCATCCTACTTAGTGTAATTAGGATTAGTCTCTTGTCTGATCATAGGTACTCATTGTAATAGCCAGTTCATAGTAATAAAGAGCGACCTCATTCTATTCCAGGAGATACGCGTTATTTTCCTCTACTTTATTTCATAAGATCGGCGATTTGATCGTCGACAATACTTAATCTCAAATAATAGAGAGGGGTCCATATTCTTGACAAATTCATTTAAAAAATTAAGGGATAATTGGCTACAGGACACTGCCCATTGACCACCTTTGCCAACGGACATTGAAAAAACGTGGTACAACCAGAAGAAACTGAAAAAACATGTAATTTTGCTGGCAGACACTCTTCCCATTGAAATATATCTGAGTGATTAGGAGAGAGAAATGGCAGAAAATGCCCTCAATGTCCAGCCATTCCCGCGAGTTCACGCAGCTTCTCACACACAACAAAGGTGATTGCTGTCTGAGGGCCTAATCTTGCAAAGGTGGCAGTCCCAACATCGACTCACCCAGGGACAAGGCCTTCAATGTCCTCCTCGTGCTCGGCAACATCGCCTTCTCCGTGCGCCTGCTAGGCCGATCGTCGTCGTCGGTGGTGGTGGCGCCGCTCAAGCTGGTGCTGCGCACCATCCTCATCATGTTCACCACGCGGGTCGCCATGCTACTGCCATTCTTCAACGTCGTACTGGGCCTCATCGGCGAGCTTGGCTTCTGGCCGCTCTCCGTCTACTTCCCCGTCAACATGCACATCGCCAGGCTCAAGATCCAGCGCGGCGAGGCTCGGTGGTGGTCGCTGCAGGCCATGAGCTTCTGCTACCTCCTCATCTCCATTGAGGCGGTGGCAGCCGTGGCGAGGGGGAGGCCCCGCAAAGAGGAGGAGGTGGTCGCACGAAGAGGAGGAGGAGGCGGCAGCGACCATGGCGAGGGAGGCCTTGAAGAGGAGGTGGCGGCGGTGGCGTGGCGGCCGCCCAAGAGGAGGAGGTGGTGGCTGCAAGAGGAGGAGGTGGCGGTGGCCGTGGCGCAGGGGAGGAGGCGGCGACGGCCCGCGAGGGAGGAGGCTGGAAGAGTGTGGTGGCGGCCGTGGAGGGGAGGCCGCACGAAGAGGGAGGAGGCGCGGCGGTCGTCTTGGGGAGGCCGCGCGAAGAGGTAGGAGGCGGTGGCCATGCCGAGTGGGAGGCGGCGCGAAGAGGAGGGGGGCGTCGCGGCAGATCAGTAGCGGGAGGCGGCGGCGCTGGAATGAAGAAGGCGCCAGAGGCAGCGGCGCCGTGAGCCATAGTGCCGTAGGGTGAGGTGAGCCAGAGAGAGAGAGAGTGAGTGAAGTATTTGCCTCCTCTTCGCGCCATGGCAAATAGCTTTTAGACAGTACATGAACGCTGAAGAAAAAGAGGCAAGAAAAGAGCAAGAGGAAGGGGACCAAGGGTAAAAGAGACATTTCACGTGCTTTCTCTCACCTCTTCCACCCAAAAATAATATAATAATCGTCTTAGTGTCTACCAGCAAAATGACACGTTTTTTCAGTGTCTTCTAACTGTACCACGTTTTTTAGATGTCCGTTGGTAAAGGTGGTCAATGGGCAGTATCCTGTAGCCAATTATCCCAAGAATTAAAGATCTCGTTAGCATACATACATATACATGAAAAATTAGCACAGAAGTTCTAATAGTTTGAAAAATTAGCACAGATGATGCTATAACCTCTGCAATATTTTGAAAACACATATGCAACATTTTAAGAGCACACATACAACAAATTATTAGAACCCCTGCAACAAAATGCATGTATCAGACGTCTCAAGAGGTCCAACATTTGAGGCTAACTTATGAAACATTTTTCATTTGTGCAACAACCAGCAGACAATTGCGACATTCTAAAAAATTCTGAAAAACTCATTTTCAATAATTTGTTACTGCAATCAATAATTTGTTACTGCAACACTAAAAAGAATATAGTCCCCAACATCTCAAATCACTTGTTGCAACAAGAAAACCCTATAACATCAACAACCAACCAACTCATCGGCCTCAAATCGTCGCACGGCGTTGGCGTCTTCGACTTTAAGCTCGGACAGATAGCAACCGCGACGGTGGAGGTGGCGGATCTTGAGCAGCTAGGCCGGAGGCCATGATGATGGATCTTGACCGGGGCGCAAGGCGATGCGCGAGGCGGACCAAGACGCAGGCGGGCAGTGCTGGCGGCGACGGACGGAGGCAGGCAGCGAGGCAGACGGCCAAGGGTGGAGTGAGATCGGGGCGCGACAGAGGAGGCGGGGGCACGGAGACGAATCAGCCGACGACGGAGTGAGGTCGGGTGCGGCGGAGCTAGGGCGATGGAAGAGGCCGGGGCGCAGAGGCGATTTGGGGGAGAAATTTTGGAGAGAGGAAGAAGCATGGAAGAAAACGAATGCTCAAGTGGATGGGAAAAACCGGTGGGATCGTATCTTTTTTAGGATGTAGTTGATTCGGTGGAGTAAGACGTCTGATACATCAGATGTAATACAGGTAGCGTTACCTATATTAAAACAAATCAATCGTGTAAGATATCAACACCACACCAAACCGCTGTTGCAATAGTACAACCATAGATGGATGCTCGGAGCTAATGCCCACGAATGAATTATGTATCATGCGAAGGAAGTTACGTGAGCTAGGTTGGTAGCCATGTGACAACGGATTGCATAGCCGTAAGCCGTGTGAAGACTGATCGAGCAACGCATCCTTCACAGTGACTGCAAAATTTACTCCATACAGCGATGTTACAATTTGGTGAGCATTGCATTTATATCATCAATGTTTGATTTGAATACTCCAACTACACGTAGAAAAGACGCAAGAACTGCCATTGATCATTGCATTAAATATCATCAATGTTTGATTTGAATACTCCAACAACACGTAGAATGACGGAAGAACCGCCATTTAAGGTATTTTTCTAGAACCCGTAGAAGATTTGCTCGTCTTTTCTGTTAAGGTACGAGGGAAATGAAGTACAGTGGTGTCCAGGCACCACTCTCAGGGCATTTACAGTGTATGGATCCCTTTAAAGGGTCTTTAGGTGAAACGTATGAGGGGTCTTAACTGCGTAAAAATGTCACAATGTATAGACACCTTTAGTATCTATTGGTGGGACCCACATCCAAATAAAAAACTTCTCTCAATCCTCTTCTCTCTCCTCTCATAGAACCGGTTCCTAGTTAGGAACCGGTTTCTCTTCTCTCAAGACTTTTTTGTTGCAATGTATAGTACGAATTTTTTTTAAAATAATATATTTTTTATTCAGAAATATAGAAATAATACCGCTTAATTTTTTTATAGAAATAATCTCGAGTCGCTGCACGGGTAAGCGAGTCGTGTAAGTCGTCCAACCGAACTGCGACAAACCTCCAAGTCGCCCAATGGAACGGCGACTAGAGCCTGACTGGACCTAGTCGCCAAACGGATGTGCGATATATATTGGAATCGCTGAATTATAGAGCGAGTTTACTAAGTCGCGCAGTTGGTGGACGACTTAAACTAAGTCGCCCAACCAGTGAGCGATTTGAGCAAATATACCTGGAATTATGTAAATCCAATTGGAACAATTGTGTGAAAATAGATATTACATTTTGTAGGTATTGTATTTAGCAAATTGTATTATATGATGTTATTTTTAAAAAAGATAAAAGTGTGGTGACAACGTTGGTTGGTCTGTTTGTTATTTTCGTAAAATATGAAGGTTACGAAATATGTCAGACTCGTAATAATATTTTATGATAAATCAGTATATTGTTGTAGTGCGCTAAATTTCTATAGAATTTTGTGAGGACGATTGAGATAATAATGAGTGGTAAGTAGAAAGGTAAGTGATATTACGATACGTCAGGTAGTCGATGAAGTACTTTATGAAGCTTATATAGAATATGATTGAAGAGGCTGAGAACACTCGTTGTGGTTATGAAGATGCCATAAAATATGGAGGATTCGATGGCGGTGTGAATGGTTGTTTATGGGATTCCACTAGAAGAGGCATACTTGCAATATATGCTTGCTTTGATGGCTTAGCGGAGACACGGAACGAGAAGTACATTAAAGTCCATGATGAAGCACATTACGTAGTCACATGGCATGATGGTTTGGCTAATTGCTTTAGTCATCCTCGCTACTACTACGGTACCTTTGCGACACAAGCATCCGGACCATATAAGTATACATGCCTTGAGGGATAGTAAAAACATGGGGGTAGGGCGGGAGACTACTACGTAATGACGACCCTCAAGTGGACCGGGCCATTTTCCTTTCCTTGCTAGCTCGGCGTTGAACTCTCATGGCCTTCCCTTCCTTGTCGCGGATTTGTCCACGTGGGGCTGGTATGTCGAAGTCGTCCATGTCCTGTGATTCCATGATGTAAGTACACCGTATAGTGAGAATCGTAAGAAGGATGTAAATTCTTCCTAACTCACGTCGTGGATACGGATTACGCCAGAGGCCGGATCTGTTGTGTGATCGGGCTTAGCCGCATGAGCCTTTCCCTTGCCCTTGTCGTGGGACTGTCCACGTCGGGCTGGTATGTCGAAGTCGTCCATGTCCTGTGATTTCATGATGTAAGTGCACCGTATAGTGAAAATCGTAAGAAGGATGTAAATTCTTCATAACTCACGTCGTGGATCTGGATTCGCTGGGCGGCCGGATCTGTTGTGGCCGGCTCGGCCGCATGAGCCTTTCCTTGCCCTTGTCGCGGAATTTGTCCACATCGGGTGGTATGTCGAAGTCGTCCATGTCTGCGATTCTATGAGTGGTAAGTACACCGCATGCTGAAAGGCGTAATAAGGATGTAAATTCTTCTCAACCGACGTCATCGATATGGATTACGCCGGGCGAAATCTTGGGCTTCTTGGTGCTTCCTCAGCGAGGTGCATGCGTAAGGTTTCCACCGCGAAGTTCTCGGCCACCGAGTAGTTCAACATGTACTTCTGCTGGATGAATGCCCTGTCGTACATCTCTGGGCCGTCGATCCACTGGAAGAAGTGGTAGCGCATCTCGGGCTGGCATTATGTGGGGATGAAGTTAAAAATTTTAGGAATTCCATGTTGGGAGAGGAAAATCGAGGCACGCGAAAGAAACGCTTACGAGGTAGTGCCCGCACGTGTAGTACGTCCGGGCCGCGGTGTCTGGGTGTGTGGACTGAATGATCTCTGCCGGCTCACCACACACACACTGCGGGATCGGAAAACGTGGTGGCACTGGAGCATCTTTCATTGATTTATCTGGGTACTGTAGCTGTCTCCTCTTCAGCTTAAGCCACTTTTGCTTCTGCAACATCCTTGTGTAGAAGTTTGCCGAAGAGTCCATAGCTGGGTATGTATTGTGTAGTGTTGGGTTTGGTTCAACCTCCTTTTATAAGCCCCATGGTTGGCATGGTGTGGTTAATTTCATGCAGAGTAGAGAGTCCTGTCTTTTAGTTCTGAAAAGCTGAGGAGGTAGAGTGTTGTCATGTCGATTTGGAAAGCTGGCGAGGCATAGTGCTGTCAGGTCTTACTTTGTAGTGAGAAGTAATGTCTTGCTTTGCAAAGTGCTGTCTTATCGGTCTGAAAAGCTGACGAGGCAGAGTGTTGTCATGTCTTTCTTTGCAGAGTCTTGTCTTTTCGGTCTTAAAAGCTGGCAAGGCTTTAATTGAGTTTTCAATTCGATCTGAAAAGGCTAACCCTAAACCTAAACCCTAAAGCTGCATAAAAGTCGTCTCCTTTGGTCTTATCATCTGCGCAAAGGTCGCCCCATTTTGTCTTGTCACTCATAAACCCCGCCCGCTTGGTCTTGTCTATCATAAAACAACTAGCCCCGTCTGGTCTTGTCATCTGCAAGCTAATACATTACTCGCTTTGTTAGTCTCCCCGGCTGGGCTATAAAATGCACGCCCCACGCTCAAAATTAGGAAAATCGACCCTTGAAACCATAAGAAGAAGAATCTTCTCCATCTTCTGATAACATACGATGGCGACGCCAGGACCAGATCCAACACAGGTCGCCGCCGCACCTTCTCGTCGAAAGGAGGAGGACTTGGCCCTAACTACTGCTGATGCCAAGAAGCGTGCTCAACTGGTATGGCCGAAATGCGGACACGGGGAGGACGCTATCGTGCAGGTCATAGACGACCCTTTCGATGGTGGACGGCGTTTCTTCCGATGCCCATACTCTGGGGTAAATAGTTTTGTTTATGTTACCGCTAATACATCCTCCGTACTAACCGTCCCTTCTAGTAGATGGTGAAATGCAACTTCACCCGCTGGATCGATCATCCCCATGAACGACATGTTGTGAGGTATGTGGATGTATTGTGGAACCGAATCTTTGATTTGGAGGCACAAATTGACAATCTCATGGAGCAAAATGATGACCTCATGCCAATCTGCAAATGAGAGGGCAATGAGGAGGTCGTGAACATAGGAAGTTCCTATGATCCCACATGCTGCTGTGCCAACCCTAGCTGCATATGTGCGTACCACTACAACGATGGCTAGCCACGTTCGAGGCGCCCAACTAGAGAACACTCTATGTGGGTAGCGAGAGGCACCTTCTACAATTAGGCATGTGCGGAGAAGCTTGTACGTCGGTAGTGTCCCCTTCTGTACGCACCTATGTTCAATCTCCTAAAGCACGTAACTAAGTGGTGGACGCGTTATTGCGGTTGCCTTTTATCGAGTTGACATGTTGCATCGATGTGTCACGTGCTTTAAGTTATATGCATCGAATAAATATGCATTGTAAGACGAGATATTCACACTTCAAATAAAGTTGAAATTTTCAATTACGATACAATTAGTTCGACAGTTGCTTACAAGAACCAAAGTACTAACTGAAGTACAAGTTACAACATACTAGCAATTGTAATACAAGTTCCTACGTGTCAGCAGGCGCCTTGCAAGTTCTCATAGTGTGCCCTTCTGGCGGCGATGGTAACGCTGCTATCTACCCGCATTGCGGCTTCCCTTCGTCCATATCGTTCCGAATGCGACGACTCTGCCGATGGCCCTTCCCCCCTCTCAACAGGTCTAGATCCGGAATCCAAGTCCTATTTGCAGTATCCAATATGGAGAAGTTGCCCATAACCCTAAAGCCTCTTAGCTCGCCGCACCACACCTGTTGCACCCTTTCCTTCATGAAGTACTCCGACACGAAGTTCGATGGGTCCATGCGGATGGTCCCACATGCGGCGAGGACATGAGAGCATGGCTTGTGAAGGAGCTTTAGCTTGTTGCATGTGCAGCTAGGTTCATTCACATGGTCTCCAAGGTATACCTCATGGGTTACAAGAGACCGAGCCGTCCCGAATCCGGCTCTGTCTCGGAAGATCACGTCGAATCGATGCTCCGTATTGCCCATTACGAAGACCGTGTGCGACTAAGCCTTCTCTGTCTTGGCTTTGCATGTATCTTTGTAATCTTGAGCAATAGGGTGTCGTGGGTTGGTGCATGAAGTGCGCATTGCATGTCTTTCCCTAAAATATCCGATTGTACCATGCGTAGCGCTTTCGACGATGGCGACAAGAGGTCGAAACGAGGCCCCTAATAACCCGGGGCTTGTACACCTCTGCAAGGCTAGTTGTCATTATGCCATACCTTGTCTCGTGCGTAATGGTGTAGTAAGGACCACTTCTCCAATATATCAGCCTCAATTCAATGAGAGAAACACCCGATGTCCCTCGAGGTCCTCCGCGTTAAATGGGGAGGGTCGAGCTCCCGCAGTGGTGTGAGGCGCTCGGGCTGTGCCGCCCCAGGAATGAGGGGATGCTTGTTCCTCTCGACGACATGCTTCCTGGTGTGCTCGTCCAATATCTGCCACAACGCATCAAATTTACACTGCTGGTTCTGCATGGCAAGCCTCTTGAGCAACTTCATCAACGGTTGCTGCTTGAACTGTTTGAAGAAGTTGGCCCCCAGATGGCGAATACACTATCTGTTCCTCAGGTCTGGCCAGAGGAACGGCTCATTTGGGTCTTGCTGAAGTTGTCGGATGGCCTTCATCATCCCGGAGTGGCGATCATGGATTATGCAGACATCAGGACGTGCCCCAACTACTCCCACCTTCAAATGACGAAGGAACCACAACTAGCTGTCGTAATTCTCACTTTCCACGAAAGCGATGGCTAAGGGCAGAATCTGATTGTTGCCATCAACGCCAATTCTTTGTCGAGGATCATGCCCTTGTATTTCCGATTAGAAATGTCCGTCCATTGAGATCATGGGCAACATGTGTCTGAATGCATTGATGCAGGGACCGAATGCTAAGAAGGTCCTCTGCAATACCATCATACCTAGCAAAGGGTCTTTTGGTGGGTGGTCCTTCACAAAGAATGTATGTGCGGGTTCTGTCTTGCGGCAACAGACTGGAGCATACGAGGAAGGTTGTCGTAAGATGCCTCGAAAGAACCGAACCTCCTTTCCAAAGCCTTCTGCTTAGCACGCCATGCCTTCGCGTAGCTAATCTTGTACTTGATTTTTTGCTCGATAGCCACCATGATGTGCTTGGCCTCTAGGTCCGCTCTTCTTCACTATCTCTCCGTACATGACATTGGCTATGAAGGTGGATGTCGGTTCGCGATGCCTCGGGAAAACACTCTTGAGCAAGCGGATCGGCTCCACCTTCGAGACAATCCAAAGAGTCTCGTGCTTGGGTCTCCTTGCGTGCACGCCAAGGACACCGACTTCTTTCGCATACCATGGTGTCTTGCTCTGGCTGGATTTGAGTACACAAGCGGTAGTTGCATGGACAAGGCCCATACTTAATGGCATCTGCGGTGATCCTTGTCGACAAACATTGCACGGCCGAACCTCCGTCCCATTGTACTCCCACGGTGATTCGTGCTCGTCGTGCACAAAGAAGACCTCAACGTCCACCCTATTCCATCCTGCGGGATGGGACCTTTATCCTCCTCGGAAGAGTTATCACCATCCTCTTTTAAAGCTTCCCTCCGCCGAGCCGCTGTCATCAATCTCTATCGGCGTACTATGTTGTCGTCATGCTCCCCACATCTGCTCGGTATTGGCTCGAGCGTCTGTTGCCACGATAATACGCCTCCGCTTCCTCTTGTGCCTCAGCCTCCTCTTCTACCTCCGTAACATTGGCCACCTCGTCCTCTTACGCCTCTGAGCGTCGGCCACCTCGTCCTCTGTCGTCCACAACGCCGGCCATCGCGTTCTTCATGAACCACACGCCTTCGCGTCCGAAGCTCCCCACCAACCCGACGGGAGCCGTCGGAAGGGCTCGTGAGGAGTACCTTCGGCATGGTCGCACGAGTAGAATGCACTTTCGTAGCCACAGGCGCCCTCTGACCTTCCAGATATGCCTTCCATGCAACCGCAAGCATCACTCTGCTCAACTCGCACCGAATATGCGTGGGAGACCTACTCCAAACCCCTTGTATGACGACACTCCACACCTCGGGGTCCAATGAGAAGCTTCTGGTGAGCCATTGTAGGACATCTCTGATTCGGGCATTCTCCAGGTTCGGGTGTACCAAATCGACTTGCTGGAAATCACTTAGGTCAACACCATACGAACCGTACCAACACCGTAATGCACTTTCAGTCTTGTGGGCTCCGACATGACTACAAATATTACAAACGTTGCAACCTGTGATTTCTCGACATACATTCCCCATATACGTGCTAAACAAATAAGTAGCCGAGAATAAGAACAAACTAGAGTATTACCTTCACGCGGAGACCTTCTCTTCATATCAACAAGCTCCTCTCCTCCCAAACCGCCATCTCCCGAGCTCTGCTCCTCGCTGTGTCCTTCTCGCAAGCTCCTCTCCTTCTCTCCTCTTGTCTCCCTCTCTAGAGCTCCTCGCTGTGTACCTCTCCCAAGCTCCTCTCCTCCTCTCCTCTTGTCTCCCTCTCTCGAGCTCCTCTGCTTCTCCCTCTCCCTACCTTCTCCCCTTTTTCTCCTCTCTCGATCTGCTATGCTTGTCCATGAGAGAAATGGTGAAAAAACCATGACGGACACTGGTGGCTTTCTATATGACCGTGTAGTCACTCAACCGTAGGACGACTTGGCAGGAAGTGTTGGCCCAAGGGTTGAGCGACACGTGGACTAGTCGCTGAACCGTTGGACGACTTCGCAGGAAGTGCTGGCCCAACGATTGATAGTCACTGAATCATTCGACGACTTGGTAGGAAGTGCTGGCCCAAGGGTTGAGCGACACGTGGACTAGTCACTGAACCGTTGAACGACTTAGCAGGAAGTGATGTCCCAAGGGTTGAGCTACACGTGGACTAGTCACTGAACCGTTGGACGACTTGGTAGTAAGTACTGGCCCAACGGTTGACAGTCGCTGAACTGTTCGACAACTTGGCAGGAAGTGCTGGCCCAAGGGTTGAGCGACACGTTGACTAGTCGCTGAACTGTTGGACGACTTGGCAGGAAGTAATTACGAAGGAGAATACGTCAAAACATAATACAAGTTATCAAACAACAGTAGAGGGAATGCATAGACAACCATGTCATAGTACCTACGAAATACAATACGTAAACACAGAATACATAAACCCCCATCACACCACGCCACCCGACACCTCGTCGCGCCACCATCGCCCTGCCCGGCTTCCGAAGCGTGGGGTGCCTAGGCCGGGGCCTAGACAGGGAAAGGCGCTCAGGAGCCCTGCCGATCTGTGGTCCCAGGGGGGTCGACTCCACCTGTTGCTGCGTGTTCACTATGGGCCCGCTAAGCTGCTCAATGGAAATAACCTCGACAGGTGTAGGCTCAGCGGCCCCCTGGACCTCCCCGGGTGCTTCCGCTGGCTTGATCCACATCCTCGTCTTGGAGAGAACGAGGTGCCACCGGCAAACAACACCTGCATGGCAAATAATGTTAATCTCTACAATATATCGACGATCGCAAACCTAAAGAGAGGAAGCGTGCTGACCGTAGGAAGTGCGAGATGTCATACCCACCATATCTTGTCCGAACGGTCGGGATGAGATCATCTTGCCGACACTCTCTGTAGGTGTCTGCAACGCCCGATGGCGGTGGTCGTGGCGGTGAAGTGCGTGCCACGCGTGCCCTTTGACCCTCCACCTGCCAGCGTAGGCGCAGGAGGAGGCGAAGCGCAGCGCAAAGGGCATGTGGGCGTCGCCTCCGAGCCTCTTGGCTCGTCTTTGTGGGGCGTGGCGTCCTCGACCTATGCACCGAGCGAGGCCACTGCCGGACCGACGAGCCCACCTCCCGCGCAAGCGAGGCCACCTCCATGTCGCATCTGCCTGCCGCGTCGAGGCCAGCTTGCGACGCCTCGGCCTCGACTGCAGTTCCGACGAACAAAGCGCACTAGCTCGTCGCTGCGTGACCTCCGCACCAATGCCGATCTGTCCAGATCGATGCTTGTCGCCGCAACCCGGCGTTGATGTTCATGCGCAAGGAGTATGTCAAAGCGTCAAACCTATAATTGAATGTGATCGACGCAGACATTTTCAAACACGATTTTACGTCTGCGCGAGGTGCACGCTTCTGCGCTAAGTCACGAGGGTAGAGTCGATCGGTCTTTGGCACGCGGCGAAGGAAGGGTCGACGACATGCACTAGCCCGGTGCGTGTCTGCGGGCGTATGCAAAGAAAGGTACTGCGTAAATGCGACGGGGTCGTCGCGGGCGCCCTCGGCATCTGAGCCTCGTGGGCGTTAAGCCTTTGTGCCACCCATGGCTCCATCTTGCCCGCCATCTGCGTCCCGGTGCCACCCTCCTACTATGCTGCAAACGTACCACTGCAATTAGAAGCCACCGTTACAGAAATATCAAAAACATATGTGAACATGTGTTGCATGTAACTCACGCGTGGGTCGACTCAGGCACCCTCTTCCCGACGGGAACTAGAACAACCTAGTGGAGGCCGAACTGGCGCATCACCCTGTGCACTGCGTAGTCCCCGATGAACACGTCGAAGATGAGCTTCCTTTGCGTCCACCAGTACGCCCGGTCGCGCCAAAGACAGTGAAAACGACCCAGCGGCACGACCTCGTCTCCCGATCGAGTCTGGCTTCAGCCAAGTCGTCAGTGGTGAGACGTTCCAGCTGCTCCACAAAGTGCTCGTACTCACGGGTGACACACTGCGTGTGCATCTTTGTGCCTCTGAGCGAGCAGTGGTTACAAAGGATTACATGCAATACGACTGAAGAAAAGATATAGGGAAGTATGTACCCATCTATGGCACCAAAGGGACCCTACGGTCGGTAGGTCCACCGTGTCCCCATGGTACATGTCCGCTACCAGACGGTCCGGAGTCTACCATGGGCGTCCAGAGAGAAGCGCTTCGACGACCTGGCAATGTGATGAGGGGGGGCACTGTGAGGATAGATCACGGGCCGTCCCTATAGCACGCATCGCACATGCCGCGCACGTCATGCGTCGCGGCGATCCCTGATCTGGCGATCTCTATCTCCTCATCGTCGGCGATGGCCCTCACGTACCCCACAAGGCGGGCGTCGACGGAGTCACCGCGCCGCCGGTAAACCAGTAGAAGAGCCACAACAGGTACGCCTCAAGGTGCCGCGACACCTGGTCGACGGTGGGTTGTGGGACCATCCGTTCGACCTACGCAAAAACGTATAATTAGTAAGCCCGTCATATAGCTAGGCCTCAATGAATCGCTAAACATGGAAAATAGGTAGTATAAGTACCCGGAACTGCGAAAGCCACCGCAGGGGTGGGCCATGCCGCTGTCGCTCCGAGAAGTCGAAGTACGGAGGCGCGGCCTTTGCAGGGCATTGCGCCACGACAACAAGCATCAAAGAGAATGCAGGGCTCCGCGATAGGCAAGCCGAGCGACATCGCGACATCTGCGAGTAGGGGCCATCTCCCGAAAGGGAGGTGGAAGGTGTCGCGTCTCGGACAACGGTCCACCAACGCAGTCAGGAGCGACCGGTCGAACGGGAATAGTCGTGACCGCTCGGACCGGCCTAGACCTCCCCATCGTCGTCGACCAAACCGCCGTCCTCTTCGGTGGCCTCTACCATCCGTGCGAGAGGTAGAAGGCCAGAACGGCTCAGCCTACAAAGCACGAAGAAGTAAGTACATAGTGCGCATATGATAAAAAAAAAAGTGGCACAGCTTGCGGACAAACCTCTCTACCCAGCGTGGGTCTAGTCTCCAAGCCCGTCGGGGTGTCCGCGTACGAACCACCCCCAACTCAGCCGCGTCGACCCCGCCAACCGGATGCGGCACACGACGGCTCACAGGGGTCTTGCGTCGACCAACCGTTCAATGATGAAATGCCAATTCGAACCACTAGGGTCTTGAGCCATACCTGCAAATTAAGAAATTAAAAACATTCATATTAATTAAGCATTTAAATTATATTCCAATAGGAAATAAATCATATTTCATATGTTCTTAGTGGCACCTAAAGACTTTGCTCCAACACAATGGTAATACATATACAATTTCTTGAAACCCACGTGGTAAAGACATCATTTTTTCCTACGAAAGGCTATATTACGTTAATGCTCAGACGTTGCTATAGATTGCGAAATATTTAATACATCATCGTTACTATCAAGTAAATGTTTTCAATTCTTTATTGTACAAAACAATACATGTATTTAACATTCTATAAACTATCATTTGCGAATGCACGGGTTATCGACATATTTACATAATAGAAAAGTAACATGTTATCATTCATCTAGCAAATGCATAATTAAGCGCGAAGACGCTGAATAATACACTAAATTTATTTTTACTAACTAATTTTTCCTTCATACGAACTTCTAAACTAATTGTATTAATCATGATATCTGTAAACATTTGCTAACAATATGTCACTACACACGATGTTACTCGCAAACGTACCATGGTTACTAATTAATCATGCCATCTCTAAATATTTGCTAACAATATGTCACTACACATCAAGTTGCTTGCTAACCTACCATGGTTTCAAAAATAAACTTGTACAAATTAATACTACAAACTTCTGGTCGTGGTCGTCGTCTGAACCAAAGAACCTCTTTTCCTCCTCTTCTTCTTCCCTCCTCTTTTTTCCTCTCCTTCTCCTCTTTTCTTTCCGCTCGGTCTTGATTGCGGCGATTCGCTCAGTGGAATGGCGGCTTGCAAGTCTTGTTTTATATAGCCCCTAAGTCGCCATCTGGGTTGGGCGACTTGGGTTGAGCTACCACCTATTCGCTCGACCGTATCGCGACATTCTTCAAGTCGCTATTCCATAAAGCGACTACGCCTCGAAGCTTTAAATCGTTGTTCCATTGGGCGACTTGGAGGTTTGTCGTAGTTCGGTTGGGCGACTTGCGCGACTCGCCCACCCGTACGGCAAAAATTAAGCGGTATTATTTCTGTATTTCTGAATAAAAAATAGATTATTAAAAAAATTTCCCGCGTAGTACTAGGTCCAAACTTTTATCTCTCCTCTAAGACCCCCTTTCAAACAAACATTGCCCATGCTCTTACAACTCATCTATAACAGACATTTTTTTAGCTGATTCATTCTCACCGTCAGAAATTATAAAATTTAACATGTCACTTTGAGATATACTACTTAGTATGTTGAAATTAGAAATATATCACTCCAATTTCTTCCGCCTTTGAAATTTGTCATTACCTCTACTTTTCTCCCATTTTCTTTTCTTTTCTCTTATTTTCCATCTATTCATTAGTGAACTACCTATTTTGCCCCTCTGGCGTGCACAGCTGCAATCTCACACCCTGGAAAATAAGAAATCGAACACATTAGCATCCATGAATGCAATAGATTTTCTTGTAGTGCCAAAATTAACTTCAAATTAGCTAGCATCTAATTACCTCAAATGATCTTCGTTCAATGGCGTTTTGAAGGCACCAGCTCACTCGCTGCCACTCGGCCTCAAAGCTTATGGGGCTCCCATCGGCGTGCCGAATGTAGAATTCCTAGTGCGCTTGGTCTCCGTTGGTGTCAATGGTGCCGTGGAAGATGACATACTCCATGTTGGTGAGCATGCAAACGGGGTTGGGGACGCGCGCTCGTGATCGTGGTCCGCGGGCATGAGCTAGTGGAGGCGGCGGTCGGCGCAGCACGCGGCGGCATGCGGACGGCGACCTGGCGCCGCGCGACGTCGAAATCGCTACGGAGGAGGTGGCAGGCGGAGCCTGTCGCGCGCACCTTATCGGCGTCGGCGTCCTCTTCACGGAGAACACGAGGCGAGCAAAGCGGTCGCATGGCGTCCACGCCTTAGCCTCGGCACGCCAGCGATCCATGTCGGCAAGCATAGCGAATAGCTCAAAGATGAGCCAGTCACGGTCGGCGCCGTCGGCTCCAAAGTCGGCCCCTCGAGTCTTGCCAACGCGCTAGCCCGTTCCACGTCCCGAGAGATGAAACCAAATCAAGACATCTAATCAGTAAAGGCTGCCCTTTCTCACTCCGACGAGATGTAGGCCTTCTTGATGGACAAATCGAGGTCGGTGAGCACTTCCACGGCCTCAAGTAGCACCCCTCTCTTCCTCGCGCTGTCCACCTGCGATGTAGCACACCACAAGCCCAAATCAGACACCTCCCAACCAAGAACCCACAGAAGCTAAAGCATCGCAGACCAAGATGGATGAGAAGCTCACCTGCACGAGCGTCGCCGTGGGGCAGAACGCATTGTCGATGACCACCCTAGGGGTGTTCCTCCTAATCACCAGCTTCTTGTACTCGTCTAGCCACTCCATCGCCGGCCGCTCCACCTCCCAACCGGCCTCAAGCCGACCACCTCAATGGCTTCTCGCCTCTACTCTCGCGTACTCGTTCATAAGGGATGGAAGGGATGAATCCGAACAGGAGAGAGGCAAAATAGGTAGTTCACTAATGAATAGATGGAAAATAAGGGATGGAAGGGATGAATCCGAATAGGAGAGGGGCAAAATAGGTAGTTCACTAATGAATAGATGGAAAATAAGAGAAAAGAAAAAGAAAATGAGAGAAAAGTAGAGATAATTGCAAATTTCAAAGGAGGAAGAAACTGGAGTGGCGTATTTCTAATTTCAACATACCGAGTGACATATTTCGAAGTGGCATGTTCCTGAGTGGCATATATCAAATTTTGCCTTCAGAAAATATTCGAATGACATAGGAACCACCATTGGCTATACGAGAAAAATACTTCAAGAGTACAATAACCTTCACACATTCACGATAATGGTGTATGAGAGGACTAAAAATTGCTGAATTTGTTAATGATGAATGTCGTATTAAGAAGAAGGGGCTAGACAGTTGGTACAGGGTACTCTTTGTCTTGGAGAAGACCGAAAGGAGAGGAGCCCAAGCACAAGGTGTATGATTGTTGCATTATGAGTATGCTTAAGAGAGAATGAGGAAGCCCCGCCTCTTACATGCCCTTGGGGCTTTATTTATTGGGGGGCAAGAAGGGGCATTTCCCTTCTTACCCTCATAATGTATTGAGAGAGAGGAGGGCATTTAGGTACATTTGTTTAAATACATCACATGTATTTGGTCTATACAGTGTATAGTATCCCTAACGGCACACCAGCATCCCTGACGACCCCTTGGGTGCAGGGCACCCCTTGGTGCCCTGCTACGACAACTCCCTCATCTACGTGGTCCGAGGTCGCGAGGATAGGTCCCGCGGTCCCAAGGGAAAAGCGGACGCAATCCTTTCTCCCCGACCCCTCAGGAGTCGGGATACCCCGGAAAAAATTGACACGGGGCCGCCGCGCTGAGGCCTGGCCCTTGAGGTGGGCGGTGCGCCGAGACGGAGCTAGTGCTGGCGAGGTCGTCGAGGTGCCACCACGATGAGGCATGACCTACTCGGCGGGCGGCAAGCTGAGAGGGAGCCCGTGCTAGCGAGGTCATCGAGGTGCCGCCGCACTGAGGCATGGCCTACAAGGCGGTCGACAAGGCGAGATGGAGCCCGTACTGGCGAAGTCGACGTGGGGCCACCACGCCGAGGCATAGCCTTCGAGGCGGACGATGCGCCAAGGTGCCGCCACGCTGAGACATAGCCTCTGGTGAGGCGGTGAGACGCGAGAGGCCCGTCTTTGGCGAGGTTGTGGAAGTCTTCTTCCGCGCCAAGGCATAGCCTCTGAGGCAAAGCGGCGAGGCGAGGCGCATCTGGCGGTCAGCGTGGGCCGCCACATCGAGGAATAGCCTTCGAGGCGGTCGATGCACTGAGGTGCCACCATGTCGAGACATGGCCTATGAGGTGGGCGGCGAGCCGAAAGGGAGCCCATGCTGGTGAGGTCGATGTGGAGCCGTCACGCTGAGGTGTACGCACGGGCGAAGTCGACGCAGGGTCGCCACGCCGAGGCATGGCCTCTGGTGAGCGGCGATGAGGTGAGCCGTCTTTGCCGAAGTCGACCAGACGGGCCGCCATCTTGTGGCATGGCCTCTGAGTGGGTGTGAGCCAAAGGGAGCCTGTGCTAGCGAGGTCGGCGCGGGGCCGTCACGCCGAGGTGTACGCGGGGGCGAAGTCGACGCGGGGCCATAACACCGAGGCATGCGCTACAAGGCGAGCGGCGCGTCAAGGTGGAGTCGTCACTGTACCTTATTGTGTTCAATTTTCATCGGTGTGACCGTTTGCGCTGGTCCTTTTGAGGGCTAGGTACCGTCCCCCTTCAGCCGCTCCTAGTGGATTGTGCTCGCGACTTGGAGTGGCATGTAGGTTGAATGTTTGTTTACTTGAGGAGGCGGCTGCTTATTATTATTGGGCTTGTTTGGGAGCCTAAGGATAGCGAGGGGAAGGCGAAGCCGAACGCCGCCCCCACACTTTTTTTGATTGGACTCGTTTGGGAGCCCAAGGCTAGCGAGGGGTAGGCGAAGCCTTGCGTCGTCCCCCATATTTTTTTTGATTGGGTTTGTTTGGGAGCCCAAGGTTAGTGAGAGGGAGGTGAAGCCAAATGCCGTCCCCCACACTTTTTTTGATTAGGCTCGTTTAGGAGCCCAAGGCTAGCGAGGGAGAGACGAAGCCAAACGTTGTCCCCCGCACTTTTTTTTATTGGGCTCGTTTGGGAGCCCAAGGCTAGCGAGGGGGAGGCGAAGTCTAGCGTCGTTCCCCATATATTTTTTTGATTAGGCTCGTTTGGGAGCCCAAGGCTAGCGAGAGGGAGGCGAAGCCAAATGCCGTCCCCCACATTTTTTTTGATTGGGCTCGTATGGGAGCCTGAGGCTAGCAGGGGGTGAAGCCTAGCACCGTCCCCCACATTTTTTTATTGGGCTCGTTTAGGAGCCCAAGGCTAGCGAGGGGGAGGCAAAGCCGAACGCCGTCCCCGCCCCTCCCCCCACTTTTTTTATTGGGCTCGTTTGGGAGCCCAAGGCTAGCGAGGGCAAGGTGAAGTTAAACGCCGCCCCCACACTTTTTTTCATTAGGCTCGTTTGGGAGCCTAACACTAGCGATGGGGAGGCGAAGCCTAGCGTCGTCCCCCACATTTTTATTATTTGGCTCATTTGGGAGCCCAAGGCTAGCGAGGGGAAGGCGAAGCCTAGCGCCGTCCCCCACACCTTTTTTTATTAGGCTCGTTTGGGAGCCCAAGGCTAGCGAGGAGGAGGCCAAGCCAAACGCCGTCCTGCACACTTTTTTTTATTGGACTCGTTTGGGAGCCCAAGGCTAGTGAGGGAGAGGTGAAGCTGAACGCTGTTCGCCACACTTTTTTGATTGGGTTCGTTTGGGAACCCAAAGCTAGCGAGGAGGAGGTGAAGCCGAACGCCGCCCCCACACTTTTTTTATTGGGCTCATTCGGGAGCCCAAATGCTAGCAAGGGGGAGGCGAAGCAGAACATTGTCCCCCACTTTTTTATTGGGCTCGTTTGGGAGCCCAAGGGTAGCGAGGGGGAGGCGAAACTGAACGTCGTGCCCCACTTTTTTTTATTGGGCTCGTTTGGAAGCCCAAGGCTAGCGAGGGGTAGGCGAGGCTGAACGCCGTCCCCCAAATTTTTTTATGATTGTGCTCATTTGGGAGCCTATGGCTAGTGAGGGGGAGGCGAAGCCTAGCGCCATCCCCCACATTTTTTTATTGGGCTCGTTTGGGAGCCCAAGGCTAGTGAGGGGGAGACGAAGCCGAACACCGTTCCTCGCGCTTTTTTTGATTAGGCTAGTTTTGGAACCCAACGCTAGCGAGGGTGAGACGAAAACGAACACCGGCCCCCACTCTTTTTTTGATTGGGCTCGTTTGGGAGCCCAAGGCTAGCGATGGGGAGACGAAGCCGAATGGCGTCCCCCACACTTTTTTTGATTGGGCTCGTTGGGAGCCCAAGGCTAGCAAAGGGGAGGCGAAACCTAGCACCGTCCCCCGCATTTTTTTATTAGGCTCGTTTGGGAGCCCAAGGCTAGCGCTAGGAGAGGTGAAGCCGAACGTCGTCCCCCACACTCTTTTTGATTGGGCTCATTTGGGAGCTCAATGCTAGCGAGGCGAAGTCGAGCGGCGATCGCCTCCCTCCTCCCCCCTCCCTCCCCCTTTTTTTGATTGGGCTCATTCGAGATCCTAAGGCTTGCAAGGGGGAGGTGAAGCGGAATGCCATCCCTCACTTTTTTTTTTGATTGGGCTCGTTTGGGAGGCCAAGGCCACATTTTTTATTGGGCTCATTTGGGAGCCCAAGGCTAGCGAGGGGGTGGTAAAGCCGAATGCTGTCCCCTACACATTTTTTATTGGGCTCGTTTGGGAGCCCAAGGCTAGCAAGAGGGAGGCGAAGCCGAACGCCGTCCTCCACACTTTCTTGTGATTGGGCCAAGGATTTAAGCGCGATGTGCGTTGTCTCTCCGTCGAGGCGGGATACTCCCTAGTCATCGAGGGGTGGCCGTCGGAACGACTAGGGTTCTATGCGATTGATTGCTTATACACTCCACACGCGAGTGAGTTAGTGTGCACCGGGGCTCGGGGCCATGCGTAGCATCCTTGTTTATACACTTCACACTTGTGAGAGTGAGTTAGTATGCACCGAGGCTCAGAGCCATGCACGATGTCTTTATTTATACACTTCACACTCGCGAGAGTGAGTTATTATGCACCGGGGCTCGGAGCCATGCGCGGTGTCTTTATTTATACAATTCACACCCACGAGAGTGAGTTAGTGTGCACCAGGGCTCGGGGCCATGCGCGGCATTTTGTTTATACACTTCACACTCGTGAGAGTAAGTTAGTGTGCATCGGGGCTCAGGGCCCTACGCGGCGTCTTGTTTGTACACTTCACACTCACGAGAATGAGTTAGTGTGCACCGGGGTTCGGGGCCATACGCGGTATCCTTATTTATACACTTCACACTCGCGAGAGTGAGTTAGTGTGCACAGGGGCTCGGGGCCATGTGCGGTGTCTTGTCTATACACTTTACGCTCGTGAGAGTGAGTTAGTGTGCACCGGGGCTTGGAGCCATACGCGGTGTCTTTATTTGTACATGTCACACTCATGAGATTGAGTTAGTGTGCACGGTGTCTCGGAGCCATGTGCGGTGTCTTTATTTATTCACTTCACACTTGCGAGAGTTAGTGTGCACCGGGGCTCGGGGCTATACGCGGCGTCTTGTTTATACATTTCACACTTGCGAGAGTGAGTTTTGTTCTCCGGGGCTCGGGGCCATACACGGTGTCTTTATTTATACACTTCACACTCGCGAGAGTGAGTTAGTGTGCACCGGGGCTCGGAGACATGCGTGGTGTCTTTATTTATACACTTCACACTCGCGAGAGTGAGTTAGTGTACACCGGGGCTTGGGGCCCTGCGCGGCGACTTGTTTATACACTTCACGCTCGATTGAGTGAGTTAGTGTGCACCAGGGCTCGAGGCCATGCACGACGTCTTGTTTATACACTTCACGCTCGCGAGAGTGAGTTATTGTGCACCGAGGCTTAGAGCCATGCGCGGTGTCTTTCGTATCGTCCTGTTGCCTTGGTTCAAATATTTAGCATGTATAAGACTAGCTATTCAAGCTTTGAAGTTTTCCTTATGCATGCAATAATGTACCTTATGTTATGTAGCTAGAAACAACCCTCTTTTGTACATGCTTACTGTACTGAGTCAAATATTAAAACGGATTGGTCCAGGTACTGCTGGGGAACTGGAATGCTCTCAGAAGGCGAGAATAATTAGTAGCAACTATTCGATTCAAGTTATGTGTCCATCTTTGCTATGTCAATACTGAGGCATTTTCCACGAAGATAAAGCTAAAAGCAACTCGTACATGTTGACAGCGAGTCCAATGTAAAATATATAGCCAACTGCTAGCAAAGCACAACCTTGGTAGGCAAGGAGGTAGTTTTCTTAAGGACCGCCTGATGCTATTGTGTTGTTTTTGTTCAAATCGTGAAATCAGTTATTTAATCATAGCAAACAAAATCATGTCCGGTCATACCACGAGTTCACGGTCATACCACGAGTTCACGACATGTGCATCTGCAGCACCATTCACTTATGCAAGGATCTTACCATTCTTACACTAGGATCCGCATTTGCACAATATTCCGAGTAGAGGAAGGAGAAGTGTTTTTGGGTAAAACGAACCTGATGTGGGTGCGCCACAGCACCATTGCCATCTCACGGCCAAACCGCGGTAAAATGGCATCGAACTTTCTTGGAGGCCGAGCCCACAGAACGGCACTTTGGGGCATCTTGGGTGTCCCACGTTGGTCTTAGAGGTGGCCACTGGTTGGTGGCCATGGAGCTAGAGGAGGCTCTGGGGTGGCCCCGAAGGTGGGGCGCGCGTCGAGGGGGCAGGGGCCGGGGCCGGATCCGGAGGTGATGAAGGTGCGGGCCTCTCCATGATGAGGCAAGGCGCGACGGAGTCAGGGCGGCCCGCGCCGTGGGCGGAGATGGCGAGGAGGCATTGCGTGGAGGCCTGCCTCCCTCCGAAGGGGCTTTGCTCCCGAGGCGGCCCCGAGGTGGGTGCGCCGGAGGTGGTGGAGCCTTGGGGCGGCCTTGAAGGGGACCGAAGGTGGGGCGCGGGTGGTCTCGAGGAGGCTCCGGAGGGAGGCGCCGGGAGGCGTGCATCTGGCGGAGGCGCTGGGGCGGAGGCTCGAGGGCTCCGACGGAGGGGCACCGAAGGAGGCTTGCATCTGTGGGGCTCCAGCTAGAGGCGCCAGAGGGCGTGTCTTGGCGTCAGTGTCGAGCCAGGCCGGCCTCGGTGTGGTGGAGGCTCGGCGTGGGGTGGCAACTCTGCCAGCAAGGCCTCGAAGGCGTCTTTGGTGGAGGCTCGGCGTGGGGTGGCGGCACTGCCAAGGGGGCCTCGAAGGGGCGTGCTGGTGGAGGCTCGGCGTGGGGTGGCGGCGCTGCCGAGGGGGCCGAAGGTACTTCATCTTAGGCGGGATGTGCTTCGGTTGGTATGGGATGGGCTTCCGCTAGGAAGCCTGGGATGGTGAGCTTCGGCTGGTGGGTTTCGACCGAAGGTGTGCTTCAGCTCCTCTTATGTGTAGCTTGTTGTTCGGTCCGTACGGACGGCGCCAACTGTCATAGTAAGAAAAGGCTAGATAGTGGGTATAGGGTACCCTTTGTCTTGGGAGAAGACCGAAAGGAGAGGAGCCCAAGCACAAGGTGTATGAATGTTCATTATGAGTATGCCCATGAGAGAATGAGGAAGCCCCCCTCTCACATGCTGTGGATATCATGAGGATATGCTCATGATCTTAGGTGATGTTACAATTGGCAATTCGGTTGAAGGTTTGTTGGATTCCCTATTTTTCAGAAAGTTTCAGCAAAGTGTCAGGTTTTTCGGTAGTACCGGTGTATAAACCGCGGTATTACCGTAGTGCGGTATGACCACAGGTGTGGAGCGGTACTACCGCAAGTCACTTTGACCGTAGAATTCCTTGAGACGTCCGATTGAAATCGGACGGTCCAGATCGCGGAGAACGTTCGGACCTCCGAACGTGAAAGGGGTTGTGGGACGTCCGATTGAAATCGGACGGTCCAAAATCATGTGAACGTTCGGACCGCCGAACAGTGCCCAGATCGGACGGTTTAAACACGCGGTCTGAAAGTCCATCTTGATCTGGTGCGTCCACGTGGCAGGACATGTGCTTCTGAGTGTTTTGCGGATTTTCATGGAGCGGTAATACCGCAGTGGGTATGACAGTATTACCGGATCGCGGTAACACCGTTTTTTAGATGGCGGTTGCTTTTTTCCACAACAAGTGTAATTTGTGTTTGGATTTCTTGGAGAAGCGGTATGATCGTATTTTACTTGGCGGTAATACCGCACTTCGGTATGACCGTAGAGTTGCGGTATGGAAATTCCAGAGAGCATGTTTTTCGAGGATTTTGGGAATTCTCTGATGGCGGTATGACCGCAGTGTTGAGAGCGGTATTACCGCGTTGCGGTAATACCGAGAATTACTTGGCGGTACTACCGCTTGTGCACTGAATGTTGTTTCTTTCAGAGAATTGAGTTTGGGATAGGTCATATCCTTGTTTGTCATTGCATATGAGTTGCATATTGCATGTTTATGGCTAACGTGGGTCAAGTTGTGAAGAACGTGTTCCCGGAGACGAATTCTTGGTCTATTGCTGTGTAGGTGGCTTGTAGGTCAACGACGGTCAACGGTGAGAATGATCGGGACTAAGCTTGGAGAGCTGAGGTCCAGAACGATCGTGGATGCTGGATGAGGTCAGGTGACTCAAGCATGGCGCAGGATGGACAAGGATGATCGAACGGGCAGTTCGATGCAGCTGGTTGGATCAAGCGGCGCGGGGATCGGTGCAAGTGCCTTGGTGGTTTCGGCGGGAGCCGGACGAGAGAGACTTGCCGACATGATGAGAGCCGTTGATCAACATACACGTGGCGAAGCAGGCGATTGTTTCACCAAGATTGGACTCGGTCTTCGGAGAAGGATTGAGAAGGGGTATTTTGGTCATTTCACCAAATACTGCCTCGGTGACCTTTGGCTAAACCGCGACGCGGGTCGGCGCATGGAGAAGCGGTTTAGGTCAATCGAAGATGAAGACGGCGCTTTGAGATGCGTGCGTGTGTTAACTCGTTTGTGAGTTGGGTTTAACGGGTGCCCTAATAGAATATTCCCTAGATGCTAGCCTCTAGTATAAATAGATGTGGTGCTGCCCAGCAGCCCTCAAGCATTTCATTTGAGAGAGACCCTAAGTGGTTTTAGGGTTTTGGAGAGAAAGAGGAAAGCTAGGGTTCTAGGGATAGATTGATTGTGTGCTCATGTATTGAGTTGTGTCCTCCAAGTTGGAGTGGCTGTAAACATTAATCTCCTATCTTCAATCAATCCAAGCAGTTCTCAAAGATGAGTTTTCTTCGTTCTTGTTCTCTGTTTTTGATGTTTTGGTACCTTTGATGATCCATCTGGTTTCTGTTGATTCTTTTTGTTGTTGTTGCTTGCTATGACTTGTGAGAGACCATCTAAGGTCATCTTGATCATTCATAACATACGAGCAAGCCTAGGATCATATTTGGATTTTTGACTCGGTTTTGAAACGATCTTCACCAAATTAGAAAAAGATCAGAACTTTGACGTGGATCTACTCAATAGTTGATTGGAATAGGTTCCTGACCACTTAGAGAAGATATGTTTCAAATCTCATAGGTTTTGATCGGTTGAATCAAAAGTTGTGCAAGTTTTGGTTTTAATTCTCTGCTGTCGGCAAGAACTCCAGGAATATCGGTCATCTGCACTATGAGCTATGTAGCACCATAAGCGGTAATCTGCTACCTCATATGATGGTAATCTGATTTCGTAATTTTTCAGCAGAGCTTCTGTATTTTGTTGCTACACTTTGGGGTTTGCAAAAATTGTTGGAGCTCCTATTCAACCCCTCCTTCTAGTCGCCTTTCCGGCCCTACACATGCCCTTAGAGCTTTATTTATAGGGGGACAAGAAGGGACATTTCTCTTCTTGCCCTCACAATGTATTGAAAGAGAAGAGCATTTAGGTACATTTGTCTAAATACATCACATGGACTTGGTGTATACACGTGTACAGTATTCCTGACGGTACACCGGTATCCCTAATGACCCTAAGGTGCGGGGCACCCCTTGGTGCCCTGCTACGACAGTGAAGTATGAGCATATTATATTATTATCTACTTTTTCTCACTAGATTAATATTTTAGTTGAACTTGTTGGTACCTGAAAGTCGATACGATATCAGAGCCAAAGGTCGTGAGTTCGAGATCTAGCTAACATATTTTTGCCAAAAAAAAGACAATTGTGACTCACTTCAACGCCATGTGGTAGGCTCAGTACATGAGTAGAGTGAGATACTAATCAAGTGTTGAAGTATGAGTATATTGTCTACTTTTTCTAAAAGCCAAAAGCTTTTGGTTGAATTGGTTGCTTTATGAAACTCAATAATTCAGTGGAAGTGTTTATCATATATAAAGTGATTAATTTCTAGATTATGGAAGTAAAAGAATTCCAACCTTTTCATATTATATGTGTGTTTTTTTCTAAATATTCTTTGCTCCAATCAGTCGTTTTATCTTAGCCTCGATAGGCGAAATACAACCACCCAGGTTCAATCCTTAGGATCAACACAACACGTGTACTGTTTAATGAGAGGGGAGGCGGGGACGACGCCCAAGATCATTGCTCAATTATCAAGCCACTGCCTTCAAAACCGAGTAAGGCCATGATTTTGCCTTCACAAATTCCTCCTTCGCACATCGAGTACATCGACACGACAACCATGAAGAAGAGCGTCGTTCTGTACCCCGGCTTCGCCGTAAGCCACTTCATCCCCATGATGCACCTCGCCGACGTCCTCCTGGAGCACGGATACACCGTCGCCGTCGCGCTCATCGACCCTGCCTTGAATGAAGACACCGCCTTCGCGGCCTTCGTCGGCCGTGTCGCCTCCTCCAAGCCGTCCGTCTCCTTCCACACGCTGCCGCGTATCGACCCCCCCACCTTCGCCCACGACACGGATTTCCTACTCAGGTACTTCGACCTCGTGAGCCGCTACAACCAACACCTACACGACTTCCTCTGCTCCATGCGTCCACGTCGCGTCCACGCTGTGATCGTTGACTCGCTGTCCGTCGAAGCGCTCGGCGTCACCAAGAAACTCGGGATCCCGGGTTACACCTTCTACGCCTCCAACGCCACCGCCCTCGCCGTTGTCCTCCAGCTTCCTTCCCTTGCGGAGGGCCAGACAAGCTTCAAGGATCTAGGAGACACCCCTCTCGAGTTCTTTGGTCTTCCACCCATGCCGGCTTCACACCTGCTCGGCGAAATGCTCGAGGATCCGGAGAGCGAGACGTACAATGTAACGATGACCGCGGTGTGGAGAATCCCGGAGGCCAATGGCATCCTTTTGAACACGTTCGCGTCCCTGGAGGCTCGGGCGGTGGGTGCTCTCGGGGACCCGCGGTGTCTCCCCGGCCGGGTATTGCCTCCGGTGTACTGCGTCGGGCCATTTGTCGGCGCGGCCTGCGAGGCAAAAGAGAGGCACGAGTGTCTCACGTGGCTCGACGGGCAACCCGACGGCAGCGTCGTGTTCCTCTGCTTTGGAAGCGTAAGCGCAGGCAACCACTCGGAGGAGCAGCTCAAGGAGATCGCCGTTGGCCTAGAGAAGTCCGGCCACCGGTTCCTGTGGGTGGTTCGAGCCCCCCTCAGCGACGACCCGGAGAAGCCGTTCGACCCCCGTGCCGACCCGGACCTCGACGCGCTCCTGCCGGATGGGTTCTTGGAGCGCACCAATGGCCGCGCCCTCGTCGTCAAGCTGTGGGCGCCGCAGGTAGACGTGCTCCACCACAGGGCGACCGGCGCGTTCGTGACACACTGCGGGTGGAACTCGGTGCTGGAGGGGGTCACAGCGGGCGTGCCGATGCTGTGCTGGCCGCTGTACGCGGAGCAGAAGATGAACAAGTTGCTCATGGTGGAGGAGATGAGGGTCGCCGTGGAGATGGTCGGCTGGCAACAGGGGCTGGTTAAGGCCGGCGAGGTGGAGGCCAAGGTAAGGCAGGTCATGAGGTCCGAGGAAGGCAGGGAGCTCAGGGCGCGGGTGGTGGCGCACAAGGAAGCCGCGGCCACGGCTTGGAAGGACGGCGGCTCGTCGCGCGCGGCGTTCGCCCAGTTCTTGTCGGACGTGGACAGCCTCGGACTTGCAGCTGGGAAGTGATCAATGGTCACGAGTTCACGACGCTGGCGGCACAATTTTTTTTAATGGTAGCACTCGCATCGGATGCCTCTGGTGCATGCTCCACTCGTTCCCGACACCTTCGTCCCCACGTGTCCCCAGCCACTACAACACAAATCTCTTCTTCCCTCTCATCCTTATCCGTTCCGCCGATGTAAGCTCAGCGCACGGAGATCGATCTCCTTCGAAGCCGGGGCTGGTGAGTTGGCCATGTTGTTGCAGTAATATGTGTTTTTTTGTTGTTGTTGCAATCGGTGGTTTGAGATGTTAGGATTATGTTTTTTTAACGTTGCAGTAATCAATTCTTGAATTGTTGCCGTCGTAGTTCCAAAATATTGTCTTATGTTGAATTTCATAAGTTAGTCCTAAATATTGCGTTGCTTAAGCATACGATGCGGCAAGAGCAGTGTATGGGTGTTTATTTGTGAACGTTTATTGTGGTATAGATGTCTATTTATTGCACCTACGTCTTGGAAAGGTAGTTTGAGCTCTTTGCCACGTTTGGCAAAGCTTCTAGATTGCTACGCATGCTTGCGACAGGATAAGCATGATCACGGTCAACAGTTTCCATCTATGAGGTTTCAGGGTAGGCATTGGAAACCGATACGCTGAGTTAATTCCTTCCTCAGATATGAGGAAACACAAGCTGTCACTGCGTTCCACAGGCGTTTTGTTCCTATTAGGGCATCTTTAAGAGTGCTATTAAGGTTGTCACGTAGGTTACGTTTTTTTTACGTGAAGAAGAGTGAAAGAGAAGAGAGAATAAAGTCGTCCTCTAACAAAGCAATAGACGTATCACGCGAAACAAGGCACTAGCGATGAAGCTTTTTGTTATTAGAGTGCAGTCGTGTTTATTCACACGAAATAAAACACTTGATTTATGTAAAGCTTACATGCTTATGAAGCTTTAAAGAGACAGATCAAGAGACATTGTATTGGAATAGTTCTCTAAAATTGCTTTAAGATAACATGAAGGATGTTAGAGCTAACCTAAAAACAAACTATTGAACATGCTCTTATAGTGGTGGTGCCTCAGCAGCGGGGGTTAATCCAATGTGCCATTTTGTGTCGAGCTGGATTTAAAGTTTCTCTGGCAAGTGTTGCTGGCTGCTCCAAATTGGAACGGCGAAGTACTGATTTGAGGTTAACTGTGGAAAATCGTATGAATGTGAAAACGTGTGACTTCAGAGCAATTCTTAGTTCCATAATATTCATTTGTGTAAACTTTAAAATGTTAAATATGGGCATCCAGTTTACATGCTTCCGTGGCATTGCAATGCATATTCATTATTCTTCAAGTATCAGAATGCTACTTTGGTCAATCTATACATCAAAGTGTACATCTAGAATGTGATTTATAACTCCATTTAGTGTTCTAAGTGTTGATTACAAAAATGCAAGGACAAATGTAGGAGTGAGCTGAAAACCTGAGTTTGTGATAAACAGAGGCATGCAAGCAGTGGCTGTAGTGTACACGTTCGATTTTGAGATTATGTGTGCGCTTGAATTAGGGATAATGTGCATCTATGTTTACTTAAGCATCACATTAATCATCCAGATTGTGAGTAATTTTATTTAATGTATTTGCTGTCACTGTACAACTCTGCTATTGAGATTTTTTAGTTTGTTAGAAATGTAGATTGTTATCCAAATGTTTCAATTGCTTATCGAATCTTATTTACTGTACTGTGACTGTAGCATCAACTGAAAGAAGCTTTTCAAAGTTGAAGTTATTGAAAAACTATTTGAGTTCATCAATATCACAAGAAAGGTTGAATGGTCTGGCCACTTTACGCATTGAAAAGGATATGTTAGATCACATTGGCGTGGATACTATTATCAATGACTTTGCATCTAGAAATGTTAGAAGAAATTGTTTTCTATGAGTAGTTTGTATCTTTTTGATGTATTGAATAGCTTTACAATTCATATAAAAGTATTACTATTTGTTCATATTAAAATAAAAGACTTTCTATTTTATCTCACCTCAGAACCTCTAAAATATCAGGAACAGCCCTGCTTGCTCCCAGAGTGCCCGTCCGCCCTCTGACTTAATCACCCACCGAACCTTCTACTCCACCTCCTTTGCCGTCACCACCTCCTTGTCGTACCCCGTAATCTCCACACCGGCCCCCATCTCCTCCACGATGAACACCTTGTTTTGCCGCTACTCGTGTACAGTGGCCAGCACAGCAGAGACAACCCAGCTGTGATCCCCTCCAGCGTCGAGTTCCACCCGTAGTGCGTCACGAAAACGCCTGCTGCCCTGTGCCGCAGCACGTCCACCTGCGGTACCCAAGACTTGGCCACGAACCCCCTGCCGCTGGTCCTTTCCAAGAACCCCTCTGGTAGGAGCGTGGCGAGGTCTGGTTCGATGAGCGTGTCCGCAAGAAAGTCCACCAGAACCTCTGTCCGGCCCTCTCCAGCCCAATGGCGATCTCCTCGAGCTGCTTCTTGGGGAACGAGCCCATGCTCCCAAAGCAGAGGAACACGACGTTGTTCTCCGGCTACGCGTCCAGCCATGCAAGGCACTCATGCTTCTTCTCTCCGCCTCCCGAGACCATTGGCCCGACGCAGTAGACCGGCGGCATGGGACGACCGGGGATGCACTCGCCGTCTCTGAGCGCGCGCAACGCCCTTGCCTCCAGCCACTCGAATGTGTTGATGAGGATGCCACGGGATTCCGGGATCCGCTCGAACGTGCACAGGAACTTGTTGTACGCCTCGTTGTTACGGTCGAGGAAATCTTTGGGAAGCTCCGTGGGTTTGAATGGGCGATTACCTGGGAAGGAGAGCGGCACGTCGTCACCGATCTCCCCGAAGCTGGCATCTATCTTGGCCTGCATGTGCGGGAGGTATAGGTAGGCGGAGAGGCTGCTGGCGCCAGAAGTGTAGTAGACGTAGGCCGGTATGCCGACCTCCGTGGCGACGTCGGTGGTGTTGGACTATTTTCTTTTGATCAATACTCTGTTACTGCTTCGTCCAGGAAAAATACCGCTCGGTTCTTTCGCCGTGAGACCCGCTGCTCGGACACCACTTCGCCTGATGTGACCCGTCTGTGGTATGGTGTCAATGGAACAGGCAACAACGCCTCTTTGGTTCCTGTACGCGAATGATAGCACGACGTGAAGCAACGTTTCTCCTCAAAGCAACGCCTCTGCTCCTGCCTTGTGTTGTCTTCACGTGATGCTAGCACCTGGAAGTAGCTGCGCTACGATGCTTTTCTTCTGGAGAACGAATGAAACAAAGCGAAAGCGACAGGAGAGTAGGAAACGAAAAACAATCGATCAAAGCTGGTTTTTTCGAGAGCATCAAAACGTTGCTTCTCTTTTTGTCTTTTATGTAGATTTATACTTAAAAAATTACAGAATTGGAATCTAAATAGATTTCATCTCTAACTCGAACTCCTACCAAAATTAGTAAATCTAACCCGAAAACTAACATAAATTACCAAAACAAGATTAAATCTTTCAATCACCCCCTTAATCTTATTTCTTCACCTTGATCACTCCAATCTTCTCTCTCATTTCTAAAAACTTGATCCGCTCCAGCGGCTTCATCAAAATATCAGCGAGTTGATCTTCTATTCTGATGTAATCAACCATTATCTTCATTTCTTCAACACACTCCCGAATGAAATGATAGCATGTATTTATGTGCTTGCTTCTGTCATGGTAAACTGAATTCTTGCTCAATGATATCGCCGACTTGCTATCAACTTTGAGCACAAACTTGCTCACCTCCTTCTGTGTGAGATCACCAATTAGCCGTCCCAGCCAAATCCTTTGACATGCTGCAGTGGTAGCAGCAATATATTCCGCTTCACATGAAGAAAGTGTTACTACTTTCTGCTTTTGTGACTGCTAACTCACCATATTTTTCCCAAGCAAGAAAAATACACCTGTTGTACTCTTTCTACTATTAACATCTCCACCATATCGCTATCACTATAGCCGACCAACTGGATTTCTTTTCCTTCACCTCTTTCATAGTAACAACCAAACTCCAGAGTGCCACACATATACCTTAGTATGTGCTTAGTTGCTGCCATGTGCTCGCTTGTAGGAGACTCCATAAAGCGACTTACATACCCAACAACATAAGCGATACTTGTAGGAGACTCCATAAAGCGACTTACATACCTAATAGCATAAGCGATATTAGGTCTAATATGCACTAAATATCAGGTCTAGCATAAGCAATATCAGATCTAGTATGCTCTGTTTTCAACTGTTAGTGGCGACTTGCAAAAAGATAACAAGCTGTATCTCAAATTATTGTTGGGGCAGTGCTGTGGATAGCAGAAAAATCCATTGGCGGAAGTGGACGAACCTGACTCGGTCGAAAATAAATGGAGGCTTCAGGGATCTCCAAAAGTTCAACTTAGCTATGCTGGGCAAACAGGGTTGGAGACTCGACACAAACCCTGTTTCACTTTGTGCCACAGTTCTTCGTGGGAAATATTACTACAATGGAGATTTCCTTTCGACAAGGAAAAAAGAATAACTCTTCACATACATGGCGGGCAATTCTGGCAGTAACAAAGGCTCTGGAGTTGGGACGTATACGTCGTATCGGCAATGGTTATCCGACAAATATTTGGCGAGATCGGTGGATCTCGGACGGAGTTTATTGTAGGCCAGTTTGTAAAAAGCAAGGGGTTAATGCATCAAAGGTGAATGAGTTGATTGCTCCAGATGGTTTATCCGGGGATATATATGCTCTTCAGGAGAATCTAGTACCGATGGACATACAATCAGTTTGCCGCATCCCTTTGGGTCGTTTGGATGAAGATTTGTGGGTTTGGTCGGGGTCATTTGGATCAAGATTTGTGGGTTTGGTCGGCTAAAAAGCATGGAGTTTATTCTATCAAATCAACCTACCTTCTCCTGATTAAAAATACCCATCAAGCACGAGAGGTGAGAGGTAAGATCAGGAGCTTCATCAACGTCGGTGACCACCGAAAACAATACTTGGAAGGCGGTATAGAGTATGCAGTTTCCACCAAAAGTACGGGTGTTTTGGTGGCGTGTGACAAATGAGTTTATGCCAACCCGTGCAATATGAAGAGAAGGCGTATAAAACAAGTCAACTTATGTGAAACCTCAAACCTGTGGAGCAAATGAGAGGAAACCACATATTATGTTCTAGTGGTTTCCTTTTGGTCAGCACCGAAAGAGATGGTGAATGCTAAGCTATCAGCTCTCCATCCGTCAGTTGACGGCTCATCTGGTTGATAACAAGTTCTGCAAGGAGGTGTACTATTCTTTGGTGAAATGTTGTGTGAGCAAGGGATACTGCAGTAGATCTAATCCATGCCTCCAAACATCCTAAAGAGGCAGGCTCGTGTACATGCTTCTGTGCATTGGAAACCGTCTCCGATATCACATTGGTATCTGTCCTTGTCAAACGCTCTACCCGCTGACGCACAAGCTTACCGAGACAGGATTCGAATGATCGTTGATTGGAATGCTGACCAAACTGTTCCCTCCAACTCGTCAATTTGTGACACTCAGGAAGCAAACATCGGTCGGAGATTGCGGCAATCCTTGCTGAAATTCAAGAGCAAGTCTTTTATTCTCTTGTTTTGATATAGCATTCGGCGAACCTAGCAAGTCGCAGCCCATTTGTCTACTAGACAGTCGTCGTTGAATAGGACCTCATGTACCTTGTCCTCTCAGGCACCAGCTTTCTTGTTTCATTGTTTGCAAATTGTAGTCCACATGATTAAGGAAGAGAATTGCTTTTTGGTCTCGAAAAAAAAAATTAAGAAGGGCTTTGCTACAGCAAGAATTACATCACCCATGTGTAACATCATCCCCTAAAAAAATGCATGTTGTTCTCTCCCGGCACAACAAATACAGGCTTCAATGTAATTTGAGTCCCCAATCTGGACCCAATAACTACAAACCTCCACTACTTACAAAAATCAAACTATACTCTGTGTCTGTTTTCCATGTGTATATAATTACAAAGTTAGAACAAACTTGTAGCCTGACCACTCAGCTGCATGCAAATATACAGTTAACTAGCCTTGTTCCCATGGCGGCCTTCCTGTGTCCTACATCACCCACCTTATAATCGGAACCAAATTCAGAAGATCAACATCTCTGCGTGGACTCTGCATATGGGAGATCTTATAGAGAGAATCCCATAGCTGGTGCACTCGAAATCTGTGCTTCTGAATCCATGATTGATGTGTTATGTATTGTATCAGCTGATCTCCAATTCCCTTTTCCTGGTGCTCTTAGTTTATTTGAGTATCTCAAGCAAGAAGTATACAGCGGTAACTGGCAGTAGGTGTGCTGTGGCAACACTCTATGCTTCTCTCCCTTGCTATCTCAAATCCATTGTGAACAAGGCATCGTGTAAAAGAAAAAAATGACGTACATACAACACAATCTTCTGTTATTTTCCTATTGTCACCTGATTTTAGAAATGCTCCTTGTGGAACTCAAATTTTGTTGTGCATTTGCCATTGAAATCATGGCAAAGTCTGCTTAGCTCCTGCGCCAGAACTGGAGCTCCACAGTAGAATACTCCTGTTCACGACCATAGCAATTACCTTCTTTACAATGATCAGATTATAGAAGTTGATAACAAAATTACTGATTCAGCCAGAACTGGGGTGCTCTGTTGCTTTGTTGCATGGAGTCTAGCTAAAACTGAAATGTGGGAACTTTCAAGCCCTTTTGTTAATTATGTCTACTTAATTTAGTCATACCCCTTCCCCTCTTTTCTATTGTATGCATTGCTGAAAGTCCAGAGGTTTGCATATGTTTTAGTTTTATACACATGCTGGTCCCAATTTTGTTAAGGACTGAAAAAATTCACATCCTGACGGGTATTTCATAGCTAAAAGGATAAAAAGACAAATTAATTATATCGGGAATATGAAAATTAACTGACCTATCTTAGCATAAGGATGTTTGGAGGCTATCTTAGATAGGACCCTCTTAAAATTCGGCCTTGCAAAATGTGTCCGGACCTGCAAAACCAGTATATCAGTAATCGAATAAAATTATTAGATGCACAAACATGAGGTGGTGTTTCTTTCATATCCTCACCCTAATGATATAGCGAAATTCAAACATTAACATAGCAAAATATCAAGACTGCAGCATGAAGCTAATTGGTGTGTCATAACTTACTCTGGTTCCAGAGACTATATCAACACCATTCTTGGCATGGTTGAGAACTTGCAGCATTGTGATGAGTGCAGATCGAGCATCCCCTTCCTCATAAACACTTGTGAGGTAGTTGTGCATCTCAATGATATTCTAGTATTGAAGGAAGGCAGCTGTAAGAACGAAATTGCAAGGGAACACCATGTGTGACTTGAAACAAAAAAGAGGATGTGTGGCTGATATTAGTTACCCTTTGATCTAGTTCAGCGATCTCATTCATGACTCCTTTAAACCAATCAAAAGAGCCTTGTTCACGTGTCACCCAATAAAAGTAAGCATTTGTTGTCTTCAAAACCCTCTTTGGTTTTGATGTAATCCTCATAAGGGTGTCAAGATCAACATGTGCTTTATTGTGTCCAATTGGTGGGTAAAGATCACATGAAGCTTCCTGTAAACATAAGTGAATAAATTAATCAACTGGTTTAGTCTGTCATGGTTTTAATAAAAACATATTTGCAATAGATGGCTAAATAAATCAGAAAGAAAATAAAAAATTACAATCAACTATAGTTCTTATTGTAGTTAGGGCATCGGGAAGATGCCAATTGAAAATATGACAAAGATCACTAACTTCCTCTTCCTCCATTTTGATGATACTGTTGATCAGATCTTTCAATATGCTGATAAAAGGTGTTGCGCCAATTCCTAGTCCAACAAGTAGTAAAACATCGTACTTGCTGTAGTCTTGCGCAGGAGAACCATAAGGTCCATCAATCAAAAGTTTTGGTAAGCTGCATTTCCAAAATAATATTATCAGGCCCCCAATTGCACAAACATATTATTACTGCTAAATAATGAGAATAAGCATACGCTTTCTTGGTTGTCTCATCTGCTCTAAGGAGGCCACTTTTCCCACCAACAGGTGGCTCACAAGCTGCTGAAAATAGCCGCTTGAGCTCTCGTGTCCAGTCACCAAGTTGTCGAACATGAATGCTTAGATAATCATCCCCAGGTGCCGAAGTTATTGAGAAGGGATGCCTGAAAGGGGTAAATAAGTGTTTAACATTGAATGAACTATACTGGTCCACCTATTCTACAAGTAAAGTGTACATAAACATGGTGTTAGACATTTTAAAAGTACAATTTTCCAACTGTAGTTTATTTACAAATAAGAGCCATGTACCATTCAAAGGGTGAAACAGCTGGACATTGAACAAACATATACTGTCCACTCTTGTAACGGAATGTCGGAGGCTTAGACATCTGTAATGTCAAAACATTACCAGGATATATGGCCACCTGCAAAGAAATAATAGTGTGTCAGAGGATCAAACAAAAAATCAGTACTCAAATTTCAAAATGCATGTGGGTTGACCTTCAATAGCCGGACAGAATAACTGCCAGACCTGAAGAACCTCAGAGTCCTCTCCCCTACATACAAACCAACAGGAACCGCAAGATACATCCATGTCTGCATGAAAGAAAAAGCGATTAGATGCTTACAGAATTGTTCAGGTACAGAGAGTAAAGGAGAGAGACAAAAAAAAGATAATTATCTCACCGTCCTTTTGTACCAAACGTGGATAAGGTATAGGCACTCTCCATGAATAACAAGTGATATGTACACAATGATAAACAGATGATGAGAGTACCAGAAGGCATTGAAGCCAGTTAGTTTGTCAAATGGCTTTGGAAGCTTCACCAGGCTACGGCGGAACCACCTGGTTGCTAGAGTAAAAGCGATGAGCATGCACACAACCATGATTACCCCAGTTATGCCCTCCGCTCCTTTGACCAACGCCAAATATGTTGGCTTATTTTCCCCGAAGTACTCGCGCAGTGGAGCATACTTCACCTCTGATGAATCTATGAGCCGTGGAAAATCACATACAAGGTGATTCCCTGCATGAAGGATAACACCAACCACAATTGCCGCTGCAATAGTCTGCCATTACAACACAAGAAAAATGCTCATTCTTAGCCATATTCTTGGTCTGGTTGAATGGTAACATGTCACATATATGCCCTTATTGACCAAGCTAGCATAGGTATTAAGACAAAGGCCTTCTTTTTGCGAGGATGACAGTGCCTTATTAGCACCACTAATGGCCACATTATAATTATGGATTATTTTTTGCTTAATAAACTATTTGCATCTTATGCATTCTAATGAAAATGAACTAAACTGCAGCTCGTGCCTATGTTACTTCACAAGGTGCTCCATCCCATAGCTAGGAAGAGAGACTTGGCATGAGCTGTCTTGACATGACATTGCCCAACTATTACTATCAGCTTATTACTACGGTCCAATCGTGACCCATGTGCCTTCTGAATGGTACCAACCAGATGGTTTTAGCTTCTCTTGTGCCTCTTTTAAGTACCTGATAAAGTCCATTCGACCCAAGATTTTTTTTCCCTTTGATAAACCACTGATTGAGAAGCATACCACATACAGGTATGCTGTCAGGTATGAGTTCACATGGCTATTATTCTACCAAGAAAATCATATTCTCAAATTGCCCCTATTCTCTATAATGAAATGGAAAATTGATGACCAGCTTGTGTAGGCCAAATACTGCTGATAGAGAACAATGACTATCAAATAGGGTTAATTTAATATAGGATAACAAACATCAATGAAAATTAAATATTTTGACCAAATTAAATTAACAAAGCCTTGTCTGGACATGCTTTGTGGTTTAAATTCATAACCCATCTTTTAGCCTGTGTTGACCATGATGTGAACGGGGAATGAGTCCAAACAGACCATGGACTAAACAATTCCTGTGTCCTGATTGTCAGAACATTGAAGAAGGCTTTCAAACAAAAAGTATGGAGGAGCAATCTATCAATTAACCTGTATTGTGTAGTACCTAAGTCCCGTTCATAGTGTTTTGACATATGTGACAAATCAGCCCACATGCAGCAACCATGCAAGGGACCATGTATTTAACCATTTTTATTGCATCCACAAAAAACCTACCTGCTCTACACAAACAGTGTACCTGCTTTACAGAAACAAAGTACAGATGATGCAAATGTGCAGCGATATATTTTCCAACCAAATTCATTGAGAAATCCTAAAGCTGTACTACAATTTCGCCCCATATTTAGAAGGACAAGAAAAGAACAAGGATAGTCTAATAGCTAACCTTGTGGAAGTTGATGTTGTCATCGAACGGTAATGCCCGTGCAGCCTTTGTACTCCGCAGCCAAGTGATGGTGTTGCGGCATACAGGCAGGAGGATAAGTGCCATGTTCAGCTTAAGGGTCTCAGCAGCCCCCTTTGCAGTTGTTACGCAGTAGCCCATCACATTAAAGACATATCGGTTGCGATACTGGATGAATTTCCAAATGAACAATCCAGCCATTATCCCAATCCACAATGCAAGTACCCAGAGGCGTTTCCAATTGTCCTCCAGATAGTAGCTTAATTTGGTGCTAATTTTCCGTATTGGGCTCCTTGTCCTTAGACCAGCAAGATTCTGGCTTAGTGCCTGGCTTGTGTAGCTCAAGGCCTGGCTGTAGTTCACATATGTATCCTTCTGCAATAGCAATGTCTCCAATTGCCAGAGCTGCAATGTCAATCACAAGCAGTGTTTTTAAGGCATCATGAAAAAAAGAATATGCCCTCGAACAAACAATGGAAAATTTTTCCAAGACATTTTCTGGTAAGTGGGGTCCAACCAACGGATCATCAATTAGGCCCATTCAAGAACCAAACAAATGTATAAAATTATGAAAATTTAAAATGCTACCCAAATGATTAATTTAGTAGTGAAATTAAAAGATCAAAATTATGAACAATCTTCTTAAAAGATTAAGATGGGCCTATGTTGTGTTACGAGGCATTCTTATATGGTATCACTTCAATGCTTGTGGTTGTTTCATTTTCAATGGCACAGAACCGCACATTTTATTTTTATTAAACTACCATATTATTATCACATGATGAGCTAACTTTAGTGGATTAACAATGACAGGTCATATTATTATTTCACCAAACCAAGGTATCATGGACACAACCAACATGGGGAGAAAATACAAGGCAGGTTAACAGTACACATCAATCTATGGCCCGAAGGTCAAACGACCCACCAAACTGCAGAAGGTCCCCACAGGATTTTAATTGCATCTGGTGGCACACATGGCTCCCATAAGAGTGCACCATAAATGCTCACATCTTGTGGAACATGCATGCAATAATTCCATCCTAAAAAAGAGGGACATAAGCTTGAATCTCCTCTTGTACAAGCACTAGTCTCAGATGGTCTCCAAAAAACAAGAGAGGCAGCCTAACAAAGACACATAAGTACATGAAAAAAATAAAATGGAACTAATGCATTTCATTTTCTGAAAAGCACAGAAGTAGGGCGTCTGTACTATTTGATGTGGAAGGCATTACATTTCTTTACTAAATAAGACATGTAGCATTAGACACCTAATTAAACAGTCAACAGTAGTTGTTACCCTGATGACATCAGGGCACCTGTCCTTCAAAAAATGATATTGGACGCTGAACCTTGTATTTGATTTCGGCAATATGCCCGAATGTTGTATGCCATCACAGATGCAACATCACATGGATAGACTTTGCCTTTCAAATAATCTATCCAAATATAACCACAATCATTTGAGGAGTAAATGGGGAAGCGGATGCACTGCGATAATCTCTATGCTTGATTGATAGAAAATTTCAATATTTTCAGATTTGCATGTGGATGATAAACTATACCTTTCTTGCTAAGATTCAGCTTTCCACAATTAATCTTGTATTCAATCTCAACAAAAGATTTTTTCACTTAAAAGAAGCAACATACATTTAGATCTGCAGTGCAGAAGATCTCATTTGAAGAAATTGAATTGTGAGAGAAAAAAATGCTGGCACTTAAGTAGGCAGAATTTTTGTTATGGAGCAAGCCGCGGTGTGTGAACAGTACCACGGTACTGTAGCGCGTGTGAAAAGTAACGTGGTGCTGTGACGCGTTACTTTACTTACATGCTGATTGTTTTCCTAGAATAAATAACAGTTAGTTAGATAGGTTATTTTGAGATTGCTTATCTATCAAGTTAATATTAAGGATAGGATCTTATCTATTAGAAATGTTATTTTTAATAGTTAGAAATATTAGATTGGATTGATAGGTTTCCTTATAGATTATTTCTTAGACGTCAAGTCAGGTTGTCCCTATAAAGGGATAGCATGTATCCATTATCAATCAAGTAATGAATAAACAAAATAAACAAAGTTCTTAATCTCTCCCCCTTCCTCTTCAGCTAAGCCTCAGAGCTTTGACGATGGCATGGCCAACCATTCAAGGGCGAGTGCTCTATCCTCGGTCCTCGGATCCGTACCCAACCAATGACCACAACATTTTTTTAAAAAAAAGAATAGTCGTAGAGGGAAGTTTGATCGGGATACTTAACTATCATGCTGTTGAGAGTTGGGACTGGTAGATTGTTGGTCCCCATAGCTGGAGTTCGATGCTCTTGATGGATTTCACAATAGGCATCAAACAACTTTGGCTGTCATGGCTTGGCTATTTTGGTTGTGTGAATTGTCAGTATAAACATGCCAATTACCTCATCTAATGCTTTTGGTTGATGTTGCTAAAAAAGGCAAACCCTTAGTGAAGCAACATAGACGGCTTTAAATGAAAAGGATTAATGAGCTCTCTTTGTTGAAATCAGATGGTTATTTTTTGAAAACCCAAGGGTTCCAGGCCCCCCAATTCCTTCTATTACAAAGGAAGTAAGGAATTCAGTCTTTCAGAAGTTTAAAGGAGCTGGAACTCCAGAAAGTACATGAGAGCAAATCATCCAGAGAAACACAATAGAGGCTCGTATCCACCCATCAAGTCAGATGGTTATTGCCACAGCCTTTTGGTATGTTAAATAGAGATATGGAAGGAGAGAAAAGTAGAAACAAAGATAGGCTGCTATCTAGGAAAATTGCTGGAGGTCAGTGGAAGGATTTGTCTTGCAGGAGCAAGAAAAAATATTCCTTAAGATTCGAGGCAATGGTTCTTTTCCTATAGGAATGGTTTCTATCCAAAGAAAAGTTGGTTAGCTTTCTTTTTCAGTAGCAATACTGTTGTGTTGAGAACCAACTATTTCAGAGTGTTTGGAAAACAAGTCAATGCAGCCCTGCAGGGCCAATTTATGAATGGGCATACTCGAATATGTACGTACAGTCAAAAATCAAAACTACTAAACTCTCAGTCTCTTGCATAAAGTAACATTTTTATCCAGTTGAATGGTTTCTCCTAAACCAACCTATAACATCATGTGGATAGTATCTTTCATAAAAAAAACATCAGTGGATAGTGATGGACTGATGGGATGCCAGAGGGGATCATGTAACCAATTATTGTGCACCTATTTCTATCACTGATCAGACACGGTATGGCAGAAGAAAACATGATAGTTTACCTCAATGTAGCCAAGCCCTTCGGGATCAAGCTCCTCCATGATCAAGGCTGCATATTCTTCTGCCTGCTCCTTAAGCCTCGACAGTTTATTAGCAGAAGCACTTAACATAATGATCTGGAAACAAAGCAATTGCCACTTTTAATTAATTGATCACAAACCATCTTTTGCACACCTCGAAAAAAAGTAGATAAACAAACAACTTGGCTCGGCCCTTTACACAATGACCTCAGCGAAAAGAATAAATTAAGCTCTAATCCAAAAGTTTCCCCATTTCGACGCATCGTTTGAACAGATTATAATAATTAGTCTGCATGACGGAAATGCCCCCACCAACTACTGCGTTATGGTCACCGGACTTGCAAGTTCCATCTCCATCTATAGTAAATTTACGAAACACCCCTCCCATGTTCAAGAACAAGCTATTTCAATATCCAGAATATTGGTGTGTGGAGACCGGCCAGTGGGGATGCTTTCCCCGCCAGTTTCGCCGGGGGACCTCGATTAGTCAGCAGTGTTTTCCCAAGCTACCAATTCCATAATTCTTATGCGTAAATCCAGGAACACAAACTTGTAGACAACAAAAGAACAAGTACATACTACAGAACCGGGGAAATGGACAGCTCAATCATATAAAAAAAACTCCAAATAATTGTACCAAAATATCCCCAAAACAACAACAGGAAAAAGATGTACTGCAGAAATACCAAGCACAGCCACGGACTATTACCTCTTTCACCTCCGCCTCCGTAATATGGCCGTCTGCGTTCTTATCCACCCTGATTAAATCATACCAAAATGGAGGCACAATAACGCAATACAAATGATGTTAATATAGCACAAATTAATTTAGCAGTTCGGAAATTGTACGGGGCGGGAGTTACATGTCAAAGAAGATCTGGAGGCGCGAGTCGAAGCTGTTGTCGGTGATCTGCTGCCAGATCTCGCGCAGCTCCTCCTTGTTGATCTTGTCCACCTGCATCTGCCGCCGCCGGCTCAACGTGTCGAACAGCTCCATGGCGAACTCCTTCGACTCCGTCATCCCTGCATCTCAAATGCGGTTAGGCACTAGGAAAAGCGAGGTTTTTTGGGAAGGGAATGGGGATTATTAAGGCATTAACCTATGCATTTCGGGAAGTCGTCACGGGAGAGGTAGCCGTCGCGGGCGAGGCGGTCGAAGTTGGCCTGGACCTCGATCCAGGCGTTGCTGGCCTTGTTGCTGCCGCTGATGAAGCGGAGGCCGCGGATCGCCCGGTGCGCGCCGGACTTGGTGCGGTCGAGCTGCGCGCGCTGCCGGCGCGCGGCGCGGGCCGCAAGCGCGGACTCGATGCCCGACGGCGCCGCGGGGCCTCTCCCTCGCCGACGAGATTCGCGCGGCTGTGGGTGCGCGTGAACCGCTTGGTGAGGTCCTGCGAGAACTGCCGCGCGCGGGCCATGGCCTCGGCCTTGAGCTCCTGCGAGAACTGCAGCAGCCGGTGGGACGACGTCCGCCGGATCGCCGGCGACCGCGACCGCGACGACGCCGAGGACGCCGCCCCACCCGGGGGCTCCGCCCGCCGAGGTGGCGCCACCGAGGAAGGCGACGCCCCCGACGACACCGACGCAGCTGCAGCTGCAGCCGCCGCCGCCGCCGCCGCCGGCTCGACGCTCCGCAGCACAATGGTGTCGTCCTCCTGCAAGTCGAGCGTCACCTCGACCAGCTCCTCCCCGTCGTCGGAGCTCCGGTCCGACCCGCGCGGCGACGAGCCGGTGCTGAGCGACCGCGGCGTCGTCGCGCCGGAGCCCCATTGCGGGCGGCCCGGGGTAACGCCGCCTCCGCCTCCGCCTCCGCCTCGCATCAGTCGCACTGCTCAGCCCGACACTGCTGCAAGGCTGCAACCCACCAAACTCGTTTGACGATTTGGGAGAAAGATATATAAGCTCACACAACAGTCCAAGCGAACGCGACCTAATACGCGTACTCCCCCACCCCTCTGTACTGTAACGTGTGTATGGAGAAAGGTTCCCTCGTGTCCTGGACTCCTGGGCAAGCGGAGTCCAACCGAGAGGAGGAGACGCGATATGTTCCGGATCCGGATATCTGCGGTAATACAAAGGAACGTAGTATGAATAGTGACATAAGCTTAATCAAACAGTTATCTGTTGTAGTACCGCAGCAATATGGTAGAAACAGTGTTCCACGCCCAGCATGGCACGGCAGCGGAGAACTGTAGCGATTTTTTTTTCCACTGTGGCTCGTATCGTAGCTTTTACCCTTGATCTTTGATTTGTTTTCATCAAACAGTAGAGTTCAACTCCTAATACATAATACTCTGCATCATCTGTATCTTGAACCCTAGTGCGGAGGCTCCGTTTCCATCGTGGACAAGCCAAACCGCCTTGAAAGATAACATGCTACTGCTCCACCAAGCTCGCAAAATAATCGCGCCTCCTCTTGTACGACACGAAGTGAGTTAATTGCACTGTAGCTACCTGAACATATATCAGAGTTTCATGCGTTTTTAGGGTCTATTTGGTATGATTGTATCTTTTCTGAAAAGCAGCTTTCGGCTAGATTGAAGGGTTACATGACTAAACATCTAGGCTGAAGAGATTTGTTGTTTGGTTGTCGGCTTTTAGGTTGGCTGTTTGGAGCTTCTAAGTTAGAAAATATCTGAAATGCCCATGAGGCAAATGATGGCTTGTTTAATGTCGTTTAACGGTCATTAACGATAACTAACGATAATTGATGACACTTTACGATAATTAACAACAAGTAACGCAATTAACGAAATTGGTCGTAATTAATGACATTTAACACAATAGATCACAATTAACGATAATTAACAACAATTAATGAAATTGACCGCAATTAACGACATTTAACAATAAATAATTATTAAATTAATTAATTAATACAATAGCCAATTAATACATAAATAATTCATTTATAACGGAAAAAGGAAATAAAATGGAATAAAAAGGCCGATAGCGGCTGGTTGGGGTTAGGCAATGAGGAGGAAGTGCTTGTCGAGGAGGAGAGAGAGAGCCGTGGCAAGAGGGAGGAGGAGGAGGAAGGCGAACCGCATTGGGAGGTGGTCGGGGCAGCGAGGCGGCAGCGACAGAGGAGAGACGGAGAAGGGTGTGAGGCGCCAGTCTGGGAGAGGATGGAGAAGGAGCGGCGGGAGGAAGGGGAGGAGAAGGGTGGTGGCGCCGGCGAGGGAGGAGGCAAGGGCAGGGTGGAGGGAGGAGACCGGAGGCACGTGGGGAGGAGGACGGAGGCGACGCTCAGGAGGAAGAGGGAGCCGAGGGAGGAGCGAGCGGGGAGGGGAGCTCAGCGCTCTAGGGTTTTGTGCTAGGGGAATTGGAAGTTTTGTTGAGTGGCAAAAGCGGGTAATTACCCCATAACTTTAGGGGCAAAGTTGGAATGGGGGTCGTGGGAAACTGCCCCTCGATGGCTTCCGGCTTTCTCACGTTAAATACGGCTTCCAGCTTCGAAAAAAGCCGATGGGAAAAACCACACATTTGAAACGGCTTCCAGCTTTACTGATCGAAAAGTCAAAGCAAAAGTTATTCCAAACATAGCCTTATACTCGTAGTCCTAAGTTAAGTAGGGTAGAATTTTGGCCGTCTGTTGGTTTTGAAGCGGTATTCTGATTGGTAGTCTGTGACGGTATTAGCAAAAATGGTGGTCAAGACGGTCTGTCATGCGCCATTCTTGCAGCGCGCCGTCGGCCGCCGCCGCCTGTGACCGTCTTGCGCAGCGGCGTGGAGTGGCGATCGCCAACCTCTCAAGCGCCTGCAGCATCTGCAAGCGGTTTAGGGGATTAGGGTTAGGGTTAGGGTTAGGGGTTAGGTGTAGTTAGGTTTAGGGTGAAATTTCGAGGAATTTGAAAATATAGCAAATGAGTCCAAAAAATTATAAATTTTTTTGTGGAGCCTCTTAACACTGTGTAGTTGCTTGTGTAAATTTTTCATAATTTATTCGTTCGGAATCGCTAAGTCGTAAAATTTCGATTTGAGGGTTTCATGATTTCATATGACTTAGAATTCACAACACCCTTCCGACTCGTGTCCTTCCGCCTGCCACACCCGTCACGCACTCGGACTGTCCTACGGAGAATTAAAAAACCTCGTGATGGTCATCAACGCTCGGGTTAGGGTTTCATTCGGGTTCTCCGAAATTAGAGTTTCGTCGCAGTGTTGTTGTTTCTGTAATTTTTCTATTATTTTATTCGTTCAGAGAAATGATGACTGATAAGCATATCAGACTAAGTATAACCTTGAGGATGTCGTCGTCCAAGCAAACTTTGTGTGCTGAAACACTTGTTATCTTTTACAAGTGGGATAAAAAGGCACCAACACTATTGGAGTCTCTCCTCGATGAAGTCATCTGAATGTACGCGTATATAGCCATGCAGTCGATGAAGTACTTTATGAAGCTTATACAGAATATGATTGAAGGGGATGAGAACACTCGTTGTGATTATGAAGATGCCCTAAAACATGGAGGATTTGATGTCGGTGCGAATGGTTGTTTCTGGGATTCCACCAGAAGAGATTCTGCTCAACTCGGTCGATGTAGTAGCGCTCGCGCCGGATCCTCTCCACGTGCTCCCGAGGAGGGACCATTTCTCCAATTCAGGAGCGTGGCCATTAATCCACTCGGAGAAGCTTATGGCACCACTGGGTTGCTCCCCCTCCGGAGTGGACTCCCTTATATGCAGCGTAGTCCGGTGTTCGAAGTCTCTCCAAATAGACTCAAACTTCCGTCTCTGGTTCTGCATACACAATGCCTTGAACGTCTTTATGAGTTCCTGACTGTGGAACTGCGTGAACAAGTTAGATGTAAGATACCTCATGCACCACCTGGATTGCACGTCGTTCCACTAGTGACATGGATCCGTCCCACGCTTCATGGTGTTGATTGCCGCCAACAACCCAGTATTGTGGTCTGTGATTAGGCAGACGTTGGGCCGGTCTCTCACCACCGCCCTCTTCAAGTTCTCCAAAAACCACAACCAGCTGGATGTGTTCTCGCTCTCCACAATGGCAAATGCCACCGGGAGAAGCTGGTCATTCGCATCGGCCGCCACCGCGGTGAGGATGGTGCCCTTGTACCTCCCCGTGAGGAAAGTGCCATCCATCGTTAGCACGGGACGGCAGAACTTGAAGCCCCCGATGGCTTGAGCGAAAGCCTAGAACACCCGGTCCAGTATAAAGCGGTTGGCCCCTTTTCCAGCATCTTCACGGTCAAGCTTGTTTATGTACGTGACGGGGTTTGATTCGGCAATCTGGTAAAGCAATCTCGGCACAAGGTTGTACGCCTCTTCATATGTCCCGTACATAGTCTCGATGACCTTCTGCTTCGCTCGTCGGACCTTGCTGTAGCTAACTGGATAGCCAACCTGATTGGCGACTTCCGACATCATCAGCTTGGGGGGAGATAGACACGTCCGCCTCAACTAGCTGTCTGATGAGGTTTGCAACATATGTGGAAGTCACATTTCGATGCTGCCGTAGGGGCTCGCTGAGCTCGCAAGTGTGGTTGATCACCTCCTTTACCGTGAAGACCGAGCCGAAGATCTTTGCTCGGAGAGCGCTGACCTTGCCAGGGCAGCCTTCTACTATGCACTTCACTGCGTACTTTCCTGGGTTGGACCGGTGCACTCGGTACACACGGCTGATAGACAAAGCGTACTGTGTTATAGCTTGTTGCACGGCCTCCTTGTCCGGGAAGCGTTGCCCAACTAAAAGGGTGTCGGCTTCAAACCCCCACTGGGAGCTTTCATCTTGCGGCAATACGAGCGAACGCACCACGATATCATCAAGTCTCGATGCCACGTAAGGACCACCGGCTTCATGTGCGTCCTCGTCGGTACCATCCGAGATTTGGTCGGTGTCCTCGTCGGACTCCAACCCAAGAGGCTCATCTAGTAGATACTCGTGGCAGTCGATGCGGGCCGACCACTATGTTTCCACCCCCTTATTTGGCACAAAATTAGGCACGGGACTTCCCTCCAAGGCACATTCCGTCTTTGCCATCTTCGAACTTCATTGCGCTTACCCGATTGTAGAGGCTTTGGCATCATCAGGGTTTCCCGATGCCCTATGTACGAATTTCACGTATACCATAGGCTTCCTGTGAATGGCCGCCTCGGGCTGGGAGACAATCTCCATGTACTGCCTCCATGCTATGCTTCCATTCACCTTTACGAGCTCCCACACATAATTCGTGCAAGTGATCGTCTCGATCATAACTTTCTTCGTCATTGGCTCCGTGACGAGCTCTCTCCGAATGCAGCTTCGTAGCTCATGAATATTCATCGCCTGGAGCCCCTCCACCCGAACCATCTTGTACTGGCATCTCGACAGGTCCAACCCATCGGGTCCAGCCCGTACGAGACCATCGCCGTAAAACACAAACAAGTCTTGCATGTAGGAAAATACCTAAAGTGGGCAAACTAATTCGTTATCACTTATTCAATATGACGTAATAATGACTACTAAACTAATTACAACTAATTAATTACCACTAAACTAATTCATTACTAGTGTACTAACTAATTACGACTAATTAATTACCTCTAAACTAACTAATTACGACTCATTAATTGGTTACCACTTATTCAATATGTCGTACTTATTATGACTGATTAATTAAAACTACACAAAATTACTAGTACTTCATTTCCACTTACTTAATATGTTGTAATGACGACTACTAAACTAATTACGACTAAACTATTTCATTACTAATTAATTACCACTAAATTAATTCATTACTAGTCAACTAACAAATTACGCCTAATTAACTACCTATAAACTAACTAATCACGATTGATTAATTACCACTAAAAAAATATCAGTACTCCATTTTCACTTACTTAATATGCTATAATGATGATTGCTAAACTAATTACGACTAATTAATTACCACTAAACTAATTCATTACGAGTTAACTAACTAATTACGACTAATTATTTACCCCTAAACTATGTAATTACGACTAGCTGACTAATTACGACTACGGTAATAACGGCAAAAGCAAATTATCTGCCCTTCGAGGGAAGTAATCAATCAGCCATTCGAGAGAAGTAATCAATCAACCCTTCGAGGGAAGTAATCAAGGCCGACCGATGATAAGCAAGAAAACAGTTAACCTTCTAATAAAATTAATTATGTTATGTTCTCTGAGTTCTCAGCGACGAGCGCAAGAACGAGAATCGAAACGTAATTGAGATGAGCGAAGAGCGAGTGTCAGAGTTCGTTATTTATAGCTGGGCGGAGAAGGACTCGCAGCGTTGGCGCCGGAAATTCCATAAGCATTGGCGTCAGAATTTCTGGACGAGGCGACAGATGTACAGAGGAGGGAGGAGGGACGGTGGGAAAGATGGCCACCACGAGGTTTTTTAATTTTTCGCAGAACAATCCGGGTGTGTGGCGGGAGAAGGAGGGCCGGAGGGGGGGCGCGAGTTGAGAGATGTTTTCGCTAACCTAACCTAACTAACTAATTAACCCCACTATTTTGGCTGGTGCATGGCCACCATGCGTCAGCGGACACTAAACTAAATAAACAAACAGTATGCGTTTTGATCGAGTATGTTTGTATTTATATTTATTTTGTTATATTCTGAACGAATAAAATTATGAAAAATTTACACAAACAACTACACAGTGTTGAGAGGCTCCACAAAAAAATTCATAATTTTTTGAACTCATTTGCTATATTTTAAAATTTCTCCGAGTTTTAAACCTAACTCTAACCCTAATCCCCCTTTGGTCAACAAGTGGGCGTGCGCCGAGGGCTGGCGCCACCCACCTCGCCCGCCCTCTGGCGCCACGACCGGCTATCGTCGGCGGCCGACGTGGCGCCCGTAGCCGGCTAGCGTACGGTGACCGTGCGCCAACCCGGCTATTTTTGCTAATACGGCTCGCGTACTGCTAAATCTATAAATACCATTTCGAAAACGGCCGTACCGGCCAAAAATTCCTCTTTATTTGTGTGACGATGAAGCTCAAAACTCGACAAAAAGACCAGCAAACGACGTAGCTCCAATCGGAAATTCGGAACAACTCCGCGCCGATTTGACGATCGATCATGAGGCGGAGGAATTGACCTGTAACCACCGCGTGCCAATGGCCACGGCGCAAATCCAACAGGGGATGATCTGGCCGCGGAATCTCCTCGTGGGCATGCGTGCGCCAAGCTAGGCACTCTACCCCTGCGCCACGATCGCCGCAGCGCCACCTTTCTCCAACCGGAACGTCACTCTCTTCCCCTCCCTCCCGCATCATCTGCATGGTGAGTTGTCTCCCCGACAGTTCGGTTCGATCGGTTCGGTGCAGGGCCGCGCGCTCGCCTCGTCCCTCCTCCCTCCCGGCCGGGCGCGGAAAACGACCGTTCGGGCCGTGCCGTGCCGTGCAGCGCGACGCTCGCGCCGCGCGGCCGCGAGTGCGAGTGCCTGCGCGTCCCGGGGATTTGTTTGTTGAGTGGGCGGGCGCACCTAACGCGATCGCTCTGAGATCACCACCGCGGACAGCGCCACACTGCCAAGATACCATCATGAGCGGGAAGGGAGCATGTGCTGCGAAAGCAGCGTCTTTTAGGCGCCGTGGCTACCCACGATATCACCGGGGTTTTGAGCGGGCGATCATTGGCCCGTCGAAAACATCATTGAGCTCCTGCGGGTCTTTGTAGTGACAGCATTATGGTTCCTGAGGAACGCTTGGTCTGAGACTGCAGCTGACTACTGGTGGCCGGTGAGTGATGAGACCATTGAACGAAGCATGCTGGAGAAAGGAAGATGTGTGTACCACCTTCGTTTATGAACAGAACAATGAGCCTTAAATTGCGACAGCACATATCATTTCTTGTTGAAGTATATTGTCTACATTTCCTGGACAATTTGAGTTTTTGAGTGAATTGGTTAGCGCTTGAAACTCAATATTTCTATCCTACACAAACTGCAGCTTTGTTCAGAAATCTAGAATTTGCATTTGTTATAAATATTGTGGGTATTCAGAGGCTCAATGGGTAATATATATAGAGTGTACAAAGGGTAGACAGATAAGGAATACAAAAGATATCTCTATCTCTAACATATCTCTAACACCCCCCTTCAAATGCAAGGCGTATGCGATAACATTGTATTTAGAAAGAGTTGACACTAAACTAAGAAAAAAAATCAAAGTCTAAGTCTTGATAATGTCGTCGTAGCATGCAGCTCTTGAAAAATATGTTGACAAAAGATCTCCCATCCGAGATTGTGCGACAGCTCATAAAGCACAAGGTGCGGGAGCAAAGTCGACCGCGACAACACGACGAAAAAGATGATGAAACCGAGAAAAATAGAGAAAACTGTCAAATTAAGCCGAAGAGAAATAGATAGAAGTATGGCAGCGCAGATCGAAGCCAAAGACGGTGGCGACGCAAAAGAAGCGTGGCGGCCTTAGAAACTCAGGGCGGCGGCTAAGAACGCGGCGGCATCATAACGACTTCTACGATCTGCACTGCGCTGCTCGAGAAGAAGAAGCGGAGCATGGTACGCTACCATGCATAAGGCAATTCCTATGCTTGTATGATTGACAATAAATTTGTGGACTCGCATGGCTTAGACAAATTCAAAGATTGAGTGGTATAGACTTAGATGGACGCAACGAAAGAAACGACACAAAGGAGAAAACGCCTAAGGGTAACTAGCAGTAGATACGGGTAGCAACAAAAAACCCTATCTCCTCGTCCAAAGCAAGCACCAGTGGAGCGTTTTAAGCAACACCATCAACAGCCCACACGACGTGATGGCCCAGCCCATATCAACACCTGCAAGCAACCAATCGATCCCCCTCCGATTCTCTCGATCCAATCATCCCCCTCTGGTTCCCTCGCGTCATGGCAGCAGCACATGGACGCGGGCTGAGGAGGCGCCGGGGCGGCGCCAGAGTAAAGGCGGCCTGGAGAGCTGGATCCTTCAGGGCTAGCTCGAGCGGTAGCCTCGGGCGGCCTGATGGTCGATCGGAGTTGGAGCGAGCGTGGCATCGGGCGCGGCCGCGGAGGAGTGGCGTCGGGCGGCGCGAGCAGACGAGGCGCTGGGGTGGCGCCGAAGCAGAGGCGGCCCGAAGAGCCCGAGTAGAGGAGGCCCACTCGTCGGATCCGGGCGGGACGAGCTCAGACGAAGAAGCTCGAAGGCAAGGCGGCGGTGGCGGCGGCTTGGGGTAGAAGAGGCTTGAAGACAAGCTCGACGCAGATCCACGGTTGCGGCTCGGGAGCCCGGCGGCGGCAGCGGATCCACGTTGGGCTTGTCTTGGAGCGCGTCGTCAAGGTACTGCTCGAGGGGTCGAAGCCGTAGCAGATGCGCTTATCGGCGTTGCCGATGCAGCGAAGACACGCTCGAGGTGCGACTTCTCATGCTGGATCTTCTCTAGCAGCGGTCGAGGTGGAAGACGAAGGCGCATGGAGCGCTTGGCGATCTCCTGCTGGAGCGTCTTCTGCTGGAGAAGAAGCTGGGAGCTCAGCGACATCGACGGGCACGGCGCCGAGGCGACCAGGTGAATATTGTGTGCATTCAGAGGCTCAATGGGTAATATATATAGGGTGTACAAGGGGTAGACAGATAAGGAATACAAAAGCTATCTCTATCTCTAACATATCTCTAACAGCATTCACAATTCACGAATTTTTTTAAAAAGTAATTACAAAATTAAATAGTCAAAACTTTTTTTTTACAAAAGTAGGTGTCTATCGCCATTTGGAATGACGACAGGCTCCTGTTGCCATTTCAATTGGCGACAAGGACCCTGTTTACTGCCTGTTGCCAGTCCACCATCCTATCACCATTTAAACCCCAAAAATCGGTGTAAATGTCATTTCCAGAAAAAAAGAGAAGAGAGGGAGAAGAGAGAGGAGGAGAGGGGGAGAAGAGACGTAGCGAAGCTCTGCCAGTTCGTAGCGGAGAAGAGACAGACGGAACATCAGATCTAGTCGGTCATTTTGCACGTACATGTTTTTGCAACTTTGTACAATATTTCGAAACCTTATTGGTTAGCAAATAAAAATGGCAACATAGAATTCAATAGATTAGATAATTTTAACTGTTTTATGTAGTACATCGTTTGAGCTGTGTATAGTTTAGTTCATCGTGCAAATATTATTTATGTTGTGGTACTCGAACGATTTAGAATAAATCTGCAAAAATAGGAAGATACCTATTAAAAATCTGTAAAAAATTACCGAAAATACTTTTTAAACTAGAAAAATAGCATGACACATTTTAAAATTGTAAAGAAAATCCAGAGTTGCTACATAGGTTTCATAGAGGTGAATTAGAATATTATGAACATTATTTATTGTTTTTATTTGCACACAATCAATATTTTAAAAATGCTAGAGACACTTTTTAAACAAGGAAAGTAGCAAGATACCTATTAAAAATTTGTAAAAATTACAAAATAGCTTAGTAGGGTTTTTAAAGCCTAATAGAAATAATCCCAACATAATTATGATTGCCGTTTGTGCGCAGTAATTATTTTGTTAGTGCCGAAAATACTTTTTAAACTAGGAAAATAGCAACATTCCTATAAAGTATTTGTAAAAATTGCAGAGCAGGTTAGTAAGGTTTGTATAGCTTAATCAAAATAATCCAATCTTAAATTTGGTTTTTATTTGTGCATGGTAATTATTTTGTTAATGCCGTTTCTTATTACTTTATGTATATGTTTCAGAGATTTTACAACGTATGCACTGAATTTTCAGGTATGGCGGACCCAGGACACGTTGTGTAGTGATCGTACGAGTTGCTTGATCCAGTCATTGACGTGCATCATCGTAGCCATCTCAGTACCATTCTACCCCAGGAGGGTGAGATGACGATTGAGCTTGGTGTGCTGCGGCTACCCACGCCCATGAGGGCATGGAGGGTGGACCCATGTTGAGTTTCGAGGTACATGCAGTTGCGACCTTCGTGTACTCATTTTGCAGCCTGACTACTTTGGGTGGACTAACGTTTGTTCTAAATAATTTTCGACGCAGTTTGAGGGTGGCATACCTCCTTCCACTGGCGAGGATGGTCGAGGCGATGTGGGAGGACGACCAGAGACAAGGGGAAGGGGCCGATGGACTACCATGACTGATCGATTTCATTTCAATCAACCTTTTTTGAATTCCAAAAAGGCGCACATGTATCGTATGTGTATTTCGGTTTGTTTATTCGTGCATGTTGGCGTTTGTAATGTACGTAACCAAACCTTTCGCCCCATGTATTTCGCAATTAAATTATGAACTCTTTCAAACTTACATCTCTTTCTCCCAAATATTTGGACCGTTAAATATTACATGATCATTTCCCGAAGGAATCGGTTCCACGAACAATGCAATCGGGACAACATTGCGCATGGTAACTCTAAACCCAAATATTTTTTCCATTTCACTCCAAGGGGGCTGTTTGTATCATTGCACCGCTGAACTCGTATTCTCTACTTCATGTCACATTGTCTTCTCCGATTTTGCATTCCAAACTACGCGGACACTTCAACGCATTACCAAATTTTTAAGAAAATTACAACAAATTAAAAAAATCTCTAAACATATAAAAAATTGAGCCTCCCTATCACCGATTCAATTGGTAGCGGGATCTGTTATAATTGAGCCGTGGCAGAACCTCTCCCACTATTCCAATTGGCGACAGGGTCTCTGTCGCCATTCCAAACGGCGATGTGCATATACTTTTTTTTTAAAAAAAATTCTGACTATTTTATTTTGTAATTATTTTAAAAATAATATTAGTTTTAAAAAATTCCACAATTCACGTGGTACTGTAGCGAATTCTCTCGTCGGCTAGCTGTGATTTCTCTCGTCGGCTAGCGTTTGGTTGGTGGGATGAGGTTGAATGGGATGGGATGGTACGGGTAGGATGGGATCATCCTGTATGGGATGGTACAGTCAGTGTGTTTGGTTGGTTATATGAGATGATACAGGGTTTTGTTTGGTTGGTTGTATAGGATGATTCTGGATGATTGAAGATGTTGTTTGGTTTGGTGGATGAAGTTGGATATGAGAATTGAGTTTAGAAATTGATTTGAATTTAAATTCGAGTTTGAAAATAGCTTTGCAAACAATTAATTATTATATTTTTTGCCAAGCCGAATTTGAGGCAAGGAATTTATTTTAACTTTCAAAATTTAACAATATTTAATGACATTTAACAATATTTAACAATATTTAACGATATTTAACGACATTTAACGATATTTAACAACGTTTGACAATATTTGACGATATTTGACGATAATTGAGCAAGTTTCACTAATCCTCTAGATATCAAGTACACCTTACCAACATCAATTAGGTCATAAAACTGATCAAGTACCGAATTGAATCCATGCATGACTTTTTGGAAACTTTTGCATATTTTATTGCAATTGGAAAATCTCAAATAAAGTTTAAACCTACAACTCAATTATAAGTTCCAAAAGAACACAAGAACAAAAACTCTTATTCATCTTCTCGAAATAATTTATTGAAATACTATAATAATTATCATGTATTAATATAATTTTATTCCAATTTTTAAAGCCTTGGTCAAACCCTTTTGTTTCAAACTCAAATGAAAGACTTATTCTAAGTTTGAATTTAAATTATTCAAATTAATTCCTAAAAAGTGAAGTTTAAGATTTTAATTGAGTCCTAGGATGTCCCAGAAACCCCTCTGATTTATTTCATAATTTTAGGAATTTTATTCCTATTTTTAAAGCCTTGGTCAAACCCTTTTGTTTCTTGGTCAACTGTTTTCAAAACTTAGGCTAGCACTGTTGGCTCGAGCCCTACGATCAAAAATGAACGGCCCACATGCGTTGGGCCGTTCGGACTGTCGGAACGGTACCAGCGACGTGAACCATACGATAAAAAATGAACGGCCCAGATGAGTTGGGCCGTTCGGACCATCCGAACGGCACAATGGATGTGAGCTGTTCGATCCGTATCGGACGTCTCAAAAGAAACGGCGCGATGAGGCGGTGCGAACCAGACTCGGGTGCGCACGATGGGGTTGGGTTGGACCAACTTGGCTCCACCAAACCGCCTAACGGAATCGCACGCGGATCGTCGGATCATGATCGAAGGGCCCAAACGGAGTGGGCCGTTCGGACCATCGAAACGGCACCAGCGACGCGAGCCCTACGATCAAAAATGAACGGCCCAAATGCGTTGGGCCGTTCGGACCGTCTGAACGGCACAATGGATGTGAACCGTTCGATCCGCATCGGACGTCCGGTCGGTTTGGAGTTTGTGTTAGGGTTTAAAAGGGTTTTGACCGAAAAGGCAAAGAGTTTGACCAGCCGATTTAAAATAGAAGAAAATTTTAAAACATTCTAAATTTTTTTGAGGAGGTTCTTAGAATCAACTAGGTCTTAGGAAAAATATTTTTAAGCACTTTTCAAACTAAAATTTGTCGAAATAAATTATTTTCAAAAGCTGAATTCTTGAAAAGGTTTGAATTTTGGTGAGATCAAAATAATTTCTAAAAATTTGTTAAAAATAATAATAATTCAAGATAAATAATCTAGTATTTGAATAAATTATTTCTAACAACTTTTACTCACACAAATATTCTAGATTCAAATAAAAGATGGAAAACAAGTTAAAATTTGAAATTTTGGGCAAACACATAATTTTGGGTCATACTTTTTTGCACTAAAATATGGCAACGGTGGTCTTGTTTTGTTGATTAAATGACAAGGAACACAACGGTTCAATCGGATTGCAAATCAGATACTCGGTTTAGGAAATATGGTCATTCAAAGCTTGTAAATTCGATTGCCATGTCACCCTTTTTAATTCTACATGCTCTGTTTGAAGCAATGGTGTGGCGTGGGAGACAGAGAGAGGCAGAGTGAATGGTGTGGTTCGAGCTTTTTGGCGAATGGGGTGATACGGCATATTAAGGGAATATTCTCATTTCTGGAACCATCAGATCCTAGATGGTTTGGTACCATCCAACCAACCAAACGTCTGAACACACTCATTTTCCGAACGAGATGATCCCATTCAACTTGATATGTCCAACCAAATGCACCCTAAAGGGTGAAGACAAGTATCACTTCATTGGTGCGGAATAAAACAATGACAGGCTTAAAACGGACGAGACCTTTCTGGAGCTTGATGACTCGATCCTTTGCCCGTGTAGAATTACTGAGACGGCGAAAATTACGCGAAAATGCGTAAAATTGTACACTGATTACGGATATGAGTTGTTAGCACCTAATGATTTTCGTATTTGATGAGCAAATATTCAACTAACATTCCATGATTAGCAAGCTCATGAAAATAAGATATAAATATACGTGCATCAAATAAAGATCGTGTTCGTACACCACCAACACTTTCTTAAGATTCTTGGGAAAAAAGAACTTGGCAGTTGAGCTTGACAAGCTCGGTCAATGGATTGCCATGTCAATTCCTCTGCTTTAACAAGCTAGGAAGCGAAATTGTAGCTAAGCAATGCAATTAGTGGAGAACACCATGAGTTCAATCGCTAGTCCATAACTCATTCACGTCTCTCTGCATATGGTTTGCTCTTAATGAATGGATTCCAGCTGATATGATATAGAAAGCGAGTGGACGTTTTCAGAGGAAAGAAGCAACTTATCAAACCGATTGGCCGTCTAGCGATTCACTACCATGTTGCACGTCTGACTTAGCAATAGGGAGACCTTGGATAAAGTCATGTGGTATCACCTTTCGAAGTTGCTTAGCAATTCCTGGATTCCATTAGTTCGTCGTGATTTAGCATACGCATTCTAAGTTCTAACATTGATGATAGATTGTGCACTGTAGGAGGTTCAAATGTTAATTATCAAGGAAAATTTATAGATTCCAAAACAAATGATAAGTAGGTTGGAGCTAGTTTTGCCTATGTGAATAGTTTTCTTTCAGAGGAGCAGAGAAGCGCTCATCTGAATAAATCACCTAAATGGTGTAACGAGCTTGATGATGTTTGTTTATTTGAGTTGCTGCTACTATAGTCCACCTAAGCTAGTCCCACTCCCACGTCATGTAGTACGTAGTAATAAACAGAATTTTGGACTGATTTAGCCCTGTAGCAGTTTTTAATTCCAGTTTTAGTCTCCATAGCATCAAAATTCCCGGTTTAGCCCCCTTGTGCGTCGTCTGCCGTCCGGGAGGCAAAGAATCGAGTTGATGCCGACCGGAGGCAGCAACTAGTCAGCTTTATAGCAGGACGGCAGCAACTTCAGTTCTTGCCGGGTCGGCGACAACTAGTTCTTCGCCGCCCACTCCATGACATGTTGGCTGCCCTAGCCACGCCAGCCTGACGCCGGCCTTCGCGCCGCTTGGACCAGCAGGCCGCTTCGCCATGCGCGCCATGACCGCCCGCATCCCGCTTCGCTTCATGCCCAGCGTGCCGAAGCGGCAACGAGTTCTTCGCCGTCGGTTAGCGGCAGCTAGTTGCTGCCCTCGATCGGCATCAACTCGATTGCTGCCCTCGGACGGCGGCGACGCGATGCGAGGGCTAAACCGGAATTTCGGCGCTCTGAGGGGCTAAAACTGGAATTAAAAACTGCTATACGGCTAAATCAGTCCAAAGCTCTAATAAACAAGGGATGACTAGCTTACCTCACCAAATCGATTAACAAAGCCATTTTTTTTGCCAATCATTTTGCTTTGGTTTCGGCCCTAGCAAATTCAGCAGGTGCTAGTTCTCGAGAGTTTCATGGTTCGCATTTGTTGTTGGTCAGTTTGGGTATGGATACAGATCTAACGGATTCACCTGAACTGAAGATGTAAATTTAACATCAAGCCTTCCTTTTAAGATGCTCCACAATAGCAGCAAGCCAGCAACCAAAAACGTGTCGAGTTTTTATCTTAGTCTGCTGTTAAGCTTGATTCATGCTACTCGTTATCGACAGCATGCCGACCTGACCTACCCCCTTTCCCGTTTTCCATTTCTTTGGAATTGACTAGCAACTCAATGCGATTTGAGTACTGGACACTTCGACAGCCTGCGAATAACTGAATTTCTTGCATCTAGTTCACGCCCCACAGGTACGACGATGATCAAACAACGGATCAGCCACGCCGAAGAGAAAACGATGTTTTGCATAATGTCCAGAGAAAATCTCCGTGCTTCGAGAATGTCATCGACCCACCTAACGGCAGACTAAACTCAAGAGGAACCTACCTCAGACAATGACGCCTTGTACCAATTGCTAAAGATGTCACTACTTCAAGTTCAGGGTATGGAGAAATCCTACGGATTTGCAATTCCTTCATGAGAAGGGGGAAGTTTAAACCAAAGATTTACAAATACAGACATGTAATTTTATGACTTGCATGTAAGATAACTGTGACTTCAGAAAGCAGCGCTATAACATGGGAAAAGTAGACACTACAAGATCATCATTTGTCAGATTGAAAAGGGTATAATAGAACAGCTGTGGTGTATCAGGTAATGCTACCTACAACAGGAAGGGCCAAGGAATCTGCAACATATTGATGCCATGATAAATTTTGCACATCCACGTAATATAGAGTTATAGACCAACATGCAGTGGCTAAGTATCTGTTCTTCTGGTGGAAAAGATGATGCGGCCTACTCAAACTCATCTGCGCTAAGAGCACATCATTTTTTCATGTGCTTGAAAAACGAGTGGTTACTTGATTGCTACCTTGGTTAATGCAGTTATTTAAAGAAAGAGAAAAGTGCACTATAGGTCCATGAACTTGCTAGGCTGTGTTACTTAACTCCCTGAATTTGCATTTTACTTTCTCAGCCTCTGAACCTATGAGATTGTGTTACTTAACTCTCTGAACTTGTATTTTACTTTCGCAGCCCCTTGAACTTGTGAGGTTGTGCCACTTAACTCCCTGAACTTGCGTTGAAGCGAAATTCGTCGATGCGATGCTGACGACTAGGAATGTACTTCTTTTTCTCACGGCCGACTTACAGGAGGCAAAAGCGAGAGCGACGGCAAGCTGCGACGGTGGTGCTCGGCCGACTTAGAGGAGGCAAGGGCGAGAGCGGCGGCAAACTGCGACGATAGAGCTTCGGCGAGGACGCGAACATGGTGCGTTCCTATGCTCGAAGAATCTGTTTTTGTCAGCGTGAGATGACAAGGACGATGAACACGGCTGAAACGGGGCGGCGACGAGTCCACCAAACTCGGAGGGGACGAAGTCGCTGGCATCGCATCCGACGAGTTTCGCTTCAACGCAAGTTCAAGGAACTAAGTGGCACAACCTCGCAAGTTCAGTGGGCTGAGAAAGTAAAATGTAAGTTCAGAGAGCTAAGTGACACAATCTCGTAAGTTAAAGGACTGAGAAAGTAAAATACAAGTTCAGATAGCTAAATGACACAACATCGCAAGTTCATAGACATACAGTTCAATTTTCTCTTCAACAAAAACTTGGCTTATGCGCATAGTACAAAACATAATCAATAATCAACTCTGTTGAATTTATCATCAGTAAACAGAGCATGTTATCCATAAAAACAACAATAAGGGGCAAGAAGGACAACACATGTAATTAGATGCTTCTGTTCAACAGGTTATCAAACAGAATACCATAGTATGAAAGATGCAATACCCATCGCATCAGTTCCTTGCAAAGTTGCAAGGTCGCAAGCTGGAAGGCAATGATAGAAGTTACTTTCGGACACGACTGTAACCGGTAGGTTGAATTATTGGAAGAAAAAAAAATTATAGAATACTTGCTAGTCCTTCCTTCTTAACAGGCCTATTCCCAGGAAATGCAATGCGGGATATATCAACGAGAGCCTTGAAGTTGTATGGCTCATGCATTGACAGCTCTTAAAGTACCTTCCTGTTGAGTTGGATATTCTCCCTCACCAATCCATGCATGAAGTTGCCATAGTTCACCTGGACAGTCAGTCAACTCATCCATGGTTTGCACCAAGAAAAAATTGCATGAATATCTGCAACAAAAGGAATAAATGCCATATTATACTGCAAAAGAATGGTATCAGAGTTATAACTTTTCCTCAAAAGAAAGGATGGCATCGTAACTAACTCACAAATTAACCAGATTTAAAGTACGTTGTCATTAAAAATGACAAAAAGGAATCAACGGTAATCCTTTCTTTGGTACATTGCAACTTGCAGCTAAATGTGCCACTACTCACCACCTACTACATTTGGCTTAGATGGAAGTCTGACTAGAGCACGGAGAACAGATTATAACACAGGTCCCCCAAAATTTTGAATACCAGCGACACGAATCTACCAAATTCCATTCCCACCACTCGATTCTGGAGCAGCTGGAGCATTCAACATTACCCCAATTCCGCCACTCACATGCTAATCCCACAACCCGACCAACCAGACATAAAACATGGGCATTTCGAGACGCCAACACAACACCGCGCCCGGTCACGCATCAAAAATAGCAACCGGAATCGATTTCAGTTCAGAACGCTCACCGCTAGGATCGGGGAAATCAACCTGGAACCCTAGCCTCGCGATCCAAAAACACCCAGCCAAGGGCAGCCCCAAAGCTGCATCCGGATCAGAGACGATTCCAGTACGGTACCACCGCGTGAAGCTTCGAATGGATCGCGACGCCATTGCCCACGAGCCATTAGGCTCCGGACTCGGAGGAAGGAGAAGGGCGGCGGTTTTTTCCATGCGGGAGGCCGTCCTGTACTTCTAACTTCCAAGGCTCCCGCCAAACTCGCTCAGTCTATTGAGATTGGAAGTTTGGACTAATCTAGCCCCTTAGCATCTTTTAATTCCATTTTTAGCCTCCTTAGCGCAGAAATTCCCATTTTAGCCCCGCCCGAGGACGTGCTGCCGACCCACTCGGCAGCAACTAGGTCTTGCCAACAAGTCGGCAACAACTTGGTTCTTCTTGCCCGGCTCAGCGACACCTAATTCTTCTTAGAGTGGGTCAACAAGATGTAGTCGCTGTCGCCACGCACCTTGGCCGCTTCGAGCCCGCGGTCCAGCGTTCTTGCCTTCCTTCATACGCCCATGACGCATACCACACGCCCTTCGCCAGCAAGGCAGCTCCCTTCGCCCATGTATCCACTCTGCCATTGCAGTATCCAGCCTTACCTTCATGAGAATCTGCCCCCTTTTTGCATGCTCTGGCGACTTCTTGCTCAGACTCTTGGCGATAAAATGAGTGAACATAGCGGTATTTTTAGTTAGAAGCAAAGAGGAAGAGAGGCGAGAAAAGATCGAAAGAGAGCCCGTTCGGAAGAAAGAAGAAGCTAAGCAAGGAGGAGTTTATCGGAGGAGTTGAAGTTTGCTTAGTTACGGGAGTTCGCATCGTCCGTTGAGCAACTAAAAAATAAGCTTGATTAGCATCCGGCTATAGTTTTAGCAATGTGATTAGGGTATAATTAGATGATTTGTAGTTTTTATTGTAGCAACTTAGTAGTTATAGTTGTGTAGTCGATGTATTTTGATTTAGTGTTAGTAGCACGTAATTAGAAGACTTAGTAGTTAGCAATGTGATTAGCGATAATTAGTTGACTTAGCGGACTTATTATTGTTAGTGTTGTAAATTAAATAGAGTTAGTAATGTATCTTCGGTGAGGAGATAACTCCAAGGGATAGAAGCCTTGGAGAAGGAATGGGAAGGAAAGAACGATTGGGAAGGAAGGATGGTAGCTAGGATATTTGGGTGGTGAGGAGATAAGGTATAAGTTTTTAGACCAACGTATTTAATTAAGCGTACAAGTCAAATAGCGATGAGCCGACAATAGATAATTAAGGCGGGATAAATAAAATGCAAAATTAATCATAGTATATATAATTTTAATCGTGAATAAAACTCAGTACATTAATTAAATAATCGGGCGCGTTTGAAAATATTTTAGGACTTAGTAGTCAACAATGTAAAATTATTGACTTAGCGAGACTTAGTAGTTAGCAATGTGATTAGCTTTCAATTGAAATCATGCAAGGAGAGAAAGGAAAGAAAAGTGGAAAACAACCATTTATAAAAAAAATCGAGAAAATTGAAGGAAAAAATTGGACATGAAAAGTTTTAATTAAAAAAATTTGAATATAATTGGAGTTTATTTTATTAATTTAAATTATTTTTTATTTTCTAAAAGACTTTGAAAAATGGGAGAATTGAAAAAAATAATATCTTGGTCGCTACGGTTCTTGATCACGTTACTTCACCATGGTGTAGTTAAAGCAGAGTGCTTTATGGAGCTTCTACAGAATGCAATTGAAGAGGTGAAACGCTTCGTTGTGATTATGAAGAAACCTAAAACATAGAGATTCAATGTTGGTATGCCTCTCTAGTGGAATCGAAAGAACCACTAACAGACATTGAATCCTCATGTTTTCCGTTTTTCGGTATCTTCATAAAATAAAAATAATTTAAAAGAATAAAATAAACTTCAATAATATTCAATTTTTCTAATTAAATCTTTTAATGTTGCAAGTTTTTTGGGTTTTTGATGTGTAAAAATCAGGTTTGTTTGCACCGTTCTTTTCACAAGAAATGAGGTTTGTTTGCACCCTTCATGAAAATTTATTAGTACATAATTACGTAATTTTATAAGAGATGTTTAAATAGAAATAGAATTGAACATAATGTGCATTATATTAGATTGTGAACAAATTACGAAGTGTGAGAACTTGAACCAAAAATTTGAAATATCGGTTGTTTAATATGCACTGTGTTAGGTACTTCATGGCGGAGATTCAAGATCATTAGGTGTTCCACGGGAAGCTCTCGTCTGAGGCGGGCCGTCTGACGGGCGGACCAATCAAATTGTGGCGGACCGTGATCCGGCGCCGATCTGAGGACATGAGCTGTCGGATCTAAGGCGATCGTGCGTTCGCGTTCGATCGCTGGCGCAAAGAAGAAGCTACGCATCGGCGTTGTATGCCTCGGTGGTGGGTGGTGCGACAGATTTTTGGCAACTTATGAAGGTGACAAGTGGCCTTCATGGGCCTATTACATGGAAATTGTTTGCAACCACGAGGCTGTGATATATCTTGTGGCCGATGGTCTATGTTCGATTAAATGGAAGCGCGAGGACATCTGGCGTTAGTGGTTCAGTGAAAGGCGCTTGTGAGGAGGAGCGACTGCGTTGGTCTCCGGTGTTGGAGGAGACGCAGCGAAGTGGGTGATGGAGACCTGGGAGGCGTCTTGACAACCGAGCCCAACGAAGGAGTGGAGCGATGGTGGGCGGCCGTATTGATTGCCACGAGTACAGCCAACCAGGCGGAAGATGTGGAAGCGAGGAGGAGGGCGTGCAAGCGGCTAGTTACGAAGACGAGCAAGGCGGAGAAAATGATGCACGGAGGTGTAGTTGGTGGTGTTGTGACCACCGACATTTCTTACGTCTCGTCAAGATTGGACGATGTTGCAACGACATCGTTGGTTCTACCACAGCCGGAGGGGGCCGAGTGGGGGTTCAATCAGCACACCCTACTCCTAGGGCAGCGCTTCCCTGACAAGAGCGCCGCCCAGCATGCTATTGCTAGATACGCCATTAACATTGGTCGGACATATCGGGTGCAGAGGTCCAACCCCGACACCTACATCGTTAGGTGTGTTAATGAATCTGTCTTTGGCAAGGTCCGTGCGCGCAGTTCTAACACAAAGCACGGGCTTCGGATCTTGATCTTGAAGGACCACACATGCGAGCTAGCCGAGCCGCTTCAAAACACCGCAACATGACGTCCTCGTATGTTGCCGGCTGATAAGCCACCTCGTCGCTGGAGATGTGTCCATTTCGCCAAAGCTCCTAGTGACGGAGGTTGGCAATATGGTGGGGTTCGCGGTCAGCTACAAGACGGCATGGCGGGCGAAACGGAAGGTCGTGGAGCAAATGTTGACACATTCGAAGAGGCTTACAACTTAGTCCCAAGGATCTTTGCATCAAATCGCACAATCAAACCACAGGACATACATAGACAAGCTTGATCGGGTGCACCGACGGAGAACCCAATTGTTTTGTTCTTGATAGGGTCTTACGGGCCTTGATCGAGCGATCGAAGGGTTCAAGCAACGTCGTCCCGTGCTAACGATGGGCGGCACCTTCCTATGTGGGAAGTACAAAGGTACCATCCTCATCGCCGTTGCGGCCGTCGCGACGACCGATTACTCCGTGGCCTTCGCAATTGTTGAGGCGAGAACAACGATAGTTGGTACGTGGTTCTGTCCAATGTAAGCGGGCGGTGGTCAAGACCGCGCAGATGTGTGTATCATCTCGGACCGCAATCTTTGGGTTCTTTGTCGCGTTGGTATGATGCAAAATGGGGCCTGGCCGCCGTTCGGTGGAATGATGTGAAGAGCCGTTGGTGCATGAGGCATCTCGCGCGAACTTTCACACAAGGTTTGAACAGGACACGATGAAGATGTTCAAGAAGCTCGCATGCGTAACCAAAGCGGAAGTTCGATGCGGTGTGGAGACGGCTCGATGAGGAGACCGCGAAGCATCTAAGGAACTTCGGCGCCGAGGCGGGGCTGCCGCGGGGAGGGTCCGCGACGGTTGGGGAGTTCACGATGGGTTAACTTCGCGCGCACCCGGCGTGGAGAAATGGTCCTGCCGCCGCGACACCGGCGGTGCAAGGTACGGGATCATGACGACCAACATGTCGGAGGTGTACAACGGTGTTCTCAAGGGTGTCCGATCCTGCCGATCAACTGCGATCGTGGAGGAGAGCTGGAACCGTACCGTTGGGTACTTTGTTATCAGAGCCATGATGGCCAAGAAGCATTTGGAGGATGGGAAGCAATTCTCCGAAGTAATGCACGCGTACATGGAGAAGAAGATCAGCAAGGCTCGTTCGCACGTTGCGCGTACCATGGATGGCGTCAGGCAGAAGTTCGAGATCCGGCTCAGGGAGAAGTATGTCATGGGCCACGCTAGAGGATCGGAAGCGTGTGCAAGACGACGATTGGTGGCGGCGTCGTGCAAGAAGCCACAGCTTCTGCACAAACCATGCTCCCATGTGTACGCGGCGTGCGCGGTGTGGCGCCAGGCCTCGGAGCATTACATCTCCGAGTACTATGATATCCACCACCTGTATGGCACTTGGAGTGCCGAGTTCTATTCGTATGGCCTGGACATGCACTATAGGGACCTCTGGCGGAACGGTGAAGTGGGTGCCGAACAACGCACTGAAGCACCCCGGCCGTGGAAGACGCCGATCCGCGACGATTCGCGACATGGGCGATAGACGGTAGCCGAACGCGCAATTAAATCGCCCGGATGCGGTATGCAAGGCGGTTGGCCACTCCGGCGAACATTGCCGAACATATCTAGCACAAGCAGTGCACCGTAGGTAGCAAGATATAATTACTAAGTCCTGATGTTGCATGCTTAGTTTAATGGCTTGTATGAGTTGTATCGTTGTCAAACCATGCCTTTACATGCAGGCGTAATGTTATGTTATCTGGGTCATATGTTCACTCATTATGGTCATATGTACTGTTATGTTATGTTGTATGGGTGTGCAGATGCAACCAAACTTTTAATTTCTACTCATTTTCTTACATTTGTATCACAGACATAGATTTGGGATGTTACACTTACATTCTGTTGTGGTATGTTTAAACTTTCTATTTACGCACCATACATTCTATTTGATATCGCACTAACGTGTTGTTTCTCTGTTGGCGGAGATGGCACGACCTCGGATGATGGCCCGTATGAGCTACTCGACACCTGTTTGGGATCTTGCGACACCGATCTGAGAGCTGGTGGTGCAGTGTCGGACCTCGAACTGGTCCTCGGCGCCCTAGAGAGGTGGCCTCTTGACGGCGGTACATCCCCTGCTCATGGGGCCGGCCTCCTGCCCCTTGCCCGCATGTTGGACCATCCGCACGCGCTTCAGTTTGACGCGGCACTCCTATCTGCGCTCGTGGATCGTTGGAGACCAGAGACTCACACCTTCCACTTCCGTTGGGGGGAGATGACCATAACTCGGAGGGCGTAGCTATGCTTACTGGTCTCTGCTTCGGCGGTCTTCGATAGTGCCACCTCAGAGACGCAGCGGGACCGAAGGTGCGTATGGTGAGAGATTCGGTCACCCGTTCTTGACAACATATCGGGTGTGCCACATTCCTTGCTGCGGGGGTACATGACTTGCCCTTTGCATGCGCCTGTCGCGGCAGTTAGGACACACTTCCTCGCATACCTTTTGTTCTGTTCGGATGGATCTTGTTTCCTCGACTCGGGGAGACTGCGTGTGCAGAGCTACATCCATCTCGCAGAGTCTTTGGTGGGCGCTCTTCCGGCGAGGTGCCTGTCTGATTGGGGCTCTGCGGTGCTGTGCCACTTACAGGGTTGTGCGATGCCACTCGGCGTAATGCAGGCGAGGAGCGATCCTCGCGGATATGCTACACATCTGCTGCGGCTATGGTCGTGGGAGCACTTTCTGTTGGCCGTAGTATTTTGAGAGAAGGTGCACCCTTACCGGTTAATGACGCGCTTTATGGTCGTACTAGAGGCGAGACCCGTCGATGGGCCTACAATGGGAACACGTTGGACACTTGCCGAACTCGTTGGGCGAGAGAGACCGAGGCGTCGTACCACGAGTTCCACAACCTATTCGAGACTCTACACGAGGGCGAGGTCATCTGGTGGCACTTGGACTCCACAGTTCCTTCGAGACAGCCCCTTTGGATTGTCCTCGCGGTGCGCTTCAGGGGCGAGACACTCAGTTGACGACATGCCACCGGTCTTCTCCCACATGGTCGAGCCGTACAATCCACAGCGGGTCATGAGACTGTTTGGCCTTCACCAGGAGGTGCCACCGCGGCCAGGACGACCTCTCACGCAACAACCCTACTATGGCTTACGAGATGTACGCCGCTCCTCACAGTTTTACCTTCCACGAGGATCGGCCTCGCCGTCCAAGACAGCGGCGGGAGATGTACCATAAGTAATGTCATGGTTGTATAATACATGTTATATAATATCATTGTGTGTTGTGCCATTGTGATTTATGTACTGGCAGTGTGTAGTATGCCATTGTGATTTATGAACAAAAAATGTTATCCGAAATTATCAGTAGAAAGGACAACCCGGGCCCGCTACCTCGCGGACGCGAATTACCTTCAACGCTGCCACACGATTCCTCCTCGGGCCCGCTACCCCGCGGACGCGAATTTCCTTCAATCCAATTGCGATACCGCCACATGCTATATATGGATGCTTTGGCTGCCATTCACCTCACTCTTCATTTCGTCCTCTCCTTTCTTGCAGTCTTAGACGCCATGTCTTGACCTCATCTAACTTTCGAGTGGCGAGACAATTGCAATCTCTTGGCGGAATTTGCCTTGCCCTCGTTCTTTGATCCGGTGAATGTTTTCACCTCGCATACCTGTGAATCCATCCAGAGTGTTCATGAAGTGTTCAAATCTTACGGTAACTTGCGCCTAATCAATTCCATTAAATAAAGACATGTTGTTTTATTTCACTTCAATTTGCAATTCCTTTTGAGCACAACATGCCTGGATTACAGCGGTGGGTAATGAAGCTATCCCAAGTTTCAAGATATTGCAATGCAAATTGCGACCTTGCAAGATGACTCTCGTGGTGTTCTTTGCATTTAGTCGATTGGTTGGACCCTCCGAACGATGCAGAAATGAGCAGAATAGACTCAAGCATTTGGATGAAAGGATGGAAAGAGTTGAGAACACACCGAACAAATTAGTTAAGCTAATTAGTTTTGCGGTCTTTCTTCTATTATTTCTTGTTGTTGCCAAGTAGAAATTCGGTTGTAATGGGATTTAATGTCCACTCTTTATGTATGCATCGCACTCGTCGTGAATGACAATAAACTAGTAACATTATGTACCCATGAATGCGTTTGTTGAATGCATATCGGCGCCATAGCGAAAGCATCGACACATCGATGCAACATGTCAACTCGATAAAGGAGACAAAGCGAGGCGACTTTACTGCGGTGATAAGACCAAACGAGACGACTTTTACTGCGGTGATAAGACCACACAGGCGACTTTGTGCGATGATAAGACCAAAGGAGCGACTTTGTGCGATGACAAGACCACACAGGCGACTTTGCGCGATGATAGGACCAAAGGAGACAGCTTTGTGCAGTGACAAGACTACACGGGGCAGCTTTACGCAGTGATAAGACCAAAGGAGCCAGCTTTGTGCAGTGACAAGACCACACGGGGCAGCTTTGCGCAGTGATAAGACCAAAGGAGACAGCTTTGTGCAGTGACAAGACCACACGGGGCAGCTTTACGCAGTGACAAGACCAAAGGAGACAGCTTTGTGCAGTGACAAGACCACACGGGCCAGCTTCTCAGAACTACAAGACAGGACTCTGCAAGAAATTACCACACTATGCCAACCAAGGGGCTTATAAAGGGGGTTGAACTAAACCCAACACTACACAACACTACACAACAGATACTCGACTATGGACTCTTGACAAACTTCTACAAGAAGATGTTGCGAGCGCAATCGCTTCTTGCAGAAGAAGAAACTTGACTCAAATACCCGATTTTTCAATGAAAGATGCTCAAGTGCCACCACGTTTGCGGTCCGAAGTGTGTGTGTGGTGAACCAAATAGAGATCATTGATCCACACACCCAGACACCGCCGCCCGGGCGTACTACATGTGCGGCCACTACATGGTAAGCGTTTCTTTCGCGCGCATCGATTTTCCTCTCCCAACGTTGAATTCCTTCAATTTTTAACTTCATCCCCACGTAATGCAGCCCGAGATGCGCTGCCACTTCTTCCAGTGGATTGATGGCGGAGATGTACGACGGGGCATTCATCAGCAGTACATCTTCGAACTACTCGGTGCGGGCGAGAACTTCTCACGGTGGAAACCTTACGTACCAGATGAGGAGGCACCGAAGGACCCCAGTAAACTCCCGAGCGTAATCCATATCGACAACAAGGGAGAGGCTCATGCGGCTGAGCCAGGCTACCACAGCGTATCCGGTCACGTCAGTTATGAAGAAATTACATCCTTCTTATGATTTTCACTATACGGTGCACTTACATCATGGAATCGCAGGACATAGACGACTTCAACATACACGCGGCGTGGACACTCCGTGACAAGGGCAAGGAAAACTCATCGCGTCTGAGCGGCCCACACAACAGTATCCGTCCGCCGGGCATAATCCGTATCCTCGACGTGAGTTGCGAAGAATGTACATCATTTTTACGATTTTCACTATACGGTGCACTTACATCATGGAATCGCAGGGCATGGACGATTTCGACATACCAGCTCAACGTGGACAGTCCCGCGACAAGGGCAAGGGAAAGGCTCATGCGTTTGAGCCCGGCCGACACAGCGTATCCGGTCGCCCCCGCGTAGTCCGTATCGACGACGTGAGTTATGCATAATTTACATCCTTTTTACGATTTTAAATATACGGTGCACTTACATTATGGAATCGCAGGATATGGGCGATTTCAATATACCAAATTTCAATGTGGACACTCCGCGACAAGGGGCGGGAAGGCCACGAGGAGTTCAACGCCGAAATGGGTAAGGAAGGAAAATGGCCCCGTCCACGCATGAGGTCATGTCTTTACGTAGTAATCCCCGTCCTACCACCCCATGTTTTTACTATCCCTAAAGGCATGTATACTTATATGGTGCGGATGCTTGTGTCGTAGTGTCCGTAGTAGTAGTAGCAAGGATGACTAAAGCAATTACGAACCATCATGCCATGTCACTACGTGTAACGTGCTTCTGTCCGCTCGAAACCGTAATTTTTTCCCCATTTGTTATATCCCGTGTTATGCGATTTTGTTTGCGTATATTTGTATTCTTATTTTGTTTTGCTATATTTCTACGCCAGATATCCGTGTTATCCATTTATTATCTGTACTCGCCATATTGTATATCGATGAAAGCTTTTTACAAATCTCACTCCGATATTTCTCTCGATCGCTCAAACCCTTATTGAAATGGTTGAAAAAATTTCGCATTCGAAAAAGCGCTAACCCGAACAAAACCCTAACCCTAACCGCCACCGGAGGAAACCCTAAACGGCGCGCCACTCTAACCCTAACCGCCTTTCCTAGGACCAGACATGACAGTTTTGCACAGTGACAAGACCATACGGGGTAGCCTCTAACCACCTATCGCCCCGTGTTATTCCCTGGTGCATCGTAATATCACTTACCTTCCTACTTACGACTCATTACTATCTCAATTGTCCTCACAAAATTCATCAAAAATTTAGTGCACTACAACAATATACGACGATCACAAACTGTTATTACGAGTCTAACAAATTTCGTACCGTTCATATTCTACGAAAATAACAAACAGACCAACCAACGTTGTCACCACACTTTTAAAAAAAATAACATCATACAATAGATTATTTAACAAAATTAATAGTACTATTTGTGCAATTACGAATAAAAATAGATTATTTTTAAAAAAGAAACTATTTTAAAAAATTTGATTGCACTAATGTCATCAACAACCGTAGTAACCAAGATATTATTTCTCTTCAGTTGTCCCTTTTTCATAGACTTTTCAAAGTTTCAAAAAAATAAATTCAATCATTGTCCCTTTTTCACGCACCAAGTTATTAATTTGAAAAATTAAAAATAATTTCAATCAAATTCAATCAAATTCAATTTTTCAAAACATCTTTTCCGGTCTAATATTTTTTTGCAATTTTCGTTTTTTTTTTTTTTTTTTTTTTTCGGCTTCGTGGCTAACTAACAAAGTCTTCTTGAGTGCTTGGCTTAAGACTTTGGTGTCTTTGTCCTTTGTCTAATGACTTCTTGGTCTGCTGCAAGCATCCCGACAGCAGACTAGATGGTCTTCTTGACCATATACCGCATTACGTACAAACACGGGGCCAAAAATGGAATTATAACGCTAAGAGGGCTACTTTAGGAATTAATTTGCGTCACAGGGCCAAATGAGTCCAGACTTCTTGAGATTGGGTCGGGCCGTGGTGGTTGGGCCGGGTCCTGTGGATCTGTTGTATGTAGGTGTTAGGGTATGTACAATGGTATAGACAACTGCTGTCTATAACAACTATCCATGTCACCTGTAGACAGCACTAAAGACAGCTCATACAATGGTATAGACAGCTGTTATCTTTTTAGTTGTCTTTATAGAACACACAATCTTTTAATGCTTTTCTTGTTTCTCGTGATACAGTCGACTACATGTTTGCAGATAACATCTTTATCTCTCTTCATTCTCTTTCATCCACGTCAGCAAAAATCCTATGTGACAGCGACTATAGACGGCTGACATAAGACCATTGTACATGCTCTTAGGGCATCTTCAATAGTTTGTCTTTTAGCTTGTCTCTAATACCCTCCATGTCATCTTGAGATAATATTAGAGACAACTATTCCAATAGCTTGTCTCTTAGGTTGTCTCTAACACCTTCACAAGCATTTAAACTTTGCATGGATCAAATAACCATAGTGATCAACACTAACTTCAATCTTTGTGACCTACATGTGTTGTTTGGTTACATCTACATATATAAACAAGCAGCAATTCTAACACCAAACCTCACAAGCGTCGAAGCTTTGCATGATTATAACCCTAGAACTGAACAACAAATCGACATATCATGTCATACATCATCCAAGAGACAACAAATCATGCAATGTATAGATCGATGGCTCATCACATAGCAAATCAATGTATGCAATAAACCAAACAAGTAATCGCAAAGTACAAACAAATAAAAGTTCCAACAGTTTAGCCATAAATAAAAGTAGAACTAAAAAATGCCTAACAATATGGCTATAACTAGCACTTTCTTGAAGCAAAGGTACACATAACTAGTTTGCAACAAAAGAGCGATCACTAGCAATTCTTCGGTGCTTGCAAATAAACACAATGTGAACACCAAAAATAGTATGGTTAGCGACAACCATGGAAAAAATTCAAATAGAACTTTAAAGAATTCCACCAAATTTGAACATATTTCATCATCTACGTAAGAATTCAACCAAACTTGAACATATTTCACCAGAATATGGGCTACCACCGATTCGATTTCCGTGCTCCTAGCTCTAATTGGTAGGACATGATAACTTGAGCCGAGTTCCACCAAATTTAGCCTCCTAGCGGTAATAGCAAGTGAACTGGGTCTCAACATGCATATGACTGAACTGTTATAAGTGATGAATTCTCGAGGGTTTTCAACAAACAAAGCTCTGTAGGAGGAACAAGACCACAGACTAACTAAAAGAGCTACCCATTGCGATTAATTTCAGCACAAGAAGATTCCTACGGAAGGAATGCCCGGATTCATTATCCAAAGGTCTATGACACGAGTCAAAGAAACTGTGGAACCTTACTGCACAAAGACTACGAGGATAACAAACAACATGAGGTTGATCTTCTTGTTAGGAAAACGATGGACCTTGAACACGAAGATATACCCGTGACAACACCGATCAATTCTCAAACAAACGAGGCCCACAGAGCAGACACAGTTAACCCTATCGATGTCTCAAGGATGCTCCAAAGAGTAAATATGAGCAATTCATCAAAGCAGAGACACCTGGGAGTGATAAGCTAAAGAATTATGCCATCCTTGTCAGATATAAAGCGATTACTAGTGATCAGTATCGTGATAGGTGGCTTGATAAATTTGTAGACACTATTCCACTAGCATCAAAGGAAAGTGCTGGGGCTTCTCACGCTGATCCTGGTTAGCCTAGTATGTGATCCTTAATCATCTCAAACCCAAAGTCGGATCACAAATTCACAATTCACAAACCGATGCAAGATGCGGAGGTGCGTGAACAAAGAAAACATAGAAGAGTTCACCCACCTTTCATTGTTCCGAGCACGATGTTCATCCGGATGTCCCAAGATAGTGGGCTCACAGCCCAACATCGCCATGAAACCCTTGCTCTAGGTTGATTGTCGACGTACTCGTGACAAGTATCCCGAGATCACAAGCAAGAGTGGTAGGTCGAATTATCTGCAAATTACGACATGAATATCTTTTATCCGATGAAAACGGAAGGATTCATCAAAGGCGCAAGAGTTCAATGCGTCTGCGGTGAGCTCCTCGCGCGATAGCCCAAAGAACCGACGATTCTTGTGGCGGACGCCTTGGGTGCCTCACTTCCACCTTGAACTCCTTCTCGGCTTGTCCCTGCTTGTGAAACAGGTCAATTTTTTGGTCAAGAACGGCACATGCGAAAAGATGTAGTCTGCGGCGCGCTTGCACCGTTGTTGAGGAGATTCTGACGGCGACTTGGTACCGTCGCCGAGGTTGCCGCAGACACTATGTCAGAGCTGCCTCGCCGACGACGTGCTCGAGGTAGTGGCGGAGGAGCCGACGTGAGCGGCCACCTCTGGATCTCCTTGGAGATAGGCGGGATAGTGGCGAGCGGCAATGACGGCCTTCTTGGCGGCGATCGCGACCATCTTCTTCGGCCGGCGCCGCCGCGAGGTGGAACGAGATGAACGCGGCGAGGCGAGCAGCAGCGCGCGAGGAAGGAAAGCTTGCGCGCGCGGAAGAAATAGCTCATGTGGATGAGGATCCGAGAAGAACAAAAACGCTGCAAGCAAACGACGACGCGCTCCAACAGATACACCTTCGTCACTTCGCCTCGTTTCGCGTTTACGCGACCGTCATTTCCTGAGACGTCGATTTGCTTCTCTCTCCTGATATTTCTTATAGACAAATAAAATAGACTATTGAAGATGTCCTTAAATGTAATTCTGGATTGGGAAGACTGGCATTGGCTGGGCGACAGCGTTCAATTAATTAGTGATCCAGCCCAGTGACCCAGGTAAATCACAATTTAACCGTGATCAACTAGCATCAGATGCCGAGGACAATATCCAAGATCACATGGTTTCATGGCATGCTGAGTCTGCTGAAGATCGCTCAATTACGAGACTACTATTTCGTGCTGATTTGAACTTTTGGCGCTGTTTAATGATTTAGCTAGTTCAAAAAGTGTTACCGGATGCATTTGACAAAGAATTCGTAGTTCTTTTGATCTTTACAATCGCTGTCAGCAACTGTACGCAGAAAGAGACACAGTTATTCATTAATCATGGTATTGCATCGATACTTGTCTCAGTAGTTCAGTTACAGTGCTGTCTCCGAACTAAGCAGCGAAATTACAGTCATATTCGGAACCAAGCCGTCCTTCCACGGCGCGCGGTTTCGCCATTTCGGCCGGTCACCTCCACAGGCGTTTCACGGTCGAAAACTCTTGTTGAAACATGCTCACGAGGCGGTTTTATGGATGCGCAGCTTGACCTAATCCGATCGGCGGCTGCGACCAGAAGGGCACCCAGCAACTAGACCAAATCCAGCAGCAGAAAGAAAAATCAGACATAGACGAGCACGATTCGGTTAAGAACAAAAAAAACGGAAACAAATACAAAGCTGACAATTTTATAGAGAGAAATGGTCATGGCAAGGTCGTCAGTTAGGAGCGAAAGACTATTTATTCAAAGTAATCATAACCACAAGGGTTAGATCATCTGAACTATGCACTTGTCATCATCACTCGACCTTACCAACCAATTATTCAGAGACAAAATTCAAAACTAAAAAACAAAAAAAAAATTATTATTCCGATCTATGAATTGTCAGGAGGCCTCAGAAGGAAGGCAGTAGTAGGGTGTGTAATCACCGAAAGATTTCAGACAAAGTAATTTCCAAATTGTTCGTCCTAGGCCTCAAATTCAAACACACTACATCGGAAAATTGAAAGGAAAAGAAAGAACAACTTGATCGAAGCTGTATAGCTGACCTCATAGAGAAGATTAGGTTTTTCCACATGAAAAGATTCAGACATATGCTTGTCTATAGTTTAATCTAATCATCGGCCACTGAACACCACAAATAAAAACCAAAAGAAAAATCCACCAAACGCAAGAACTAGAGAAAGATCAACTGGGAAATAACAATTGATTCTGGTTGAGAGGACTCGGAATATGGGTGGTGATATATCAGAATGGTCGGCAAGGCAAACAGATGCCAGTTACGACGAACGAGACCAAAAGATACAATCGTCACAGTCCTCCAACACGATAAAGAAATCAATCCCCCGACGAACCATCAAAAACAAAACGGAAAGAACGAAAAAACAGGGACAGATCTGGATCGAGATCGAAATCTGCGAAGAGGAGATGAGAGAGGAAGATCTTCGGATGAGTGCTGCGGCGGAGGAGCGGCCGCTCCGGCCCGTGCTTATATAGGGGCCTCCAGGGCATTAGGGTTTTACTGGGGCGGCGCCCGTGTAGCTCTCGGATTATCTTCAATGAGTAAATTGCAGCCGTCCGATCGTCTTTGTCCAGATGACGTGGGCTCAAACCTGTCGCTGGCTAGTAGGCCCAGTATGAGACGGTGGATTCATTCAGTCCAATCTGTTTGGGCCATAAGTCCCCAAACTTACAGGCCCATGAGTATTAACTCGTCGCCTGCATTAGCATTAGCTCAGATGAGGGCTATGCTCAAAACAATCTCTCTTTGGAATTTGCAAGCTACAGATCAGAGGTCTCAGCTAAAACAGGCCATAAGCAAACGAATTATCCCATGGTGTGAAGAAAACTACAATTTACAAACATGGAGCACCAGAGATTCAAGGACAAGAGAACAGAACAATGCTGAAAATTCACGCAAGGCACTGTGAGGTTATCCCAAGAGTTCACCAGAACACACGTCGGCATTGTTAAAAGCAAGTGGCACTCAAAAGTCTCGGACACAGCGGACCATCCAGAGGATAGCGACGCTCTAATACAAAAAACAAACAGTTAGAAATCACAAGTGCAACTACAACTATGGAGCATCTGCCTTCTTGCATAGGGCCAAGTACAAGGTACAAACCATGATACAAAGTTCAAATGATGATCAACGCATGTGAGTCGCCTACTTTCTACTTGATTTACAGATCCTTGCGATCCTTGAGAGAAACAGATTACAAATACATTGTGCTCAGGATCTAGTTCGCTGTACTGCGTACTAGTCTGTATGAGAATTTTAACTTCTTGTAACCGGTAGAACAGGTACACAAGGAGCTCGTCTCAGCTTCTGCTTGCTCCAGTTCTTTCCCCAAGGACTGTCTGTGGATCGTGGGTTGACAAGATTTGGGGCATTGACATGCCACCAGATACAACAATCTCTGCAAAACAGTGTGCAAATACCCCACATGTCATTCCGCAAAGCTAAAAGGCTCATCTCCGTGTTTGAAGCGGATTCTCAAAAGGGGTATCGAGAGGGAGAGTTTGTGAGAGTTGCGAATTACCAATGCCTTCACGCACAGAAAGATTTGGCCTTATGACATCCTTTGAATTCACCATTAAGATATCACCAATATAAAGATGATTGGTTGGGACATAGACGCAGTAAACTTCCTCTTGACCAGAATAGCTCTGTTACAACATAATGACGACAGAGATATTCAAATGAGGCAAAACTATATGCTAATATCAGAAATAACAATAGAATGGACAAAAAAACAGATGTCATCATTTTGAGTATTTTATGAGTAATCTTTCTTGTCCTGCACATGTTAAACCAATTACATTTGCTCGTTTCACTCAATCAACAGTGCAGTTGAGTTTCAACTTCCAACCATGCAAGGATTCATGCTAATAACTAGAATTACTAGGTAGCATAACTGCAGCATGTGCATAAAATAAATAACATTAAGCACAAACAATGTAAACCAAGCATGGTTGGAGAATAGTGAAGAGTCTTGTAAACCTGGAGAGAGACTGATGAGGTAATGAAACCAAAAGCATATTCTCCAATACGAGGATGTCTTATGATGACCACTTCCTTGAACGCTTGCTTGTTCTGATCTGTACAAACAACAATTTATTTAGCTCCTAAGCTAATTTGGGGATTGCATATCAGGATGACTGTAAATTTACCTGGCGATATTGCAGCACTTATTTGCTTGGATGCATTGTAGATATGACGCACAAGTGGCATGCGCTTAATAATCCACTCACCAAGGCTAAGGATAGATGCTCCAACCCAAGATGACATGAAGACTCCAATCAAAAGTATGAAAGTAACAGAAGTGATGAAGCCAAGACCTGGGGATTCAACATAAACACAAAGTGGGAAAATAAGCTAGATAAGCAAGAAGGCATTCTTCTTAGTAATGATTAAGTTCCAAAATAGTATTGATTTTGCCTAAATCACTCACATGACAAGTTTCCTGGGTTTCTGACATAAACTAAGAATCTAATGTCACAGGCTATACTAAAACTTAAACAAGTATGCACCTGAATTATTGGGTTCAGCGTATGCAAACTTTAGTGTACACAATATAACAATATAAAACAGTATTGTGCAACAGCATAGTGTACCAAGCCCCAAACCAAACACAGAATGAAGGGCATCTTTTATTGAATTAAAAAAATTATAAATGGTATACAAAGTAGTACAAATTTTGATATTTCAATACAAAAAAAGTGGGTTAGTTCACATACCAAATATGTTGATTCCCAGTTGTGCATAGATTGGAGAGAAGAATCCATCAACAAAATGAATGAACCACCATGTGATGTAGAATGTTATTGCTATGGGAAATAGAATCACACTGGAAGTATCCCGGAAAAGAAAATGACAACAAAAAATATCTTAGTATATGTAGCTGGCATTGTGGAAAGAAAAATTCATATAACATTGTTGCGAAATGTATTCACATATTGTGTGTATAAATCCCTAGTCGTAAGATTTAGAATGTTCAGGTCGTATTTGTAATACCTAAATACACGCATTTGAACCAATGTCGAACTTCAGGAAAAAGGAATGCGAAATATTTTTCTGAAACACTAGACTAGATAACGAGGACAGAACATACTTGTCTGAAGCTAATTGAAAACCCTAGGACCTCTGAAATTCCTGTTACTAAGGACCTTCCTACAGTCTAGCTGTTGAAAATACTTTGTTGGATAATCACCAATGGAGCTATCAGGCGATTGGTTATAAATTCTTTATAAAACTCTCCACCAAGCATATTAATGTTACAATACACTAGTTAAGTGTCCATGCGTTGCCACGGAATATATCATGTGTTTATTCTCAAATAATGATGTAGATATCATAAATCTCAAGTCAACATAAATGTGACATTAAGCATCTCACAATATAACAGTAAGACATTGCTCAACAAAACAAGAAATATGATAAACCAGATAATTCAGAACAAATATTCAAATGGCAGCATGATATATGATTTTACATAAATAATCCTTAACTTCAGCTTGGTTCGCGAAACTGAAAGAAATAACAAGACATGAAGTGACGAGGAAGAAACAAGAAACTCGTTGATGCTTACATGAGCCATATGATGGAACATGCTTTATTAGGAATGACAGTAACATAGCAAAAGGTAAGAAGAAAAGGTAACAATGACAGGATAGTTCATTCACCACACTATTCTACAGCTCTAGATTGCACATATATAATGACCAAAATTCATTTTTCATGTCTACAAACATAGCAACTTCAACCGTAGGTTTCCATGTTAGCTTTCAGTTCTCACTTCTCATTGCACTCCCAAGAACGGCAATCGTATCCATCACCATTTGAAGTACGTGAAGGTTTAGTTCATCTTCCTTGGTAGATACTTGACTCATTTGTCCGTGAACAACAATGAAGATATGTTATTATGAAGCGGACTTCTTGGCAATTTTCTTGACCTCGGCAATTACTTCCTCTATGCCTCCCACTATGTAGAATGACTTGTCAAGAAGGTCATTGTACTTCCAATTAGAAAAAACATGCACATTACGGATGCTTCAGCAAAGCACACAGTGCACGAAAGATAGATTATGTATGTCCTCGTTTGGAGTTACGTACTTTAAGTAATATACGAGGGTGTGAAAAGGGCCTCTAACCGCGCTAGACACGTCAACGAAAAAAATCCATTACGTTGGATCGCAATCAGACGTACCAGATCGCGTGGAAGAGCCCGGGTTAGAAACCCTAACTAATCCCCCCCCCCCCGCGCACCTCATCCTATCCTATCCACCTCCCGTCCCCCTCCTTCCATCGTTGCCCTCTCCACTTCAGTGCCCCTCACCTCCCTCCCCCGCCACCCTCTCCACCAGACCCGTTGTTGCCTCCATCACCCTTCCCCGCTGGCGCCTTCGCGTGTCGATGGCGATGGTGGTGGCCGACCAGAGAAGTGGACCGGAAGCAATGTCAGGTCTCGAGCCACCGCCGATGCGGACTGGTGCGACGAGCCTCCGCCTCCCTCCGTCGCCACCCTCTCCACTCTTGTCCTCCTCACTGCTCTCTCCACCAGACTTGCTGCCTCCTCCCTCTCCCTCCCCGGCTGGCGCCTCCACGCGTCGATGGCGACGGTGGTGGCCAACCGGAGATGGAACGGAAGCAAGGTCGGGGCTCAAGGCACTGCCGATACAGATTGATGCAACAACGATGCCACTTGCCTCCGTCTCGCCAGCTCCGTTTGCGCACCATCGCCACCCTCGCTCTCTCTCTCTCCCTCTCTCACGCCATCCATCCTCGTCTACATGCTAGGCTTGCAACAGGCTGGGCTTGGTGAGGAATGGATCATCAGGGGACCATGCCAATTCAGGTGGTGGAAGCCTTCAATGGCGTCGGGCGGAGGCAACGTTCAGGCGGATCACGAGGACAGAATCTTGCAGTAGGGCGTGGAGGTGTCTTGATCTTGATAGGGCGGGCGGGCGGTTCAGTGTGCACGCGGTTCGTTGGATTTTTTTTCGTATGTGGGGTGGGATGATGGTCCCGCTGTGCGGTGGTAAACTTCTTTTTTTATTAGTTAAGATATCCACAAATACCAGATGATACATGACAAAATTATCATATCATAGCCACACACCCTAGCATAAATAGGGCCTTGTGCTCTAGTAGGGAACATACTATTTAATTGCTAAACGGTAGTCAAGATCTAAGACTAAGTGGACCAATACTGTTTATTGGTACCTGAATTAATGTTACAATACATATCCACAAATACCAGATGATACATAACAAAATCATCATATCATAGCGACCCACCCTAGCATACATAGGGCTTTGTGCTCTAGTAGGGAACATACTATTTCATTGCTAAACAGTAGTCAAGATCTAATGCTAAGAGGACCAAGAGGATATTTATTTTGCTAGAGTGACTTACCATCCAGTCATGAACTTCTTTGAAGTCCAACTGCGGACCACCTTATGGAAAGCCTGTATTGCAGAGAACAGAAAGAGGAAGATCAACATGAGCTGTTCTAGCTTCAGCAAGACAAAGAGCTGCCAAATCTGTAGAGCATATTTTTGTGCAAGGGAAGTATCAAATAGGAAAAGGCATGAATAAGAACATAAACATTCTAATTTCACTTTAATATGTGAAATAACGTTTGTTCCAAAAAGCTGTCACCATGGTAAGCACTCTAGGCAGATTAGGGATTAATAAAAATTCTAATCAAAGAAATCATTTACATCTTGCCTTCTGTTCAGTGGCAAAATTGGATATATGCCACTCCGGAATATGGCTTTTCGAGACATGCCACCCAGAATCCTGAAATTGGATATATGTCACTCTAAAACTTGTTTGCTTTGATATATGCCACTATAGGACACTTTTGCCCTTGGGCTCTTCTTCTTCTTTCCATCTGTCATCCCGTTGACCCGATGACCGGCGGCGGCGATGGCGCTATGCTCCCGCTCCTCGGCTTCCTCATCCTCCCGCTCTGCTCTCACTCCTTGACCTTCATCGAGCGGCCTGGCCTCCACCTCGTCGGCCTTTGTCAACGCGGCGGCGACAGAGGAGGGGCGATGGGCCGTGGCGGATGCCGCTGCCGGCAGAGGAGGAGAGGCTAGCGGCGGACACCGACACCGACGGCAGAGAAGGAGTGGGCTGGCGGCGGCGCGGAAGTAGGAGGGTGTCGACGATGACGTCTCGGACTGAGGACGGTGGTGGGGAAAGAAGAAGAGGCGGGGGGGGGGGGGGAGGTGCGCATCCTAGAGTGGAATATATAAAAGCAAACAAGTTTTAGAGTTGCATATATCCAATTTCAGGATTCTAGGTGGCATATGTCGGAACGCCGTGTTTTGGAGTGGCATATATCCAATTTTGCCCTGTTCAGGTGGTAGAAAACCAGCTGAAGCAATGTCTTCTCAGTTCTCACCTTTCCTCCCTAAGCAGATATAAATTGGAAACACCGTGCACGAAGACACTGAGTTCATCACTAATTTGACCACTCGTCCAAAAGTTGGCTTCAGAACATCAAACACTCACCTAGGATCAACATCCCTCGGCCTAAAAACTGCAACATTCAAGCATTTCCTATGACGTAAACTGCTATTCCCACCCTACTTCCCACCATCACGCACAATCTACAAGAGGCTGCGAGTTGCCACGGAGATAACAACACAAATCGCGCACTACTCTCAAATAAGCCGAACTATAGAATAAAAACTGCAGCTGGATGATACAGAAAACCCTAAGGGATCGAGGCGGAGGGAGAAGGCTGGGATGGTATGGGGACCTCGCGGCCGGAGGAGGAGAGCGCGGCGGAGGTGGAGGCGGAGGAGGACGCGGCCCTGTCCCCGCCCTCGTCTCCATCACCGGGGGCCGAGCCGCCGCCGGAGACGGGGATGAGGAGCTCCCGGTCGCGGTCGCGGTCGCCCATCGGGCTCAGCGGAGACTTGTCGTCGCCCATCGGGTTCCTCGCCGCGGCTGCGACCTTCCCGGCTCAGGTCGTCGCTTGCCGCGATAGCCGGGGAATGGGGATGTATGCGCGGTTCGGCACGACCGCACGAGCGATACGAGACTAGGCTTTTTCCCCCCTCATTTTTCGTGTTTGCTTTCGTTTTCTAGTCGTTTTCGTGTTTAATCTTCGTTAGCACCTGTCGTGTCGTGTCGCCCTCGCTCACCGCCTCACCGTGGAATCGGGCCTCCGTGACTCCGTGTGGGATGTAAGTGATGGTTTGGTAGTTTCTTATCTCGAAGCGACGTGTGATCTGGGTATAATAATCACCATTTGATCTGGGTATGATTATAGACATTATTTTCTACGACAGCCGTCACCCCCTCACAAATTGTCATAACTGCATAGTGCTTCCGCCAGAACATATAGTATATCTTTTTAGCACCGGATCATCCATGAACAAGGGTTATTTGGTAGATATATGCATATGGGCAATCCGGGTTGTCAATTTTGAGTTTTATGGTCAGCCGCCCTCCCACCGGCTCTATTTTGCGGAACCCACTTTACGTGGCCGCCATCATCCGTAATCGGCGTCTCGGCCCTCACGATTCCCAATACCCTTTGCAAGCTAGGGTTACGAATCCCTAAATCTGCGCCACTACCGCCTCCCATTCGTGTGCCAGTCTTGGCTTGATCTTCGCCACCCTTACGCCGCTTCGCCGAGTCTCCGTGCAATGGCCCTGCCACCCCGTCTACACCGCTCCAAGTCGACTGTGCCCAGTTGCCCTGCACCCCTGCCAAGTCTCCGAGCCACCCGTCGCCTCACTTGCACCCGCGACAAGGCCCTGTGTCAGGTAAGCAACTTGCGCCTGCGCCTACGCCGAGCACCCCCCCCCTCCCCGTGCTTGCTTGATAATTGACAGTCATGGAAGAATTGATTTCCTTGCCGAATGCATTGTGTGTTGAAGAAGGCAATTGCTGAACTGTAATCTTGTTGTAAGCGTGTTTTTAGTGTTTTTGAAATGTTGTATGAGAATTGTTGTACTGTAAGTGTTTTTAGTGGCATGTTTAATGCTTTGGAATTCTGAATGATGACTGAATGCTGAACTATAAGTGTTTTCTGTATGAGAATTGCTGAGTTGTATGTTTGAATGCTGCTATGGAATTAGTATGTAAGTGTAAGTGGATGTGTTTTCAGTCCTGTAATCGTGCTCTGGAATTGTGAATGATGTTTCGAAAGACTGCTCTAGATCACTGACTGAATGATGACTGACATGTTTGAATGCTGCTCTGCAATACTGATTGTACTGCTGACTATATCAAAATTCGATTGGAATGTTGACTAAATGTTGCACTTTCAGTGCACTGACTGAATGATGACTGAAATGTTTGAATGTTGCTCTGCAATGCTGATTGTACTGCTGACTAAATGCTGCACTTTCAGTACACTGAAATGCTACACCAATTTAAATGTTTGAATGTTGCTGAAAATGCTCTTCTCACTGAAAGGCACTTATGTTTCATACATCCAAAATTGTAAGAGGAATCCAGTCCAAAATTCTGACAGAATCATGCAGCTCAAAATTCTAACTGAATTACGTAGGTCATTGTTCTGGATTATGCCATTTGCCTTGTGACTTTCTGGACTGTGTGCATGCAAATTTTGGACATACATCCAAAATCACGAGTGTATTCAGGGAGGAAAAGAGAAAATCCAAAAAAAAACTTGCATTCTGCGTTCTGGATTACATAGGAGAAGTGCAAGATTTGTTTTCCTGTCCATTAGATTTTCCTATTATCTAGGCTAACCTAAGAAGTGTATGTGTACAAGCTTGTCACTAGATCATGTTTTTCTATTCATTTCATGTTGCCAACAACTGAATTACATATGACAACATGAGAAGTGTACATGCAACAAACACATGCATATCAGGGTAGGCAACAATCGTCAAGCATTTCTTGTCCAATTCAAACATACTAAGCAAAAGAGGCTCATCCAGAAACATTATATATTGCTAACAGGACAATCATCAAACACAAATTATGCATTGCTCAATCAGAAATTCAACAGTCAAATTCTGACACTCATAATTCAACAAGAATCATTACATAGAAACAACATGGCCATTTCAATGACAAACACATTTAATTTACAATCTTCGCAATGAATATTCCTAGGAAAAACATTAAACATGCAACAAGAATAATTTTAAACGTCTCATCTGCAGACATCGATTTCAGGATAGACTTGTTAATCTGGTCCAACGACTTGTTCATTTGAGCTAAATATGCCAACACATGGTCGTCGACAGGGGAAACCATTGGATATATTCGGTGTGCACTGCTGAACTGCAATCCAGTCAGATGTGTCTCATATTGATCTTTTCACATAAAAGTGTTGCAACTCGCAACTGCTAGAATACTTCTGCACAAAAATATAGCAAGGTGAACACGCTTATAGTTCAGCATTTAGTCAACATTCAGAATTCCGGAGCATTAAACATGACACTGAAAACATTTACAGTACATCAATTCTCATACAACATTTCGAAAACACTGAAACACACGCTTACAGCAATATTACAGTTCGACAATTGCCTTCTTCAACACACAATGTATTCAGCCAAGAAATCAATTCTTCCATGACTGTCAACTGTCAAGCAAGCACGGGGGGGCGCTTCGACAAGCAGCGCATAGGGACTCGGTGCAAGGGAGGGGGGATTGCTTACCTCACACAGGGCCTCGCCGCAGGCGCAAGTGGGGCGACAGGAGGCACAGAGACTCGGCAGGGGCGCAAGACGATTGAGCCTTGGTGACTTGGAGCAATACAGACAGCGGGCGAGGTTGCTGAACTTCGGTGGGGGCGGTCTGGTAGCAGTGAGGCGGTTGAAAGCATCTAGGCCCCTAAAAATTGTTTTGGTAATTAATGATAATATGTGAATATAGGATTAACGTGTTTATTGAGTATTTACAAGGTTAAGTCCTATTGGTGAACTTGATGACGTAAAGATGCATGCTAAAGGATGACATGAAGATCTACATGGCTTAAAGTCAAGGTACAAGTAGTCTAGGATCCTTTTTATATTTTACCGGTCTTAGGAGAATTGGTTGGAAGATCAGATTATAGGTTAAATGCCGTACTATTAAGAGTGATCATGACTAAGTAGCTTGATAGCATGTTCTTGTGCCATATGGATCAATTTAGGGTCATGCATGCATTTGAACTTGAATTTGAAAGCTCTAAGTGCATTTGTCGAAAATCGGTTGTACCGAAGTTAAACGGACGGTTGTACCGCTTGATGCGGTATGACCACACTATACTTGGCGGTACTACCGGATTTTGATCGGATTCGCTAATCGAGCGCTAATCTTGTACTTAACCGCTCTTTGAGCGGTACTACCGCATTGCGGTCATTCTGATTTCTAGTTGGCGGTTTGATAAAACCAGAATCGATGTAATTTCGTCTCCGAGCTCTCTTTGATAATCAGTTGTACCGCGTTTGTGAAACGGTTGAACCGCGCTGCGATTGTTCCGATTTTCCTGTGGCGGTACGTATTTTCCAAAGAGCATGTAATTTCAGCGTTTTGAAAACCCTACGATCGGTTGTACCGCTCGTCAAAGCGTATGATGATAAGGCAATGCGGTTGTACCAAGACTTTGGTTGGCGGTCGATCAAGCGGAAATTCAACGGCTATGTCGAGTATTAAATGCTACCGTTCTAGCCGATTCTGAGTTTCGACACGAGTGCGGTTCAACCGCGAACCTAGTTGCTTGGTCGTCTGGATTTATTGAAAGTTGGCGAGTTGGTCCCCAACGGTCATAATTGTTGGTGGGGGTTATAAATACCCCCAACTGCTTAAGGAAAGGTAGCTAGTGTTCATTTAACATCCTTAGAATCTTGAGAGCCTTGAGCATTCACTCAACACCAAAATTCCCTTGTGCATTCATTGTGAGGTGGTTGAGTTCATTCAAGTGCATCCATTCATCCTAGTTGATCCTATTGCACTTGAGCGCCGTCAAGCGAAGGTCTTCGATTTGTTACTCTTGGAGTTTTGCCGAACTCCTAGACAGCCTTGGCGGTGGAGCACGGTGATGTCTTCAAGAAGATTGTAAAGAGGCCCGGTGCAAGCTTGTGAGTGGTTTGGTGTTCGCCATCTCCGGAGCGGAGGAAGAACAACCATAGTGATCGAGGGAAAGCTTAATTCGTGGAACCGGCTTGAGTTGTCAAGCTTCCTCAACGTGGACTAGTGAAGACCGGCAAGTCTTCGATACCATGGGAAAACATCTTTGTCTCATTGTGGTTATTCCTAGTCTTTACTATTTCCGCATTTACATTTCTAGCTTTTTTATTGTGTTGAATTGCTTAGCTAGAAGTGTAACTTGTTTAGACTAAGTTATTAATTGGCTTAGTTTGTTAAATTGTTAAAAAGTTTAAAAACCTCCTATTCACCCCCTCTAGTCGGTTATCCTTGATCCTACAAGTGGTATCAGAGCCTGGTCTCTTCATTGTTAAACTTAACCATCTAAGAGAGAAAGGATGGATAGTGAGGGAGTGTCTATAGGCAAGGCTCCTTTGTTTGATAACTCAAATTATTCTTATTGGAAAATTAGAATGTCAATTTTCTTAAAGGTCATGCGTCCGAGCATATGGAAAATCGTAAATGAGGGTTACGTTATGCCTCTTAATCCACTAGAGCCCACGACAATAGAGGCGCGTAATGCTCATTTAGATGCCCAAGCTATGAACGCTCTCTTTGACGCTTTGAACGCGGATGAGTTCGATAGAGTGAACAACTTAGAAAATGCTCATGATATTTGGACTACCCTCTCGGAAATCCATGAGGGAACATCCTCGGTCAAAGAAGCCAAATTGCATAGGCTTTGGATCAAATATGAGACATTCATAATGCTGCCTCATGAAAACATCAATGAGATGTATTCAAGACTCAACAACATTGTGAATGAGCTCAAAGGCCTTGGGACTAACCTTCTTGATGTTGATATTGTGCGCAAGATTATTAGGGCTCTTCCGGACAAATATGAAACGTTGGTGACACTATTTCTCAACTCTCTCGAGTTACCAAGAATGACACCAACGGGGCTTTTAGGCAACCTCGTCACAAATGAGTTGTTCAAGAAGTACAAAGAAGAGCTCTTGGAGGCATCCTCCTCAAAGAAGAAAATTACCGTTTTCAAAGCCAAAGCGGAATCAAGTGATGATGAGAATGAAGAAGAAGACTCCGACGAGGAGTATGCACTTCTTGTAAGAAGAATGAAGAGGGTCATGAAGAGACGCCCCAATAGAAGCTACAACTTCGACAAGTACAAAAAGGGGCAATCCTCAAATGACAAGAAGCGTTATAGCAACATTTGATGCTATAATTGTGAAGAAAAGTGGCACATTGCTTCTCGTTACCCCGAAAAGAAGGATAACAAGAACAAGTCTTACAAGAAGAAGGAGTATAATGATAAGAAGAAGCTTTCAGCGTTATATGTGTAGTTTAGGTTTCTTATCCATGCCTTGTTTTTTTTACTTCTATGTAGTAAAATTCTGTGGAACTTTGATGATATGGTTAGTTGTAAGTCTGCTTTCAGCGTCATTTGTTAGGTCTAAAATAAATATTTAGTCAATAGTCAATACATATATATTGAGGCACTTCACTTTTTTGTTTTTCAAATTCTAGCGATATCTGATAATGCTTTCTTTGTTGTGGTATCCTGGAGCTAAATGTTAGGGCTTGATGCGTCTTTTCTCATAGCATTTCTACAAAGCGTGTCTTTGTTTAATTGACTCAGCATCGTTTTTAGGTTGTAGAAGCGGTTCAAGCCGTGAAGACTACAAACATAAAGGGAGAAGTGAAGTATCGATCAAGGTCGATAAAGTGCATTTGGTTACAAGATGCTACTCCATGAAATCAAACTTTCTCAGAGGTAATTGCGACGTAGTGAACAAGACATCATGTTTTGTGTAATTGTGCTCCTTTCATTGTTTTCATTTTTCACCGGGTGCCTTCTTTCTAAAGGTAGAATTAAATGTTACAACCTAATAGCGTATATTATTGTTGGGACATTGTAGACACATCCATAATACTGTTTGTGATGTTTTTTGAGGGTGCCTGTTTGTGATGTTATTTTGCTTTATCTTGCCGTTTGTGCTTCTCTGCGATTCACGCTAGTTATGTATGTGACATTTTGGGAGCTAATATAGTAGTTCCATACGCCTTGATATTATCTTTGTGTAGTTCCTTGATTTTTCATGTTAACCATTCATGGACATCTTGTTTGAATCTTTTTTAAAAAAAGGTTGCAAAATGGTGCTTTCTTATCCTTTGCATGAAATTTTTCTCGTAACTATGGCTTTGTGCATTACAGAGCATTAATATTTTGAAAGCTCATGGCCATAGAGCTAAGGATAGTTACATCTTGAATGGATATGCACCGAACACGGTAGTGCTGACTCAAGGGATGCCTACTAGAGTAACCCTGCTAGAATTGCTTGTCTTGACTTTAACCTTCAGAAGACAAAAATGCAGTTGGGTGTTCAAGTCCTTGTAACTGATCTTGTCATGTGCTGCTTTTGCTACCAAGTGTGGATTGCATGTTAGGTTCCATTTCTTTCCAAAAAGTATAGTTAAAGCAGTAATTGGTGGTACAAAAGTAGTATGTCATTAAACTGTCACATGATTAATTGGCTTGGTGTGTTACTGTGTAATGTAATCTTGTATCATGCTTTAGTTATTTGTTTATGCTATTTCTAGATTATATCTATGAACTGTTGACTGCATTTTAAGCATATTTTGCTCTACTAAGTTTTTATCAAGTTTGTCTTGCTAGAGGAAGGATTGGATGGCAATGAAACACTGCATAGCTTAAGGATGACAGTTTGTGAATATTATGCTAGTGTGTTTCATGCTGAGAATAAATTTCAGTTTGTTTAGTAGATTCTCTTGTTTGTTTGATTTATGTGAAATACTTAAGGTCAATTTGCAGATGACACATTGTACTTCTACATGAAGCTAACTCATTTATTTGTAGAACAACCTGCTATTTATGAATATTTGATTATGTGATGCTCTGTGTAGTATGCATAAATGTCTCAGCAAATCACTAGTTAGTGAAAGTTTTGTTGTTTCATACTGAGTCAACTACGTTAGATTGAATCGTTAAATATTTGTTAAATATTTTTTAGACTCTAGCGCTGTTATTACTACTGATGTAGTTAATTATTAGACATGCTTATACTGGTTATCTACCATAGTATGAGTTTCTACTTGTTTGATGCCAATTGTGTTCCGTGGTATGATTAATTAGTATGTGGGGAGTATCGACCTTTTGACTATTTTGCCTTTGGATAAATCATCTTTGAAGCGATAGGAATGAAATAATAAAGAATTCTAGGTCTAGATCTCTTTCTCCTGTTATCTAACGTACTTGTTTAATTAGTAACTTTTACTTACAAGTAAGGATACAATATTTCCCATATAAGAAGGATATCTGAAGAGATTATGTTATCTAATTGTTTCATAGCTTCTCGTTTGAGTGGAGTCAGGCGATCATTCACTATATGGGCTATACACGTGGCCTTTTCATTGTAGGACTGTTTGGAATATTGATTACGTGGATGTATGGCTACTTTTGGATTCTGAGGAATGCTTTTGGTGGCGGAGGTTCGTGTATTTGAATATTTAAGTCCGCTCTTAATAATACTTTCCTACATTTTTATTTTGCCAAGTCCACAACCTTGTTTTTTTGCCTATAATAGTACTTATTTGACCCTTTTCACCTAACTGAGGCTCCTCTGTGGTAATGTAGGTTGCATGTGCTCTTTGAAACATGCACGATTTGTGATACTGTGTTGACTATATATCTTTGTTTATTGTGTATTTGTTCGTGTTGGATGGCTTGGGGTTTTATTGACCTTTGAATCTTTCTTTTTGACAAATGATCTTGAATAAGGCTGCTTGCAAGGATCGAGGAAGCCTGTAAGAGAGACATTTTGAAGAAACGAAGGATTCTGATCCAGTCATGGATGAGTTCTATCATTGTTGTGAAGGATTATGTAATGACAATTACAAAAATAACATAACACATTTATGATGCAACATAATGACTTAATGGAACTATGAGAAACTTAATGCCACAACAAACTTAAATGCATTTTTATGCATAAATATGTAACCTAAAACACAGTTTGGTAGTCTCAAGAAAAGCCTAACAGAAAAACATAACTCTGTGGCCTATTATAATCCCCATTGGATATTTGGATATGCTAATTTTAGTTTTCTCGCATGACTATAGAAAAATTACAACACTTTATGGTAGCTAAAATTGACTTGTTGAAGGTATGGCAAATCACTTTTCCATTGGAAAAGAAACGATATGTCTCTTTCCCTCTTTTTCTGGTAAATTTTAGTTTTCCTACATTAATTGGCTGGTATATTGTAGGCTGAGAATGCAAATTACAAAACTTTCATTCTTAATCTTGAAGATGAAGTAAAGAAGCTTACCCGACAAGATAATCTTCAGTTGCAAATTAATCACCATATCAAAACAAAGGTATTGAACTATTTATTACTTTTTAAGCTTTCTTGATACTTTTGAACATTACTGTTTGGTAAATCTGGGAAGGGTGTTTTGGTGGCGATGAGTTGTGATTTATGATTTGTGAACTTGTGACTTGCTAGTTAGTAGTTACACTTGCTTACTTAGCCCTGTCATGTACTTGCTACTTGCTAGTTAGTAGTTACTACTACTTGCTTAAATAGCCTATGTTATCATGTGATATATTTAAATTTGTTTGTTAAACTACTAATCTAGTTGCATTTTGGACATGTAGTATGGTTGATTGATCTTTATTTGTGCGATATATATGGTTTATGTTTTCGCGCAATATCCGAATAAGTATTCGTGACCGAGACAATCCGTATTCGGCTCGGCATGTATTCGCTCCGTATTCGTGACCGAGACTATCCAGATTCAGATTAAGATCCCAGCCTTTGTCGTGTCCGATTCTGAATCCGAGAAAAAATATGGAAAAGGATACGGGATGAGCGATATCCGTTCGTATCCGCTCCGTTTGCACCCCTAAGTGTAAGTGGATGTGTTTTTAGTGTTTTCAGTCTTGCAATCGTGCTCTAGAATTCTGAATGATGTTTCGAAAGACTGCTCTGGATCATTGACTGACATGTTTGAATGCTGCTCTGCAATGCTGATTGTACTGCTGACTATATCAAAATTCGATTGGAACACTGACTAAATGTTGCACTTTCAGTGCACTGATTGAATGATGACTGAAATGTTTGAATGCTGCTCTACAATGCTGATTGTACTACTGACTAAATGCTGCACTTTCAGTACATTGAAATGCTACACCAATTTAAATGCTTGAATGCCGCTGAAAATACTCTTCTGACTGAAGTGCACTTATGTTTCATATATTCAAAATTGCAAGAGGAATCCAGCTCAAAATTTTGACAGAATTATGCATCTCAAAATTTTGACAGAATTATGTAGGTCATTGTTCTGGACTGTGTCATTTGCTTTGTGACTTTCTGGACTGTGTGCATGCAAATTCTAGACATACATCTAGAATCACAGGTGTATTCAGGGAGGAAAAGAGAAAATCCAAAAAAATAACTTGCATTCTGCGTTCTAGATTGCATAGGAGAAGTGCAAGATTTGTTTGCCTGTCCATTAGATTTTCCTATTATCTAGGCCAACCTAGAAGTGTATGTGTATAGGCTTGTCACTAGATTATGCTTTTCTATCCATTTCATGTTCCCAACAACTGAATTACATATGACAACCTGAGAAGTGTACATGCAACAGACACATGCATATCAGGGTAGGCAACAGTCATCAAGCATTTCTGGTCCAATTCAAACATACTAAGCAGAAGAGGCTCATCCAAAAACATTATGTATTGCTAACAGGACAATCATCAAACACAAATTATGCATTGCTCAATCAGAAATTCAACAACCAAATTCTGACACTCACAATTCAACAAGAACCATTACATAGAAACAACATAGCCATTTCAATGATAAACACATTTAATTTACATTCTTCGCAATGAATATTCCTAGGAAAAGCATTAAACATGCAACAAGAATGTAACATCCCAAATTTCAGGCCTTTTAAAAATTTTCAAAATAAAAATAACCGCTTGATTTTTCCTGAATTGTTAAAGCTTAATTTGAAATTTTAGAAAAAAAAAACCAATTTAATGTGAGTAAATCAAACTTCAATTAAATAAAAATCGTCTTATTTTTTTTCTTGTTTTTTCTTGGAATTCCTTTTTCCAAGACCCGGTCGTTTTTCCGTGGAGTTCTTTTTATTTATTTTCACTTGCTCAGATTTAAGAGTTCTTTTAAAGCTTTAAAAATAAAACAAACCATTTGCATTTTATTGAATAAATGTAAAGCTTAAATTAAAATTCTAAAGTGAAAAACATTTAAATGATTAAGTCAAACTTTAATTAAATTCTGAAATGATTTTAGTGGATTTTCTAGGTTTTCTTGGATTTTATTCGAGTCGTCTTTGTTTCTTACAACCCTGGCTTAAACTTTAATTCTTTTCTGTCTTCCAAAAAATTATTTAATTTATTGTAAAATTTAATTTAAATTGGTGGTCAATTTTGAAGCTTTAAAAACAAAAATAATCGTTTGGACTTTATCGGTTTAAATTAAAGCTTTAATTGAATTTCTGAAGGAAAAAATATTTTAATTGGTTAAAATAAACTTTAAAAAAAATCCAAAACTACTTTATTTGGTCTATTCCAGTTCCAAAGTATTTTGTAAAATTTTCTTTAAAATTTTCGGATTTATTTATTTTTCGAATTTTTCTTTATTTCCTTTCTTTATTTCGAATTTTCTCTCTCCTCCTGTTTTTCTTCAACCTCCAGTACGTGATTTCTTCCCGTTGGTTTTCTTCCCTTTTCTCTTTCCTCGTCGTGCAAGACATGCTGCCGCCTCCTGCCAGACATGCTTGCCCATCCCCTACGCCATGCCTCTACCACCTCCATCCCTCCTCCATGCCGCCCCATGCGCCTGCTGCACGTCGCCTCTCCCCCCATGCTACTGCCATGCCGGACCAGCAGCTCCCCATGTCGCCATTGCACTGCCCTGCCGGCCATGCCCTAGCCTTCCTTCTCCCAACCGCCCCCGCCACTCCATGCCCATCCCCTACGCCATGCCCTACGTGCTGCCATCCCCATGCCGCTGCTGCCTGCTGCCATGGAAGCCCATGCGCCACCCCCATGTCCTGCTGTGCGCTCCATGCTGCTTGCCCATCCTCCATCCTCTCCTTTAAAGCCAGCCGAGCTCCTGCACTGCTGCTGCTGCCCAGCACCGGCTCCTTCCCCCACTGCAGCACGCCCTTGCCTCCTCCGTTTCTCAGCTATAAGGCCAGCAGCAGCCCCCACATTCTCCTTCCTCCCCTCCTCTTTTCCTTCCTCAGCCGAAAGTCCCCAGCAGCACCCCCCTTCCTCCTCCATGCCTTGCCATGCCTCCACTTGACCCGGCTGCCCAACCCGGCCTGCTGCGCCTGCCCAGTGCATGCTCCCACTGCCGAGCTCCCTTCCTCCCCTCCTAACCCAAAGCTCCCTTGCTGCTGCCAGCCACATGCTGCTCCCGCTTCTTATGCTACCGAGCCAAGCAAGTGCACATGCACACCACTAGCTTGCATACTTAGTTGCATGCACGCACTAGACAAGCATGCATACACTAGTGCTTAGAATTGCATCTGCATGCAGTAGTAAACAAATCATTTACACATGTACATGTTCAAGATTATTTCCATCACTCTTTCGCCCCTCTCTCTCGGCACAACCAAAATTTTTCCGTCTACGGCCGAACCACTATGTTATTAGTTTGTACTGTACAGACTAATGAATTTCATGATTCGATTCCTAGTAATTTCTTTTACTGCCTGTGCTATGTAATAGAATGCATGAAGGTTTATTTGTCAAGTTAGGGGCGCCAGCATAAAGAAGGCTTTGGTTCGCTATTTCACTATGTTGTCCTCTATCATGTAGTATTATACACGTTTGTATATATCTGTTCCGGGCACACAAATTCATGTTTTTGGCTGTTCCAGTGTTCCTTACTATAGGAAGTCATTAGAATTTTCCCCTGTTTACTTGGTATCATGCCAATAGAGTTGGTTCATAAGATCGCTCAGACCAGAACCGGTGACAGACAGATGGAGAAGGACAGATATAATGCGCCCTTCATCTCTAGCTGTGATTACGAAAAGCAATAGCCTAAGCCCATTTAGAATGACCTTCTAGCTGTGTCTTATATTGGCCTGTTGGATCCAGTTTGTACATATGTAGAGTTGGTTCATTCAAATAAGATAGATATCAACATCAGCTAAGTTTGACTACCGACGATCTCAATCAAATTCAAGCTACTCTCAAGGACTAAAACCACAGCTCAAACTAATTACGTTCTTATTATAGAAGGGTATCATCCAAACTATGGGAATACTGTAATGGTTGGCTTCAGAGCAATACTACAATCTGCCAACCAGCAGAAATCAAAATGTCGGTTAAAAAAAACAGAAATCAAAATGTATGTTTTCTCATCTAGCGCTATACATAGTGTTTACTCAACTAACCGAGGCAGGAAGAGGAAGCGGAAGAACACCACGAAGCCGAAGCGCACCGCGATTCCCGCGGCCAACGCCGTCCCTCTCGCCGTGGGGTCTACGACGACCATCCTCCCTCCTCAATCTGGAAGCGTAAGGACGATGACGACAGGGACGACGACAAGGGCCGCCACAACCACACAAGCCACAGAAGCTACAGGAGCTCTGTCACGTCCTCCAGGCAACGTCAAGGCCCTGGTAGGGAACAGGAACGTTCCCCTCGCCGGGGACACCACCACAGCAACAACCGGGAGCGCTGGGCTGTGGCGCCGGGGGGACCAGCACCCTCAACCGGGGCCTCAGGACAAGGTGCCACCGGTGTTGTTCTTCCCGAGCACTCACCAGAACAGGTCAAAGCTCACACTGATCGAACTCTCCAGGAGCACTTCACGGCTTACGCCAATTCCATGCGCGTAGCTCTACATGAAGTCTTCGACAACACCCCCCACCAGCCCTCCTTGCAAACCCCTTCCTACTCAGAGGAGGCTCGAGGCGATTGGCTGCGTAAAGCTGAGGATTACATCCTGGCTGCTTCCTCGGCCGCTGGTACCCTCGGGCTTGCCCCGGGCTCTTCATCAGCTCCTCAGTCCAAGCCAACTTGGTCTGACTTCATCCAGGCAGCAGGTCGTCTAGTGGCTCCAACATCTCCGAAACAGATCACTGTCCAAGAGCCTCCCACCAGCCAGGAGAACCACTTCGACACAAGCTTCTCCAACCCTCAAGCCCCACTGGTAGCCACTCATTTCCAGAAGCTCTCTCCAGGACTGGTTCTAGAGGATGCCTTGCTCGATGCCCAGAAGATCTCCCTGGAGCGGCCCCTCCTGTCTGCCAACACCCTGGTTCCCGACCAGGGTACCTTTGAGGAGTTGCTGCGGGCTGAACTTCAAGGGTCAGTCCCTGTGGGAAGTTGCGTGTCACCCTCCACAGGACCACACCTCAACGAGGCAGCTCTGCACACGCAGAACACCAACCAAATGCAGATGCCAGAGACGACACCTCCCCCAACCGGCAACAGCTCCAGGGAGTTCGGGAAGTGGTAGGACCTCAAAGAGGCGCTGTTCTCAACCCCGCCTCCCCCGATCCTCGAAGCCCCCGCACCGACTCCTCCCCAAACCATTTGCAGCCGCACTCTGGCGGTTCAGCCTCCGACGCAGCAAGCGCCTCGCTGCAAGCTCTGCTCCATGCCGCCGCGCCTAAGAAGCCACAGCCCAAAACGGGCACCCTACCTAAAGATCAACCACTAACGGAGGAGGCGCTCAAAGAATACATCTCTTCATTTGAAGCGCCTATACCGCATGATACAATCGCCGCCTTGTCGCAGTTGTTCAAGTTGGACTGCCAGCTCACTTCGCAGGCAGATGAAGCCCTTGCCGAGCTCGGAGGCCTTGGCGTGTCCGACAGCCAAGAGATCGAGACTGCGGCTACTACACTGCCCTTGCCTGCACCTCAGACTTCACCAACAGCTCAGAGCGCCCTTGTGGCAGTGGCCTAGAGCCTGCTCTTCAGTCCACCGTAGTCGACGACTTCGCCAGGTTCATGCAGAGTACCATGACTGCTCCTGTCACTTTTGCCTTCTCGTCGTCGTTTCTTCTTTGCTCTTCCTTCTGTTTGCTGGACGCTGGTTGTTCCTCTCCTGATGTTTGCTACTATTCTCTACTCCTTAATGGCCTCAGCGGGTTCGATTATTTGCTGTGGCCTTTTCTCTGTTTGCTGGATGCTGAATGTTTGCCCAAGGATGCTGGTAACCGCTGTTGGTTGTCAAACTACTCAGTTGTTTTTTGGATGTCCAATGCGGTCACCTTTCATGTTAGTCTCTTCTGGCAATGGTTTTTTGTTTTGGATGCTGACTGCTTGCTGTTTGTGGTCTACAACGACGTTGGCTCCTGCTCTTTGCCTTCTATCTTCCCCACTGCTATTTGCCTGTTATTTGTGGCCACTATCAGTTCTGGCTTCTACTGTCAGTCTTTTCCCTTTTCAGTGGATGTTGGTTTGTTCATGTCTGTGGTCACCACTTTTGCTGGTTCATGCTGCCACCTCCCTTCTGCTGTAGCTCGTCTGAAAATCAAGGAAGCCACTTGGTCGTTGATTGTGATCTCTTACTGCGTTAATTTCTACTGGCAGCCGTATAACTTGATGGATGTTATTTGCTTGTTGATTGTGGACTACAACGATGTTGGCTCCTACTGTATGCCTCCTCTATTTCCTACTGCTACTCGTTGCAGGCCCTTTTCCACTACCAGTACTGGATCCTGCTATCAGCGGATTTCGGTGGCGGCTGGCCAGTTGGTTACGCACTCCACCTTAGCTGGTCCCTGCTGCCAGCTCACTTCTTCCGCAGTCTGTCTGAATTTCGAGGCTATTACCTGTGTCGGTCCCAGATTTCAGCTGGAGGAGACTACCTGTCCGTTGACTATGGTCTCCTTTGGTGTCGGCCTCCACAATCTCCCGATTGTGTCAGCCATCCCACCAATTAGTTGCATGAAAGACCTCTCTTGCTTGGGACATGGGCGTTGGCCGGCTCGGCTGGCCAGGTACGTTGGCAGTCTGCTCACTCTTAGAGTCCTCAGAGACTGGGTTGGCTGCAGGATTACACCCGGTTTCAGCTCAGTTAATCACTGCTACGCCTCTACGCGCCATCATTTAAAGATCTTCCTGCACATTTTGCCCATTCCTCTTCAAGCTGCTACCTCAAATTCTAATGACTGGTCCAAACATTAACATTTTAAGCTGGAACGTGCGTGGCCTTAACAACCAAGCCAGAAGATCGGCAGTCCACGAGACTTTGACCACGACAACATGCCACTTAGCCTCTCTTCAGGAAACTAAACTCAGTAATGTTGACCTCAACCTACCTGGTTACCTCGGGGGCTTCAACCTGCGCAGCTCTGTTCAAAAACCTGCCGAGGGTACAAGGGGTGGCATTCTCCTCCTGTGGAATAACGATTGTATCGACGTTGCGGAGGTACATCAGTCGGTCTTCAGTCTGTCGGCAACCGTCACCTTAAGAGAGTGCAACTCGACTTTTCGTTTAACCGTCGTATACGGTCCCTCTCAAAGTAGCACCAAGCGGGCTTTTATGCAGGAAATTGCTTCCTTAAAACCTCCCTTAGGCTCCAATTGGTTGGTCCTGGGTGACTTCAACCTCACCCGCCAAGCCGCTGACAAAAACAACTCCAACATCAATCCAAGACGCATGGCACAATTCCAAAACATTCTTAATAGCTGTGAATTAAAAGAAATCCACCTACAAAACAGAAAGTTCACGTGGAGCAATGAACGCCTACGTCTAACCCTTGTCGATCGATGAGCCTTCAGAACGCAGCCGACACCCTTTTGAAAACCATGTCCTTCAGGCTCTGTCCTCTTCTATCTCCGATCATTGCCCCCTACTGCTCTCAAACTCCTCAGGCCCGGTGCGCCCAAAAATCTTTCGGTTCGAAAGCTTCTGGACCAAGATGCCAGGCTTTCTCGAGACGGTCCAAAAAGCATGGCTCGCCCACTGCCCGCACTCAGAGCCAATGCACCGGTTACATCACAAATTAGCAGCAACAGCGTCCTCGTTAAAGTCCTGGAGTAGGGACCTCTTCCCCAGACCAAAGCTCTTACTACACATGGCCTTAGAGCTCATCCTGCGGCTTGACGTAGCTCAAGAAAACAGGGTCCTAACCTCCCAGGAATCAGTACTGAGGGCAAACTTAAAAAAGAGAGTCATGGGGCTGGCAGTCGTTGAGCGTAATAGGAAACGCCAGAGCTCTCGTATTGTCAACCTAAGAGAAAGCGATGCCAACACAAAATTCTTTCACCTTAAGGCCAATGGACGCAGACGCAAAAACTACATCCTCAGGCTTCAATCTGGGCTTGGCTGGGCTACCTCGCACATAGAGAAAGAGGACTTAATCCAAAAGCACTTCGAAGACACGTTGGCCCCACCCGAACCTCGCATCACTGTTCTCAATGGGGAGGTGCTGAACCCTCCTACGATAGACCTGCACTCCTTGCAAGACGCTTTCACAGAAAACGAAGTTCTCAACGCTTTAGTCCACCTTCCAGGAAAAGCTCTGGGACCGGAGGGCTTCTCCACTACTTTCTACAAATCTTGCTGGTCAACCATCAAAGCAGACATCATGGTAGTTTTCAACAGCTTCCATTCTCTCCGCACGTCTCATCTACACCTCCTTAACTCAGCTAACATCGTGCTCATCCCAAAAAAAGAGGGGGCAGATAGAGTGCAAGACTATAGACCTATCAGCCTCATTCACGGCTTAGGAAAGTGGATTGCTAAGACACTGGCACTGCGGGTGGCCCTGTTCCTGGACAGTCTGGTCTCGCAAGCCCAAAGCGCTTTCATCAAGATGCGAAGCATTCAAGACAACTTCCTTTACGTCCGCAACCTGATAAGAAGGCTTCATCGCTCCAAAACTCCATCGCTTTTTCTCAAGCTAGATATTGCTAAAGCCTTCGACACAGTCCGCTGGGATTACCTCCTTGACCTCCTTCAAAAAAGAGGCTTCCCCTACAGATGGAACAACTGGGTAGCGGCCCTCTTAAGATCAGCCTCTTCTAGAGTTCTACTTAATGGCATCCCCAGGAAGGCGATCTCGCACGGAAGGGGGCTGAGGCAAGGAGACCCTCTCTCACCCTTCCTTTTCATTTTGGCCATTGACCCCATCCAGCGTCTTCTCGAGGTAGCCACGGAAATGGGCGCTCTGGCCCGCACACAAGACCGCTTCGCCAGACTCAGAACCTCCATTTACGTAGATGACACATCCATTTTCATCAACCCAAGTGTCAGCGAAATTCTCATAACCTTCCAGATCCTCTCCAGTTTCGGGACGGTCTCCGGACTCCATACCAACTTCCAAACAAGCAAAGTTCTTCCAATAAGTTGCGACCACCTTGACCTGAACTTGGTCCTCCAAGACTTCCCGGCAACCCGCTCGACCTTTCTGACCAAATACCTCGATTTACCGCTCACCTACAAAAGGCTTAGCAGGGTGGATTACCAACCGCTTCTGGACAAAGTCGGAGGGCGACTGGCAAGCTGGCAAGGCTGTCTTCTGTCCCCAGCAGGGCGGGCCACCCTGGTCAAATCCATCCTCACCTCGATCCCGATCTATTACCTTACGGTCTTCAAGACTCCCAAGACGGTCCTTAACGCCTTGGACCGAATCAGGCGACGGTTCCTATGGGCTGGACACGTTAACGGCACAAACGGAAAGAGTAAAATTAATTGGGCCAAAGTGTGTCGTCCAACCCAGTTGGGCGGCCTGGGCATTCTCAGCCTCCCGCAATTCTCCTCGGCACTTAGACTGCGTTGGTTGTGGCAAAATTGGAAGAACCAATCCAAACCGTGGGTAGGAATGGAAATCCCTTGCGATGAAACGGAACGTTGTTTATTCTTGGCAGCTACTACAATCTCCCTCGGAGATGTCCAGACGGCTATCTTTTGGTACTCGGCTTGGCTGAACGGAGACGCACCCAAAGACCTAGCCCCTAAGATCTTCGAGATCTCAAAAAGGAAAAATCGCAACGTGGCCTCGGCGCTACAGAATGGATGTTGGATACAAGATTTAGACCTTCTACAGGGTTTGTCAACCCAACACATCCAATAATTCGTGGGACTTTGGACCAGACTCAACCAAATTCAACTGTCACACACCAGCCCAGACGACATATCGTGGAAGCCTACCGCGTCAGGTATTTACTCTTCAAAATCTGCCTACAATTTATTCTTCCTGGGGTCCATTGCAACGAACTTCAAGACTTTAATCTGGAAAACCCATGCCCCCCCCCAAAGTGCAAATTCTTCGCATGGGTGGCAATCCAAAATAAGCTCTAAACCTCAGACAGATTGGAAGCCAGGGGGTGGCCAAACCAGCGCTTTTGCCCCCTTTACAGACACACCTTGGAATCGGCCCTGCATCTCTTCACCCAATGTCGCTTCTCGCAGAATCTGGAAGCACATGGCGGATCGGGTTTCAAGAACGACAAATTTCCTCTGACCATCCTTTGGCCCCCACCATGTACTTCCGAGAGTGGTGGTCAAATGCTGCGGAAAAGAAAGGCTCCCCCAGGAAAACCACGACCATAATCCTGATTCTCATAATCTGGGAAATCTGGAAGGAACGTAATGTCAAAATCTTCAACAACAAAGCCACCAGCCCGGTCGAGCTCCTAGCGAAGATCAAGGAGGAGGGAAGATCTTGGTTTCTAGCGGGGGGCAAATGTCTGGAGTCTTTCATTTCTCTGTAGTTAAGGCCTTGTAAACTGTTACTGTTCTTTGCAGCTCGTGTTCCGCCCTTCTTTATTAATATAACAGGCAAACCTCCTGCCGGTTGTCATTCAAAAAACTATGACGAGAACAGCAATGTGTCTGCAGTAATTTCACCAAACACCTACACGAACACAAAGACATGAGACAATGGATTTGCGGAGATCGACCTCTCACCTCATCGAGCACAAGCGAAGTGCTTCCTCTTCTCCTTGTCGCCGTCCTCGACAATTCCCACGGACCTGCTGCGCCTCGGGGTACATGGAGATCCTTATGGGCAGTACACGCCGCCGTCCCACTTCCTCGCCATAACCGCTTAAGCTTGATGGCCTCGGCCATGGTCTCGGCCGCACGGGCAAACGACGCCGACGATGCCCATCTCCTTGGCCTCCGCGGTCCCGAGCTTCTTCTTGCATGAGCGCGACGTCCACGGAGGGCTCAAGCGGAGGTGATCTTGGCACGGAGGACGGCCACGGTAGGGCCGAGGCCGAGGGGAGGCCGATGTCGACCTCGCTCATGTAGAGCACGCCATGGTCGGCGCGCATGAGGCGGTAGTTGTGGCGAGCGAGAGGAAGCCGCCTGAAGGCGTGGCCGGTGGCGGCGGCGACGTGGGCATGGGGGCGAGGAGGCCGGGCGGCGGCAGGAGGGCGCCGACGAGCTCACTAAGGCGCATGGAGGTCCCCGCCACCGGTGTCGAGCCGTTGGAGAAAAGCGGCCCTCGGCGGCGGTGACGAGGGCGGCGCCAGAGTCGGCCGAGGCTGGCACCGCCAGCGGAGGAGAGGGCGGAGAGGATGGAGGAGATGAGGAGTGGCGAGGCGGTGCTCGCCATCACCGGTAAGGGTGAGGACGAAGACGCGCCATGCCGCTCGAGGTGCACATCGTGGCTGCGGATGGGGTTTGAGGATGGGTTGGGTTGCGTTTGGTAAGTTTTAGCGGCGGCGTGGGGCGGAGATATCGATGAAAGCTCTCGATTTTCACCAACGACCAACAGCAATGCTTGCTTGGAGGTTGACGGCTCTCGAATAGGGATGGCAACGGGGCCATTCCCTGTCGGGGAGTGGTGGACCATCTCCATCCCTGTGACAAGAAAAAAAATCCCCATCCCCGTCGTCGGGTACTATTCTTCCCCCATCCCCGTCCCTGTCGGGTTATCGGGGCCCCATCCCCGTCCCCATCCCCGCTCGTCGATCTCGCCATTTCTGAATTTAATTTGCAAAGAAAGAGAAATTTCTCAAGCTATGGATGTGGGGCGGCAAGGGTGGGAGTGAATGGGAAATGGGGTTAGGGACTTAGGGTTATGACTTATGCTATGCGAAGGCAAGACAGAATGATGCACTCGGTTGGTGGGTCATTATGCTATGCATCGTGTTATCACCTTATCGGGGCCCATCGAATATCAGGGATGGGGAGCAGGGAACAGCCCGTCCCCGCCTAAACCCGATGGGGAATGTTTTTTCATATTAGTATCCCGTGGGAATGAAGTAGTCCCAAACCCGCCCCTAATAGGTGAATTCCCCATCGGGGAATGGGGAATGGGGCCCCATTGCCATCCCTACTCTCGAAGCGACGTGTGATCTGGGTATAATAATCACCATTTGATCAAGTACAATATAATTATAGACATTATTTTCTATGACAGCCGTCACCCCCTCACAAATTGTCATAACTGCGTAGTGCCTCCGCCAGAACGTATAGTATATTTTTAGCACCTGATCATCCATGAACAAAAACATGGCAGCTTTTTAGCCCGGGGAAGAGAGAGAACAACCTTATAATCAAGCAGTATGGTGGCAATATTTGGTGCATAAGGGTTGTTTGGTGGATATATGCACATGGACGATCCGGACTGTCATCTTGAGTTTTGCGGCCAGGATGCAGCCTCCCTCCCACCGGCTCCATTCTGCGGATCCCCCCCTCCTCATCTAGAAATCGGCGTCTCGGCCGTCCCCCTCGATTCCCAATACCCCTTGCGAGCTAGGGTTACAAATCCCACCGCGGCCCGCCTAACGCCTGCCCCGCTGGTGCGTCGTGCGTCGCACCGCCCTCGCCACGCCTCGCCGCCTGCCGAGTCTCCGTGCAATGGCCCCACCACCCCATCTGTGCCGCTCCAAGTCGGTTGCGCCTAGTCGCCCTGCGCCCCCGCTAAGTCTCTGTGTCGCCCGTCGCCCCACTTGCGCCCGCAATGAGGCCCTGTGTTAGGTAAGCAACCCCCCTCCCTTGCGCTGAGTCCCCTTGCGCCTACGCCTGCGCCGAGCACCCCTCCTCCCCGTGCTTGCTTGACAGTTGACAGTCATGGAAGAATTTATTTCCTTGTCGAATGCATCGTGTGTTGAAGAAGGCAATTGCTGAACTATAATCTTGTTGTAAGCGTGTTTTTAGTGTTTTCGAAATGTTGTATGAGAATTGTTGTACTGTAAGTGTTTTCAGTGGCATGTTTAATTCTCTGGAATTCTGAATGATGACTGAATGCTGAACTATAAGTGTTTTCTGTATGAGAATTGCTGAGTTGTATGTTTGAATGCTACTCTGGAATTAGTATGTAAGTGTAAGTGGATGTGTTTTTAGTGTTTTCAGTCCTGTAATCGTGCTCTAGAATTCCGAATGATGTTTCGAAAGACAGCTCTGGATCATTGACTGAATGATGACTGACATGTTTGAATGCTGCTCTGCAATGCTGATTGTACTGCTGACTATATCAAAATTCGATTGGAACAGTGACTAAATGTTGCACTTTCAGTGCATTGACTGAATGATGACTGAAATGTTTGAATGCTGCTCTGCAATGCTGATTGTACTGCTGACTAAATGCTGCACTTTCAGTACATTGAAATGCTGCACCAATTTAAATGCTTGAATGCCGCTGAAAATACTCTTCTGACTGAAATGCACTTATGTTTCATATATTGAAAATTGCAAGAGGAATCTAGCTCAAAATTTTGACAGAATTATGCATCTCAAAATTTTGACTGAATTATGTAGGTCATTGTTCTGGACTGTGTCATTTGCTTTGTGACTTTCTGGACTGTGTGCATGCAAATTCTAGACATACATCCAGAATCACGGGTGTATTCAGGGAGGAAAAGAGAAAATCCAAAAAAAAAATAACTTGCATTCTGCGTTCTGGATTGCATAGGAGAAGTGCAAGATTTGTTTTCCTGTCCATTAGATTTTCCTATTATCTAGGCCAACCTAGAAGTGTATGTGTATAGGCTTGTCACTAGATTATGCTTTTCTATCCATTTCATGTTCCCAACAACTGAATTACATATAACAACCTAAGAAGTGTACATGCAACAGACACATGCATATCAGGGTAGGCAACAGTCGTCAAGCATTTCTGGTCCAATTCAAACATACTAAGCAGAAACATTATGTATTGCTAACAGGACAATCATCAAACACAAATTATGCATTGCTCAATCAGAAATTCAACAACCAAATTCTGACACTCACAATTCAACAAGAACCATTACATAGAAACAACATAGCCATTTCAATGACAAACACATTTAATTTACATTCTTTGCAATGAATATTCCTAGGAAAAACATTAAACATGCAACAAGAATGTAACATCCCAAATTTCAGGCCTTTTAAAAATTTTCAAAAAAAAAAAATAACCGCTTGATTTTTCCTCAATTGTTAAAGCTTAATTTGAAATTTTAGAAAAAAAACCAATTTAATGTGAGTAAATCAAACTTCAATTAAATAAAAATCGTCTTATTTGATTTTCTTGTTTTATCTTGGAATTCCTTTTTCCAAGACCCAGTCGTTTTTCCGTAGAGTTCTTTTTATTTCTTGTCAGCTTGCTCGTATTTTAGAGTTCTTTTAAAGGTTTAGAAATAAAACAAACCATTTGCATTTTATTGAATAAATGTAAAGCTTAAATTAAAATTATAAAGTGAAAAACATTTAAATGATTAATTCAAACTTTAATTAAATTCTGAAATGATTTTAGTGGATTTTCTAGGTTTTCTTGGATTTTATTTGAGTCGGTGCTGTTTCTTGCAACCCGGTCGGCTTTAATTCTTTTCTGTCTTCCAAAAAATTATTTAATTTATTGTAAAATTTAATTTAAATTACTTAATTTAAATTGGTGGTCAATTTTGAAGCTTTAAAAACAAAAATAATCGTTTGGACTTTATCGGTTTAAATTAAAGCTTTAATCGAATTTCTGAAGGAAAAAATATTTTAATTGGTTAAAATAAACTTCAAAAAAAATCAAAACTATTTTATTTGGTCTATTCAAGTTCCAAAGTATTTTATAAAATTTTCTTGAAATTTTCGGATTTATTTATTTTCCGGATTTTTCTTTATTTCCTTTCTTTTTTTCGGATTTTCTCTCTCCTGTTTTTCTTCAACGTCCAGTACGTGATTTCTTCCCGTTGGTTTTCATCCCTTCTCTTTCCTCGTCGTGCAAGACATGCCGAACCAGCAGCTCCCCAGTCGCCATTGCACTGCCCTGCCGGCCATGCCCTAGCCTTCCTGCTCCCAACCGCCCCCGCCACTCCATGCCCATCCCCTACGCCATGCCCTACGTGCTGCCATCCCCATGCCGCTGCTGCCTGCTGCCATGGAAGCCCATGCGCCACCCCCATGTCCTGCTGTGCGCTCCATGCTGCTTGCCCATCCTCCATCCTCTCCTTTAAAGCCAGCCGACCTCCTGCACTGCTGCTGCTGCCCAGCACCGGCTCCTTGCCTCCTCTGTTTCTCAGTTATAAGGCCAGCAGCAGCCCCCACATTCTCCTTCCTCCCCTCCTCTTTTCCTTCCTCAGCCGAAAGTCCCCAGCAGCAGCCCCCCTTCCTCCTCCATGCCTTGCCATGCCTCCACTTGACCCGGCTGCCCAACCCGGCCTGCTGCGCCTGCCCAGCCGTGCATGCTCCCACTGCCGAGCTCCCTTCCTCCCCTCCTAACCCAAAGCTCCCTTGCTGCTGCCAGCCACATGCTGCTCCCGCTTCTTATGCTACCGAGCCAAGCAAGTGCACATGCACACCACTAGCTTGCATACTTAGTTGCATGCACGCACTAGACAAGCATGCATACACTAGTGCTTAGACTTGCATCTGCATGCAGTAGTAAACACATCATGCACACATGTACATGTTCAAGATTATTTCCATCACTCTTTCCTCTCCTCCGTTCTCTCTCCTCGGTCGTGCATTTCCCGAGCTGACTGCGTTGCGGTGTGCCCCTTGGCTTTCCCTTCCTTTCCCTAGAATTCGCCCTTTTCTCTCGCCACAACCAAAAATTTTCCGTCTACAGCCGAACCACTATGTTATTAGTTTGTACTGTACAGACTAATGAATTTCATGATTCGATTCCTAGTAATTTCTTTTACTGCGTGCTATGTAATAGAGTGCATGAAGGTTTATTTGTCAAGTTAGGGGCGCCAGCATAAAGAAGGCTTTGGTTCGCTATTTCACTATGTTGTCCTCTATCATGTAGTATTTATACACGTTTGTATATATCTGTTCCGGGCACACAAATTCATGTTTTTGGCTGTTCCAGTGTTCCTTACTATAGGAAGTCATTAGAATTTTCCCCTGTTTACTTGGTATCATGCCAATAGAGTTGGTTCATAAGATCGCTCAGACCAGAACCGGTGACAGACAGATGGAGAAGGACAGATATAATGCGCCCTTCATCTCTAGCTGTGATTACGAAAAGCAATAGCCTAAGCCCATTTAGAATGAAATTTACGAGAACAGCAATGTGTCTGCAGTAATTTCAGCCAAACACCTACACGAACACAGCACATGAGACAATGGATTTGCGGAGACTGACCTCTCACCTCATCAGAGCCTGGAAGCGAAGTGCTTCCTCTTCTCCTCGTCGCTGTCCTCGACAATTCCCACGGACCTGCACGCCTCAGGGTACATGGAGATCCTTATGGACGAGTACACGCTGCCGTCCCACTTCCTCGCCGCAAACTGCTCGGCAAGCTTGATGGCCTCGGCCGCGGTCTCGGCCGCACCGGGGCAAACGACGTCGACGATGCCCATCTCCTTGGCCTCCGCGGCCCTGAGCTTCTTGCCGCAGAGCGCGACGTCGCGGAGGGCCTGCGCGGAGGTGATCTTGGCACGGAGGACGGCCACGAAGTAGGGCCGGAGGCCGAGGGGGAGGCCGATGTCGACCTCGCTCATGTAGAGCACGCCGCGGTCGGCGCGCATGAGGCGGTAGTCGTGGCAGAGCGCGAGGAGGAAGCCGCCGGCGGAGGCGTGGCCGGTGACGGCGGCGACGGTGGGCATGGGGAGCGCGAGGAGGCCGGCGGCGACGGGGCGGAGGGCGTCAACGAGCTCGCTGAGGCGCGCGCGGGAGGTCCCTGCCCAGCCGGTGTCGAGGCCGTTGGAGAAGAAGCGGCCCTCGGCGACGGTGACGAGGGCGGCGCCAGGGCCGGCCGAGGCCGCGGCTGCCGCGGCGGAGGAGAGGGCGGAGAGGATGGAGGAGATGAGGGAGTGGCCGAGGCGGTGCTCGCCATCACCGGTAAGGGTGAGGACGAAGACGCGGCCGCGCTGCTCCAGGGTGCACATCGTGGCTGCGGATGGGGGTTTCGGGGATGGGTTGGGTTGCGTATGGTAAGTTTTAGCAGCAGCGTGGAGCCGGAGATATCGATGAAAGCTCTCGATTTTCAGCCAACGACCTAAACAGCGGCTTGCTTGGAGGTTGACGACTCTCAAAGCAACCGGATTGGACCTTGTGGCGCCCGACGAAGGTTCCAAGTTCCAACCGCGATCCACGAGGGAATTGCTATACATCTTCTAACAGTTTTTTTTATCTTAAAACTGGCATTTTCTGATCATTAGATGTGCTTTTAGATGGTCGTTTGGGTGGTTGCCTCGCCTCGGATGAAGCATGCACCTGCTTGCTTATGTTGATGGAACCGAGTACTTGAGTTGGCTTGTGTCTGGTTGATGAACGTTATGTCCGATCAAATAGAAATATGAATCTAATATCTTGTAGACTAAGTGACAGGAATGTTAGATACACGTACCTAGTTAGCAGAGGAAATAAATATGAATAGACATTTATTCGGAACATAACGGGCTCACTACATTGCCGTATTTTGTTGATATATATATAATTTTTTTTGTCTTTGTTTTTGCTCAACCTCTCAAAATACATGTGAAGAACATAACGGGTTCGCCATATTGCCGTATTTTGTTAGTATATAATTTTTTTTCTTTGTTTTTGAATTATGTGATGAAAATATAAGTTATTAAGACTTTCAAGAATAATTACAGTGACCAAGAACTAAAATTACATAAATAATTTGCTGTAATTTATGTATAATGGAGTTGTAAATAAACTTTCAGAATGTGACAGTTTTTTACAGAGAAAACTGTCACATTCTATTTAGACAGTCCCATTATTCAATTGCTAACTGGACGGAGGACGCAAGAACATAGTTATCCAGTGAAGGAAACCGAATTCTCTGGGGAGGCCCTAAGGGGCCGTTGATTTGTAGGGAGGTATAATGAGAAATAAATTTTATGGGGGAGGGCGTTGATTTGCAGGGAGGCGACTAGAGGGGGTGAATAGGAGCATAACCTATTTTTCACCTTGATTAGATTCAACAAGATTTTCTCTCCAATAGCTATGAAAGCTATGAAGATCAATAAACAAGCACAGCGGATGTCTTGAATTGAATCTAATCAAAACCTCAAAGCACACAACCAAAAACACAGCCAAAACGCAACTGTGAACAGTACTAGAAATCGGTACTTCCGGATGAACAATGCCGGTACTACCGAAAATTGGGACTACAGGATGAACAGTGCCGATACTACTGTATGAACAGTAAAATCAGCCTGAAAACGAAATAAAAAATTGGCACAATTTTTGATCCACAACTCCAAACTTCGTGAAACTTCAAACAAGCCTTCCCTAAGATGTCAGGAACCTATTCCAACCAAAGATCGTGAAGATCATTGCCTAAGTTCCGACCTTTCTCTATTTGAAGAGGAGTTGCTTCAAAACCGAGTTAAAAACCAAAGTATATCCAAAACTTGCTCGTGGGTAAAGGATGATCAAGATGATCTTAGATACACTCCCACATATCATAGCAAGTAAGATCACCACAAGAACTCAAAGGAAAACCAACGGATCATCAAAAACCCAAAATCATCAAAAAGAGAGAGCAAGAACAAAGAGAGAGTCATCTTGAAGAACTTTGCTTTGATTGATTGGAGATTGAAGTTGGTTTACATCCACTCCATCATAGAGGACACAGACTCAACCCTTGAGCACACAATCAATCCAACTCTCTAGAACCCTAAATATCATTTTCAATATACTTAAATATCAATTATAAGATACTCCAATGCAACTTGATTGAAAAAAAATTCATTAGAGTCCTTTATTTTTTTTTTGCTATATACCCTTTTTCATATATAAAAGAAGTATATACACAAATTTTGCTATAAAAAGTAGACTTTAACAATTTTTTCATAGAACTCACTTTAGAGTATCTTATAATCATTATTGGAGTATATTCAAATAGATAAAGAGGTATCTTATAATTGAAAAAGGGTATATAGCAAAAACAAAGGGCTCCAATGAAATTTTTTCAATCAAATCGCATTGGAGTATCTTATAATTGGTATTTAAGTATGCTGAAAATGATAAAGAGATATAATATGTGCGTTTAAATGGTATATTGGAAGTGGGAGTATATACTCGAGTGAGTAAGCAATATATATATATATATATATATATATATATATATATATATATATATATATATATATATATATATATATATATATATATATATATATATATCTCACTTTCAAGATACTTAAATACCAATTATAAGATACTCTAATGTGACTTAATTGAAAAATTTCATTAGAGCCCTTTATTTTTGTTATATACCCTTTTTCATATATAAAAGAAGGATATACACAAATTTTGCTATAAAAAGTGGACTTTAATGAAAATTTTCATGCACCTCACTTTGGGGTATCTTATAATCATTATTGTAGTTTGTTCAAATAGATAAAGAGATATCATCATACGATTTAAGTGGTATATAAGAGGTGGGAGTATGTACTCCCAGGAGTACCATACCATTTTACTAGGATGCCCGTTTCGTACTCCGGGAGTACATACTCCCACTTCGAATATACAACTTTAAAAAATATATTATACTTCTTTATCATTTTCAATATATTTAAATATCAATTATAAGATACTTCAACGCGACTTGATTGAAAAATTTTCATTGCAGCCCTTTATTTTTGCTATATACCCCTTTTCATATATAAAAAAGATATATACATAGATTTTGCTATAAAAAGTGGTATTTAATGAAATTTTTCATGAAACTCACTTTCGGGTATCTTGTAATCATTATTAGAGTATACTCAATTTGATAAAGAGGTATCATCATACAATTTAAGTGGTATATGAAAGGTGGGAGTACGTACTCCCGAAAGTGAGTTCCATGAAAAAACCAATCAGGGCTTGTTCGGGTAGGCAAGGATTAGACCCAATCCTTTCGAATAGACAGAGATTTTAGTTGTGTTTGGATGAGGGGGGTTGCTTTGAACTAAATATGGATTTGAATCCAAGCCCTAAGCAGTTCCAATAATCAAGGAAGAAGAAATGTGGATTCAGGCACAGCATATGTCAATCTCCTAAATGAGAATCTCCTTGCAACAATATAAGCAGTCCAACAGGCACGCACAAGTTCTTTAAGCAAGCAGGAGAGAGGAGCTCGAATTTATTTCTTACTTCCAAAGCAAGTAAATTACAAGGTCTGCATACGGATATATTGTGTGTCTCATACATGAATCAATGGCTGATCACTATATACATACAGAATGTGAAAAGAACTCCTTGGCTCCATACAAACCCTGCAGAAAAAAAAAAGTGGATTGGTTCAGAAGCTCGAGGACATGTTGTATGTTAAAACAATAAACCACCAGAATTTTTTTGATTTTATTTGGAATTTTGTATTTATTTGGCTCTTTTTGCTCGTGTAGATTCCGGTGTTAACGAAGAATTCGAAGAACCATCGACCGAAGCATATCAAACCTTCAACGAAGGCAAGTCGTAGATCTTTGATCACGTCGTACCCATTTTATAAAATTATATTGTTTTATATCCGCATGCATTGCTATTTTTATATCAATGGTTTTCGGGAATAGTTAAATACCTACTTGACAATATGACTCCTTGAATAATTATGAATGACATGTTGACATGTAACCTTGGACACTTTAGGTTGGGTAATCTTAGTTGAAAATTATTGAAATACCAACGTGGGTGCGTATTATGCTTAGTCATGCTTAGTCACGATGGGATTCATGATCACATGCTCAAAGAATGATAAATTTGATTTAATGATATATGGAATTGTGGCGCAACCACTGTTGTTAAAACTTGTTGTGCCATGGTAAGGGTTACCATTTGGCTGGGATTGAACCTAAAATGATTTTATACTCAGGCGAGTGATTGTGCAGTAAAGGGGACGATTCGGGATGTGGTTGCCTCGTCTGAGTAGACACTAAAGACTTAACTTTGTGCGCCATTGATCTGGGCCATACCGCACAACCACAAGTCTATTTATGAGGTGGACCTGGTTGACTAATTAGCAATGCTTTGTTTTGGTTCTGTGTTGGTGGAAGTGTGAACTCTGGGTTAGACATTCACACTTGGCGTAAGAGGGGGCCCAGAATGGCGAAACCTTAGCGAGCAGAACTGGGTCAAAACAGAACAATGTGAAGGCCTTGTTACGTGCTCTAGACTACTTACCTAAGGTAGTGAGCGGTGGCATAGATATATGCCGAACAAACTAGAGAATTCGTGTCTTGTGGGTCAAGCTGTACAACCTCTGCAGAGTATAAAACTATTCGAATAGCCGTGTCCCCGGTTATGGACAATGCATGGTGATTTCACACGAGGGGTAGACTTTCATAAAAATGTTGGAATGGTTTGGTTGAGAAGCGATTCGGTTGTTGGTTGGGAAGTGAATGGTGTTCACTAAGTTGTTTCAATTAAACTTGATTACTTATGTATTAATCTTTTAAATTATGCTTTTTAATCTAATTACTGTATTTACTATCAATACTGCTTTCTGCAAAATAGCCATAAAGCTATCCTTGTCAAGTCTTGCATGAATACTAGTTGCATACATTTCCCTACGACTTGCTGAGTACATTCAAAGTACTCACGGCTTTGTGCCCTCTGGTTGATCAGCAGCTGAAAAAGACCTAGGGACCTCCGACCTCTTTGAAAAGGAGGTCTTTAAAGACCTCCGAAGCACCGGCACTTCGAAAAATTGCTGTATCCGTGTCAAATGCCGTGTCGGACACGTCTCCGACACGTGTCGACGGAGTATCGGCGACTTTGATAATAAATTTTAATCTTTAAAATTCCCGATACGTGTCGGACACGTCGTGGCCACGTGTCCGACACGTTTGATGACACGGCCCGGCCCAGAACACAGCCGAACAGCCCAACCCCAAACCAGCTCAGCTAGGTTTTCCTCTCTTCCTCACCTCCGGCGCTTTGCCTCCGCGACCTTCACGCTGCCTCCCTTGCGCTGGCTTCGCCCGTCGGCTTCTCGCGTCGACTTCGCCCGTCTTGCGTCGGATCGAGCTCCAGCTCCTCGCGCCGCCGGATCCAGCCTTTCCTCCCTCTCTCGCTGCGCCAGCGCCTCCTCCCTCGCTCGATCGTGCCGCCTCAGCAGCTCCTCCTCCCTGCTGCCGATCCGGCTCCTCATCGCAGTCGCCCTGCCGGACATCCTCCCTCGCGTGGTCGCGCCACGGCTCTCCCTCGCGCGATCGTGCCACCGGCTCTCCCTCACGCGGTCGCGCCACCGGCTCCAGGTCCTTCCTCGCGCCGCCGGCTCCGGTACTCCCTCGCCTCGCACCGCCGGCTCCGGTACTCCCTCTCGCCGTAGCTCCAGGTGAAGTCGTCCTCCCTCGCACCGCCGGCTTTGGCTTTGCTTGTGAAGTTGTGATTTGTGAATGTGATACACTGAGTGACTGAGGATTGGATTGTTAGTATGTTAGATTGTTAGTCCAGAATGGAGGATTGGAGGCTGCATGTGTACTGAACTACTGATGCTTTGCTTGTGAATTGTGATACACTGGGACTATGCATCATTTATGTACTGATGCTATGCCTTTGGGAAAATGGCGAATTCCCGTGTCGGTGTCATGTCGTGTCGTGTCGACGTATCTGTGTCCGTGCATCATAGTTAAAGACTATGCGAACTAGGTCGCATCCTCCACTCGATTGACTGTGGGCATGTCGGATGGCTACCACGAGTTATTTTATTCTGCTGCATGTTTACTCTTTTGTCTTAAGCCCTGCGTGGCAAACTCTGTAAAAAACTTTGACCTTAAGGTCCGTTGCTACTAAATAATATTAATTTGTTTGCTTCATCAATATTGTGTTGTATGGTTATGATTGTCACTGATGGCGTCACTGTGTGAGCTAGATATTGATCAAGAGACAAGTTCAGTTATACACAGAGGGTCCTGGGTCTGGAGACCTAGGGTCCCGACAGGAAGTCATTAGAATTTTCCCCTGTTTACTTGGTATCATGCCAATAGAGTTGGTTCATAAGATCGCTCAGACTAGAACCGGTGACAGACAGATGAAGGACAGATATAATGCGCCCTTCATCTCTAGCTGTGATTACGAAAAGCAATAGCCTAAGCCCATTTAGAATGACCTTCTAGCTGTGTCTTATATTGGCCTGTTGGATCCAGTTTGTACATATGTAGAGTTGGTTCATTCAAATCAGATAGATATCAACGTCAGCTAAGTTTGACTACTGACGATCTCAATCAAATTCAAGCTACTCTCAAGGACTAAAACCACAGCTCAAACTAATTACGTTCTTATTATAGAAGGGTATCATCCAAACTATGGGAATACTGTAATGGTTGGCTTCAGCGCAATACTACAATCTGCCAACCAGCAGAGATCAAAATGTCGGTTTCAAAAGAAAACAGAAATCAAAATGTATGTTTTCTCATCTAGCGCTATCCATAGTGTTTACTCAACTATGACGAAAACAGCAATGTGTCTGCAGTAATTTCAGCCAAACACCTACACGAACACAGCACATGAGACAATGGATTTGCAGAGACTGACCTCTCACCTCATCAGAGCCTGGAAGCGAAGTGCTTCCTCTTCTCCTCGTCGCTGTCCTCGACAATTCCCACGGACCTGCACGCCTCAGGGTACATGGAGATCCTTATGGACGAGTACACGCTGCCGTCCCACTTCCTCGCCGCAAACTGCTCGGCAAGCTTGATGGCCTCGGCCGCCGTCTCGGCCGCACCGGGGCAAACGACGTCGACGATGCCCATCTCCTTGGCCTCCGCGGCCCTGAGCTTCTTGCCGCGGAGCGCGACGTCGCGGAGGGTCTGCGCAGAGGTGATCTTGGCACGGAGGACGGCCCCGAACCCGAAGTAGGACGGGAGGGGGAGGCCGATGTCGACCTCGGTCATGTAGAGCACGCCGCGGTCGGCGCGCATGAGGCGGTAGTCGTGGCAGAGCGCGAGGAGGAAGCCGCCCCCGGAGGCGTGGCCGGTGACGGCGGCGACGGTGGGCATGGGGAGCGCGAGGAGGCCGGCGGCGACGGGGCGGAGGGCGTCGACGAGCTCGCTGAGGCGCGCAAGGGAGGTCCCTGCCCAGCCGATGTCGAGGCCGTTGGAGAAGAAGCGGCCCTCGGCGACGGTGACGAGGGCGTGTCAGAGAAACCCTCCAATCTTCAGTTGATATCTGCAGAAAACACCTACAGACTGCAGCTAGTAATCTGTTGTCAACACTTGCTACAGTAACTGAAGGAATTGGGTTAGCGTAGGTTCTGAAACTGGTGGATAGTTTCAGAACTGGGAGATGGGAGGAAAAAAAACAGAAACAATTGAACACAAGATATTTTGTGCAGCAAGCGCTACTTTTCATTTAATCGAATGAGAATATAAATAGCTGTAATACAAGAACAGAATGGACCGCTTATTGTGCTCCACGATCCACTAAACCAGATCGTGCTAAAACAGGCCTAAGACTCGGTAACAACCAAAATAATCGGATCAGGAGAGAGACCCGTAAACAACCAGAAAAAAAACTGGCAAATGACTAAACTCAAATTACTAACAGAAAAAGAAACTGTGAACATGCCTGAGTTACTCAACAATCTCCCCCTAAGTCTGGCATTGTTCACTTCAGCTTGATGACGCCTATCAGCTCACGGAGTTCCTGGAACCTGGATCTCCCGAGTGACTTCGTCATGATATCCGCAAGTTGTTCCTTGGTGTTTGCGAATTCGGGCCTTGCGCCCCCGCTATCCACGCACTCTCGAATATAATGAAACTTGGTGTCAATGTGCTTACCGATCATGAAGTACTGGATTTTTGCTGAGGGCAATTGCGGACATGTTATCCATCTTGAGTAGAGGTGGAGACGACTTGGTGCCGAGTACGTCTTCCAGAAGACGCCTTAGCCACACCCCTTGGCAGGTAGCAGCTGCGCCAGCGATATACTCTGCTTCGCATGATGATAGGGCTACCACCCGCTGCTTCTGTGATTGCCAGGCCACCGGATTGTTCCCAAGGAAATAGACAATCGATCGTGCTCTTTTCGTCGCCGGCGTCTCCGCCATGTCATTGTCATTTGTAGCCTCTGAGGCCGAGCTCAAGATTTCCTTGTGTATACTAGGCCATAGTCAATCGTCCCAAAGAACATACCGGCGGTGCTTCACTCCGCCATATGTTCTTGCCTTGGATCTTCCATAAACCGCTCAAATATCCAACGGCAAAGGCCGGATCGGTCGAGTGTGCATAAGGTACCTCAAGCCGCCAATCAAGCTTCGATACTCCGTCGAGTCAACCGCCGGTGAGGTGCTCTGTTTGGATAGCTTGAGTCTTGTCTCCATTGGAGTTGCACACGGTTCTGGTACCCATACCCGCCTTTGTTGAGCACCTTCTTGGCGTGTCTGCGGCTTGAGAGAGCTCAATGCCGCTACCGCTTCATCGAACCTCAATGCCGAGGTAGTATGACAGGATCCCCAAATCACTCATGCGAAACAGAGTCTTCATCTCTTGCTTGAATGCCCCAATTTCTTCAGTGGTCTCCCCCGTGATGATGAGATCATCAACATAGATCCCCACGACCAGTCGGGAGCGTCCAGCGCCGCGCATGTACAGCCGTACTCACACTCGCTCCTGGAGAAACCAAGTGTGTGCAGTCTGTCGTCGAGTTTAGCATTCCATGCTCGTGGCGCCTGGCGCAACCCGTAGAGTGCCTTGTGAAGCTTCAATACCTTGCGCTCATGCCCGGCAGCTACAAACCCAGGTGGTTGCTCGACGTAGACCACCTCACTGAGTTCACCGTTGAGGAATGCCGATTTGACGTCCATATGATGCAGTCCGGCCCGGTCTTGCCGCCACAACTAGCAAAGACACGAGACTCCATCCCGCAACCGGGCAAATACTTCTTCAAAGTCAATCCCCTGGCGCTGGACATACCCCTTTGCTACAAGTCGGGCCTTGTGCTTGGTGATGTCCCCATGTTCATCACGCTTAAGCTTGAACACCCATTTCAGTCCGATGGCACGCTGACCTGCCGGAAGATCCACCAGAGTCCAGGTCTTGTTGTGCTCGATGGAAGCCAACTCCTCAAGCATTGCTGCTCGCCACTCCTTGCTGTGTTTTGCCTCCTCGACCGTCGCTGGCTCTTCTCCGATCAACGTCATGAGCTCCTCGGCAACATGTCTTTCAGCGAGACCTGGAGTTGACGATGTCCCGAGCAGATTGTCCAGTGCACGGAATCGGAGAGGGGCGTCATCATGGTCGTCGTCCAGGTCGAGTTCACCAATCGGGGGTGAAGTGAACTCAACTCCAGGCACCGATGTCGGGGACGGTGTGCGAGGCTCAGACCCGCACGTGGGCATTGCCGCGCTGCCTGGCGTCGAAGGTGTTGGAGATGTCACAGTTGGTGCTGTGGGCACGGCCACCCCGTCAGACTCTCCATGTCTTGTCAGCACCGTGACGTACTCAACGTGGAATGGATCGGCGTCGTCGCTTGGTCCAACGCCTTTCTCTGCACCCCAATCGGTAGCGCTCCTCTTGAACAACGCATCACGTGATACATACACACGCCGTGTGATGGGGTTGTAAGCGGTACCCTTTTGTTCTGGCTCATAGCCAACGAACACCATCGGCGTATTGTAAATCGAGCTTGGCGATTCTTGCGGTGTTCTTCACATGTGCGACGCAATTAAAGTCCGGAAGAAATGCAGGAGGTTTGGAGCCATGCCACACTTCATACGGCGTCTTTCCTTCTACGCTCTGGGTTGGAGCTCTGTTCAGGATGAAAATGGCTGTGGTGACCGCCTCCCCCCAGAACCACCCAGGCACTGATTTCGCCTTCATCATGCTTCTGGCCATCCCCATGACTGTCTGATTTCTTCTCTCAACCACCCCATTTTGCTGAGGGGTATATGGGGCAGTGAGGTGCCTCTGGATCCCCTGTTCGGCACAGTACTCGGCGAATGAGTGCACCGTGAATTCGCCGCCACGATCGGTGCGCAGCGTCTTCAATTTCCTTCCGGCTTCAGCTTCCGCACTTGCTTGGAACTGCTTGACTGCCGACGCTGCTGGTCCTTGGAGCTCAGCAGGACGATCCACATGTAGCGGCTCAGGTCGTCGACGAGGAGCAAGAAGAGCTTGTTGCCACTTGGGGTTGCCGGAGTTATGGGCCCGCAGATGTCTCCGTGCACCAGCTCGAGCTTGTCTTCCGCACGGTACTTTGCTTCACTGGGGAACGCCAGACGCCGCTGCTTCCCCGCTAAGCAGCTGTCGCAGATTTGATCGATGTGATCAATCCGCGGCAGCCCGCGCACCATGCCTTCCTGCGCCAGTTTGCGGAGCCCGCGAAAGCTGAGGTGGCCGAATCTTGCGTGCCAGCGCCACGCCACGTCATCCCCTTGCGCCGCCATGCACACAGGCCTGTCCACGTTGAGCTTGAGGACATAAAGCCGGTTTATCGAGCGGGACACCTTCGCCAGTAGCTGCCGACGTTCATCCCAGATCCTGAGTACGCCGCCTTCAATCTGGATCTTGAACCCCTCCTCGTCGAGTTGCCCCAAACTCACGATGTTGGCGGTGAGGCGCGGAATGTGATACACCCCAGAGAGAGCTTGGTGTTCACCCTTCTTGTTCTTGAAGAGGATGGTCCCGCGCCCTTCGATGTCAACGACCGAACCATCACCGAACCTGACGGTTCCATGGACGCCGGTGTCGAGCTCGGAGAAGGCCTTTCTTACTCCCGTCATGTGATTGGTGGCGCCTGTGTCAAGAATCCACCGCGTGTAGTTCCCTTCGTCCCCATCACCGAGCTGGACGAAGAGTTTACTCTCCTCAAGGTGGATTGAGGAGAGATCCTGCGGCGGCGTCTTGCTTGTGGGTGCCGGCGACGGAGTAGAGGAAGTGAGCTTGCTCTCCTGGAGTTGGATCGGAAGGCAAATCTCAGGCGGTGTGGAGTCTTCGGACAGCAACGGCGAGATGGGGAAAGTAGCTTTGACCGAAGCCGTCGCCATCAGCAACGTGGACCCTTCAGCCTCCTCCGCGTGGGCCGTATGGGCCGCTTCATCGCGCTTCTTTTTCCTGCACTCGCGAGCCCAGTGGCCCGTCTTGCCACAATACCTGCACTGGTCGTTGCTGACCGTTCCAGCTGCGCCACCGGCGGCATTTCCGCCTCCTTTCTGTTGCCTTCCGCCGCCTCGAGCTTTGCTGCCTCCCCGGCTGCGCCCTTTCCTCTGGCTTGAGCCTGGAGTCGAACCTTCGCCGCCGAGCTGCAGTCGTGTCGCAACTCGCGCCACGAGCTCCTCCTCCGTGAGGTTCAGCTTCGCGATGGATCCGCTGCCGGCGCCGTCGTGGCGTTCTTCGCGGCCTTTGAGACGCCCGACCAGCTCCTCCACCGAGACCTCGGCGAGATCAAGAAGAGTCTCAATAGCCATCGCAATCTGTGAGTACCTCGGCGGAGCGCTTGGAGAAACTTATGACGATTTCCTCTTCGGTGTAGGCGTCGTTGAGGATCGCGAGTGATTCGCAAGTCCGTTGATCTGACGCCGAATTCGCCCACCGCCTCCCGTCCACGAATTTGAGGCGTCGAACTTCGCGGCGAAGCATGTTCGCCTTGGCTTTGCGGACGCGGTCGACGCCGACGTGCATCATGCTGATCGCGTCCCACGCGAGCTTGGCGGTGGCCTTGCTTGCCAGAGTACCCATCATCTCTGTCGGCACAGATTTGCAGATTACCTCGAGCGCCATCCGGTCTTCAACATAGTCGTCCGTCCCGACGCTCACGGCGATCCACAAGCCCCGTGCCTGCAGCATCACACGCATGAGCGCCGCCCAATCGTAGTAGTTCGTCTTCGTGAGCACCGGGAACGCGCCGCCGCCGTTGATCTCCTTGGTGACACGATGGATCACTAATCCCCGCTCGGCGCGGCTGTTGCTGCTCTCGGCCTGCGGTGTCGTCTCCCTGCGAGATCGCCACGGTGGTGAAGCCGAACGTGGACGCGCCATCTCAGTTGAAGCAATCGAATGAATCTGCTCCCAGGTACGGTGGCTCTGATACCAATTGTCAGAGAAACCCTCCAATCTTCAGTTGATATCTGCAGAAAACACCTCAGACTGCAGCTAGTAATCTGTTGTCAACACTTGCTCTGATGGCGGAAGGAATTGGGTTAGCGTGAGGTTCAAACGGTGGATAGTTTGAGCGGGAGATGGGAGGAAAAAAATGTAAACAATTGAACACAAGATATTTTGTGCGAAGAAGCGCTACTTTTCATTTAATCGAATGAGAATATAAATAGTCAGTAATACAAGAACAGAATGGACCGCTTATTGTGCTCACGATCCACTAAACCAGATCGTGCTAAAAGCAGCCTAAGACTTCGGTAACAACCAAAATAATCGGATCGAGAGAGACCCGTAAACAACCGAAAAAAAAGCGGCAAATGACTAAACTCAAATTACTAACGAAAAAGAAACGTGAACATGCAGAAGTTACTCAACAGTATGCAAACCGGCGGTAGGAGGCTGCTGCTGCTGAGGAGGGAGAGGCGGAGAGGATGGAGGAGATGGGGAGTGGTCGAGGCGGTGCTCGCCATCGCTGTAAGGGTGAGGACGAAGACGCGCGCGCTGCTCGAGTGCACATCGTGGCTGCGGATGGGGTTTCGGGATGGCGGAGATATCGATGAAAGCTCTCGATTTTCATGAAACGACACGAAATGGCTTGCATGGAGGTTGACTACTCTCGAGCGGCGTGTGATCTGGATATAATTTAAATTGGTGGTCAATTTTGAAGCTTTAAAATAAAAATAATTGTTTGTATTTTATCGATTTAAATTAAAGTTTTAATTGAATTTTTCAAGAATTTTTTTACTTTGTTAAAATAAACTTCAAAAAAAATTCAAAACTATTTTATTTGGTCTATTCAAGTTCTAAAGTATTTTCTAAAATTTTCTTGAAGTTTTCGGATTTATTTATTTTCCGGATTTTTCTTTATTTTCTTTATTTTTTTCGGATTTTCTCTCTCCTGTTTTTCTTCAACGCCCAGTACGTGATTTCTTCCCGTTGGTTTTCATCCCTTTTCTCTTTCCTCGTCATGCAAGACATGCTGCCGCCTCCTGCCAGCCATGCTGAGCTCCTGCACAGGCTGCACTGCTGCTCCTGCACTGCTGCTGCTGCCCAGCACCGACTCCTTTGTTGGAACAACTCAATGAAGATTAAAAATCACGCTCGAAACCGATACTCTCTGGAGCACAGCACACACACGCGAACTCACTGAAATTCCCAAACGAAGAAGCGACGAAAACTTCTGTGCTGCATGCACTACATGCAGCGTTTTCTTTATTGCTTTGACCCAATCTTACAATACTCTCTCACATTGTATTGCTTGCTCTCCTGATTATAAGACTCAACCACGCCTTATAAAGGCTGAGCACTCAAGACTTTGAATGCTAATTGGTTTCACGTGGGAAGCGGACTCGGACACGGCAAACCGAAAAGGATGCCTTGCCATGCCTCCACTTGACCCGGCCCCTAACTCGGCTCTCTTTGCCCGCCCGTGCATGCTCCCACCGCCGAGCTCCCTTCCTCCCTCCCAACCCAAAGCTCCTTCCTGCTGCCCGACTAGCTGCACCCCTTGCGCCGCATGCTCCTCCCCATCTTTGCTCTGTGTTGGGTTTAATCTTGTTGTCTAGCGTTTATTTGTGTTTGCATAGCATATTTAGTTGTGTTTAGTCTTCTAGTCTGAGTGTGTAAGCATACAGAGGAGAGCCTGAGTCCTGTGGTAGACGTGGAGAAAGAAGTGGGCGCAGTTAGTCGAGGCCTGCGGACATGTGCGCTTCTGAGTTCTACATGGACGAGTTAGTGGCAAGCCCCTTGGGCGAGTGAAGCTCCTGGAGATGCGAAGCAAACTCGGTTTGGTCGAGGTAAAGTGTGTTGCCGCATGTCATGGTTCGTGGGATGATGCGAGTCCGAGTCTCACGCAATAGTCTGCTTTGCATGCACCTAAGACGTGCGCGAGTGGAGATGAGCAAGTCTTTAGCGCAAGAAGATGAGACGTACGGTTGAAGACTGCGAGTCTGCATGCAAAGTAGTTAAGTGTATGTGTGAGTATATGGTTGCATGACTGCCGCATGTAATGGCATTAAATGCCACCCCCTGCTGCATGTAAGGTTGAGTTCTTTATTGCTTTAAATAAGAGAAACAAAAGTTGAAAAGACGTGGGCAGTTTGCACGTCGCAACCTATGTGTGCTCTCTCTCTCCATTTCGACTTTTGCATTCTGTGAGTTCATCCAACCGAGCCGAGCGTTCGCGTGCAAACTTCGAGTGCATGTGAGGTTCCAATTTCTACATCTGCTTCTTATGCTGCCGAGCCAAGCAAGTGCACATGCACACCACTAGCTTGCATACTTAGTTGCATGCACGCACTAGACAAGCATGCATACACTAGTGCTTAGAATTGCATCTGCATATAGTAGTAAACACATCATGCACACATGTACATGTTCAAGATTATTTCCATCACTCCTCCCTCTCCTCCGTTCTCCCTCCTCGGTCGCTCATTTCTCGAGCCGACTGCATCACGGTGTGCCCCTCGGCTTCCCCTTCTTATCCTTGAAATTCGCCCCTCTCTCCGCCACAACCAAAAATTTTCTGCCGGCGGCTGAACCACCTTCTGTCATCGTTTTCGGCACCGTCTTTGATCCTCCGACGACATCGTCACCACCGTTGGATTCCCCTCGCGACGTTCTACGTCGTGCTCCCTTCCTTTTCTCCGAAGCATCGCTGGAGCACCGTCGCTTCCTTGCGCCCTGACACTGTTTTGCGCGTCGCCGCTGCACCGGACCTCCGCCAGCGACGCGACCACCGCCATTGGGTCCATCTCGCTCCCGAGATTCCATTTTGCTAGTTCACCGGCCGCCCCTCCCTTTCTCTCGCTTGTGCCATCATTTTTACCAACGCCGGCACTATTCATGTCGGCTGACTTTCTATATTTCATGTGAAGTCAAACTTTCGGATATTCGGTCTTCTTCATACGAAATCTGATCTCGTCGATTCTTGCTTCTAAATTCAGCCCTCTCTTTCGCTTCTAATTTCGTATTTTTTGGATTTTATTTGGCTTTGTTCGCACGTATAAATTCCGACGTTTCGGAAGAATTCTTGGACCCGATGACCGAAACATCTCAACCCTTCAACGAAGGCAAGTCGTAGACTTTTGTTCATATTGAACCCATTTTATAAAAAGTATATTGTTTGATATAAACCTGCATTGCTAATTTTATAATAAATGGTTTCGAGAATAGTTAATTACCTAATTGTCATTATGCCTCCTTGATAAATTGTGGATGACATGTACCCTTGAATGCCATAAATCCTTGAACACCTTAGGATGGCTAATTATTAGTTGGATATTATTGTAATACCAACTTGGGTGCGTATTATGCTTAGCCATGCTTAGCAGCGATGGGACTCACGATTACTTACTTAAAGAATGATTTAATTTGACTAAATGAAATATGGAATTGTGGCACAACCACTGTTACTAAAATTCATTGTGCCATGGCAAGAGTTGACATTTGGCCAGGTTGAACAAAAAATGATTTATACTCAGGCGAGTGATCGTGCAGTAAAGGAGATGATTTTGGGATGAGGTTGCCTCGCCTGAGTAACTACTAAGGACTTAACTTTGTGCGCCATTGATCTGGGCCATACCGTGCAACCACAAGTCTATTTATGGGGTGGACCTGGCCAACTAATTAGTAATGCTTTGATTCAGTTCTATTTTGGTGGAAGTGTGAAATCTGGGTTAGACATTCAGGGTTAGACATTCACACTTGGCGCAAGAGGGGGCCCGGAATGGTGAAACCTTAGCGGGCAGAACCGGGTCAAAACAGAACTTTGTAAAAACCTTGTCACGTGTTCTAGATTGCTTACCTATGGTAGTGAGCGGTGGCATAAATATATGCCGAACAAACTAGAGAATTCATGTCTTGTGGGTCAAGCTGTACAACCTCTGTAGAGTGTAAAACTATTCGAATAGCCGTGTCCCCGGTTATGGACAATGCCTAGTGATTTCACACAAGGGGTAAACTTTATCAAAAATATTGGAATGGTTTGGTTGGAAAGCGATCTAGATGTTGATTGATGGTTGGGAAGTGAACATGGTATTCACTAGTTGTTTCAAAGAAACCTGTTTACTTATGTATTAATCTTTTAAATTATGCTTTTCAATATAATTACTGTATTTACTGTCAATACTGCTTTTTACAAAATAGCTATAAAGATATCATTGCCAAGCCTTGTATGGATACTATTTGCATACATTTCCCTGTGACTTGCTGAGTACTTTAAAGTACTCACAACTTTACGCCATTGTTGAACAGTCACATAGGAAGAACCAGATAATATTGAGAGTGTTGATGAATACCTTGCAGACTATGCGAACTAGGATGCGTTCTCCACTTGATTGCATGTGGGCATGTCGGATGGCTACCACGAGTTTGTGTATTCTCCACTGCAAGTTTACTCTGTTATCGTTAAGCCCTGCGTGGCAAACTCTGTAAAACTTGACCATAAGGTCATTGCTACTAAGTAATATTAATCTGTTCGCATCATTAGCTATCTTGTTGTTTGGATATGATTTCATCGATGTTGCAATTGTGTGAGCTAGCTACTGATCATGGGGCTAGTTCAAAATACACAGAGGGTCCTGGAGTTGCATATCCGGAGTCCCGACAAAGAATCATTTTAAACTTCTCATCTGCGGATGCCGATTTCAGGATAGACTTGCTAATCTGGTCCAACGACTTGTTCATTTGAGCTAAATATGCCAACACATGGTCGTCGACAGGGGGAAACCATTGGATATATTCGGTGTGCACTGCTGAATTGCAATCCAGCCAGATGTGTCTCATATTGTTCTTTTCACATGAAAGTGTTGCAACTCGCAACTGCTAGAATACTTCTGCACAAAAACAGAGCAAGGTGAACACACTTATAGTTCAGCATTGAGTCACCATTGATAATTCCAGAGCATTAAACATGCCACTGAAAACACTTACAGTACAACAATTCTCATACAACATTTCGAAAACACTAAAACACACTCTTACAGCAAGATTATAGCTCAACAATTGCCTTCTTCAACACACAATTAATGTATTCGGCCAGGAAATCAATTCTTCCATGACTGTCAATTGTCAAGCAAGCACAGGGAGGGGGGGCGCTCGGCTCGATGCAGGCGCAAGGGGACTAAGGGGACTCGGCGCAAGGGAAGGGGTTGCTTACCTCACACAGGGCCTCGCCGTGGGCACAAGTGGGGCGACAGGCGGCACGGAGACTTGGTGGGGGCGCAAGGCGACTGGGTGGAGCCAACTTGGAGCGGCGCAGACGGGGCGGTGGGGCCGTTGCACGAAGACTCAGCGGGGCTGGTGCAGAAGGGGTGGCACCGGCACGGCGCACGAGAGGGGACGGGCTCGGGGTGCTAGGCGCAGCTAGGGATTCGTAACCCTAGCTTACAAGGGGCATTAGGGAATCGAGGGGGAGGGCTGAGATGCCGATTTCTAGATCATGGTGGGGGGTTTCTACAAAATGGAGCCGGTGTGAGGGAGGCTGCATCCTGGCCGCAAAACTCAAGATGGACGGCCCGGATCGCCCATGTGCATATGTCCACCAAACAATCCTTGTGCACCAGATATGCCGCCTGCAAGTATCAACCAAACTTATCAATACCGCTCCAATATTAATCGGTTTGTACCATTCTGTCACCTAAAACGGTACGGAATTAAAAACACCGTCTATTGAACTCATTGAAGTATATGTTATATTTGATCCTACTACAATGTATTTTGAGTAATATTACAAGTAAAATTTAGTGTACATACAATATATATATATATATATATATATATATATATATATATATATTTATATATATATATATATATCTATATATCTTTTGTGTAGTTACTCTCATTGTACCTATCATCCATCTGTCTCGAATACCACCTAATTGATTGGATTATTGGGTCGGATACCACTCCATAACAGTCGCTTGCAACCCGCCATACATACTTCGTAATACACGCAATACGTAACAGTCGCTAGCAAAACGAAATAAAAATTAATATGCAACTCCCGTATAGTACGTAATTGACTTTTGCTTTTGGCAACAACTCCCGTTAACATCGGCACTGGTTATGGATTGACGTTTTCTCCGTCAAGCTAGTTTTGAATTGCTTCTCCGTTCGTCATCATCGAGAAGAAAGCCGAAGAAAGGTGTGGACGTTTTGCAAGTAATGGACAAATATCCGTCCGTTGGGCAAGAAATTGTTCAGGATCAAGATACTTTTACTATGGCATTCCCCTAGAGAGGTGGTATTTTATCGGAAGGAGTATTTGTACATGCACTTGACGGGGTGAGCGGAGTATATCCTTTAAATTATCCTTCGGCCTTAATTGGAGGCAGATTTCAGACGCAGAGACACAGGCCACGTCGGCAAGATCTTTTGGGACACAGGCCACGTCGGCAAGATTTTTTGGGCCGCAGGATTCCGCGCGCCGCACGTTCACTGCCGTCCGATTTCCTCGGCAAAACGCGCGCCTGCGCAGGCTTCGCGAGCCTTCACTGGCTCCTCCACGTGTGTCGGCCAAACACGCACGCGCCTGCGGCTTTTCCACGGGTCAAGGGACGCCTGTCCTTCTCGGCGCGCAGAATGTGCGCACAGGCCAGCTAGTTTCAAAGAAAAGTTGAACCAGACAGCCTACAAGAACAGTTCAACGCAAGCAAATTTCAACCACTCTCACAAAAATTGGAAATGTAGGTTTTATGTTTTGTGATATCCAATTTCTCCTGCTAATGCTAGAGTTTTAGGCTGATAAATTGATTGCCCAAGATAAAGATTACCGCATCTAATATTAGGTTGCTAAACTTTAAGGTCAGAATTTGCTTTGCCGACACAAAGCAATTTACTTTCTTAGCCTCGTGGCCAGTTTTTATCTGTTGGCAAAATAGGCGCTGAAGATTACACTCGGACGAGAACAAGGGTATTTTAAATATGAAGAATTGCATGGCAGCTAGGAAGCCTTAGCATCAATGGTCAACCCCTTCCATTAGCACTGTCGATTTTTTTTTCAAGCACGTAATATTCACGGAGTATGTAGATTATATAAAAGTAGTAAATATACCATGACTGGGAGTATATATACCATGGAGTTTGTACATACCCCCTGGTCAAATTTCCATGAATGGGAGCATGTATACCAATGTGTTTGTATATACCATGAATGGGAGTTATATACCATGGAGTATGTAGATTATAAAATTTTCATCGACAGGATCAGCACCCTGGGTTTCTGGAGTATGTATACCAATGTGTTTGTATATACGATGAATGGGAGTATATATACCATGGACATGGAGTATGTAGATTATAAAAATTCCATTGACAGGATCAGCACCCTGGGTTTCTGGAGTATGTATACCCTTGTGTTTGTATATACAATGAATTGGAGTATATATACCATGGATTAGAAACAAGGAATTTGAAGCATAAGATCAGGCTAAAAAAGTTGAAGAGCGATCTTCAGTCTTTTCTGCTTCCACTTCAGAAGCTTGCTAAATGCTTGTGGAATGGACGAATATTATCATACTTGAGTCTTGATGTGAATAGCACCCTTAATCTGCTTCTCCTCATTGAGAGGATATGCTGCCAAAAAAATTCGTGGTATGGCTGTTGCTCCATGGAGTATGCCAGTTTGATGGACTTTCCTAGTGACAAGTTAGTGCCAACTGATCCCATTATGAAATATTTCTTTATTTCCTATAAATGCTCAAAACTCAGGGAGATGGAGTCTGTGCATTGGTCCATCCCCAAATATACAGAGAATTCAAGTTACAGAGAGATCACATTGAAGCTCATTTTAGTTTACCTGCTTTGCTTATTATGGATTTCAACTTTTCAAGAAATATAGAGACAGCTTGGTAGTCTTTCCTATTCTCATCAGCTGCCTATAGATGGCCATGTTGGTCCAACCCATTGGGAATTTGTAGTATCTTTGCCAGTGACAAATAGTTTTGCAATTCAGGTAGGAAGGTTCTGCAGTTTCATCTATCTGGAGATGCATGCTGCATGCCCAGGACAACAATTTTCATCTATCATCCAAATTATAATGTGTGATCCGAATTATCATCCAAAATCAGGACAACAGTTCCAGGACAACAATTCTAGGACAAAAATTTCAGGACAACAACTTCATTTTCTCAAATTTGATACTTCATTCATACAAAGCCATTACACATATCATCCAAAATCAGGACAAAAATTTCAGGACAACAACTTTATTTTCTCACATTTAATACTTCATTCATACAAAGCCATTACACAAATTTTACAAGCATCCCGAGGGCATATGTGCATTCACAGTTACAAAGCCATTACACTGATAATGCATAAATTTGGTCTGCCCAGAGCCATCCTTGTTTGCTTTCACCAGTAAAAGGCCCTGAAGTCCTCTCTGAAATTGAGCCACTGTCATTTACACAATGCATTCACAGTTACATACATCCCGAGTGCATATGTGCATTCACAGTTACAAAGCCATTACACTGATAATGCATAAATTTGGTCTGCCCAGAGCCATCCTTGTTTGCTTTCACCAGCAAAAGGCCTTGAAGTCCTCTCTGAAATCGAGCCACTGTCATTTACACAATGCATTATCAACTTCCAATCAACTTCTTCCAATCAATTCTGCTACTGAAAGTCTGAAATACTCATGGGCCAAATTGGACAAACAAAAACTAGCACTACACATTGAACAAAACAAGTTCAAGAACATGACGTAGACTAGGGCTAAGGGACTTACATGGTTCCTTGGCGTGGAGGTGGCGGCAGAACCAAAGGTGGCGCAGCGGCGGAGGTCGACATGGAAGAGTGGGGCGGAGGCAGAGGGTGGTGGAGGAGGAGGCGGTCCTCGTCTCGACAAGGGCTGCCGCAATGAGAGGAAGGAGGGTGGCGCAGCAAGGGGCCGAGGAGGGAGGAGGCGGCAGTTCCTTGGCGTGGAGGTGGCGGCAGAACCGAAGGTGGCGCGGCAGTGGAGGTTGGCCTGGAAGAGTGGGGCGTCGGGGGCGAAGGTGGTGGAGGAGGGCGGCAGCAGCTGGTCCTTGATGCAAGTGACGGCCGCAGCCGGGAGGGGGAAGGAGGGCGATGGCCTTGATGAGGAGCTCAAAACGATTTGGGGGTTGGGCAGTTGGGTGTGCTGAAGACGAATAGACGATGGGGTATCGAAGACGGGAGCCAGCAGTGGGCTATCATTGGGGAAGCTAATTACTAGTTAATTTTCTATAGGGCCTTTAGTAACAAGCTTTAGTTTCACACCATTGGAGTGGCTGTTTCTAAATCCCACCAAACCACTTTCTCCTCTAGTATCAAACCATTTGGAGTGCCCTCATGCTCTCGTAACACCTACTTCTATCACCATATTATAATCACCATTCTTCTTCTGACCACTGACAAGGGTCCTTGATGCTTCAAAAGGAAACATGAACACCCAAACCGTTTGGCTTACCATGATGCGAGGAGGAAACAACTTTTTGTGTCACGCTTGCCATATCAACATTACCAAAAACCAATCAGGGCTTGTTCGGGTAGGCAAGGATTAGACTCAATCCTTTCGAATAGGCAGGGATTTTAGTTGTGTTTGGATGAGGGGGTTGCTTTGAACTAAATATGGATTTGAATCCAAGCCCTAAGAAGTTCCAATAATCAAGGAAGAAGAAATGTGGATTCAGGCACAGCATATGTCAATCTCCTAAATGAGAATCTCCTTGCAACAATATAAGCAGTCCAACAGGCACGCACTAGTTCTTTAAGCAAGCTGGAGAGAGGAGCTCGAATTTATTTCTTACTTCCAAAGCAAGCAAATTACAAGGTCTGCATAAGTATATATTGTGTGTCCCATACATGCATCAATGGCTGATCAATGTAAACATCCAGAATGCGAAAAGAGCTCCTTGGCTCCATACAAACCCTGCAGAAAAAAAGTGGATTGGTTCAGAAGCTCGAGGACAGGTTGTATGTCAAAACTATAAACCACCAGAAATTGAAGTTTTAACTGCTTGCTTGACGTCACATAGCAGAGTCAAGCACTGATGCACAGTGTAACTTCTTAGAGGATGAACATACATGCGCTACTTGGAGCTTCCATGACACTTTTTGTTCCAGCATGATCTGTGGATGTAGATTGTAGATAAATGATAGCTAGAAAATACCATACAAAATTGCATGACAACGAACTCTCCATCATATTATACTACTTAAGATTATCTATTCAGTTATGCAAAAAAAAAAATACCAATAGAAAATAAAGGGGCAGTTTTTGTGAAGGTCTGGTGGTCAAATATTCCGGTTTCATGAGATCAGATGTGTCGCATCATTATTGACAAGCATGTAGTTCAACATACTAATCATAGCTACAGTGCTACACCATTAGCTCTTTAGGTTACCATAGACATACACACTAATTGTTATGATCCTTAGATCATAAGGGCAAATATCACCGGATGGATAGTTGAGTGGCGTCGGCTGCTATGGGAGAGGAAAGACTACAGATTGTGGAGACGAAGGGAATTGGGACTTAAACTATTATATTCTCATTGCTTAATGCCAACGATTACAATAGGTCTACTTATATAGAGAGCTCTTCTAATAATTATGAATAAAATCAATCTAAATGATGACCTTCCTAATAAATAGATAACCTTTCCGATTAACTAATCCCTATACAAGGGAAATAGATATTCTTATTGGGGAAGGTAATCCCTTCCTAATCCTGGTGCTACAGTACCAGCCCCATGACACTGCTCCCCCTTTCGCGACAGTTCGTCCTCGAGCTGTGGTGATGGCCATGGCTGAAGCCCTAAGAGACCCCATGTTGATGAGAGGTCGTGGCATCGGCGGAACATTGCATGGAAGATGGTCTACAACGCTCCAATAGACAGCAGCGAGGACCGCAGTCCCTTGGCGTGTCTTGACGCTGCAGGAGACGTTGTTGGCACGGACAAGTTGCGAGGGGCAATAGCGCAACGTCGTCGTAGTCCTAACACCCGCCACACCCCGCACCTACGAAGGCACGACGTCGGCCAGGCGCATAGAGAAGTCAGTCGTTGGGCAGCAGCCTTCTTTCTCGGCGAGGGCACCGTTGGTGCAACTGCGGGGAGCGAAGTCAACGATGCAGAAGTCATCGGCGAAATCAGAGATGCATCCGGTGGCGCAGATCGCACAGTAGCTGCTGCCCGTGCATTCTTCTTCTCCTTTTTCATCAGCTTGACCACCATAACCGCCATGTCTGCCAAGATGGCCTTCATGCCGTCTATGCCGGCACTCATCTCGTTAAGGGTGACCCTCATGACCTTGAAATTCTCGGCAACAAAACTATGACGTTAGCTCTGATACCAAGTTGTCATGATCCTTAGATCATAGGGGTATACATCACGGAGAGGATAGGCGGGTGACGTCGGTTGCTATAGGAGAGAAAAGACTATAGATTGGGGAGACGAAGGGGATTGAGACTTAAACTATTGTATTCTCATTGCCTAATACCAACGATTACAATAAGCCTTCTTATATAGAAGCCTCTTATAACAATTATAGATAAAATCAATCTAAATGATGACATTCCTAACTAACAGATAACATTTTCGATTAACTAATCACTATACCAGGGAACTAATCAACTATGTAGGGAAATAGATATTCTTATTGGGGAAGGTAATCCCTTCCTAATCCTGGTGCTAGATTACCCGTGGTACTGTCAGTAACCCCGGGCCCATGACACTAATGGGAAAGACCATTATGCAATCTTGATGATTTTTATTTTTTTATAAGGACTTGCTATCCAATCCTCATAATTATTCAGGAATAACAGATATATTGCTTCATAACCAAAGGAAGTAATGACGAGGCAGTAGCACCTAAGTTATTAGTTTGTACTGTACAGACTAATGAATTTCATGATTCGATTCCTAGTAATTTCTTTTACTGCCTGTGCTATGTAATAGAGTGCATGAAGGTTTATTTGTCAAGTTAGGGGCGCCAGCATAAAGAAGGCTTTGGTTCGCTATTTCACTATGTTGTCCTCTATCATATAGTATTATACACGTTTGTATATATCTGTTCTGGGCACACAAATTCATGTTTTTGGCTGTTCCAGTGTTCCTTACTATAGGTAGTCATTAGAATTTTTCCCCTGTTTACTTGGTATCATGCCAATAGAGTTGGTTCATAAGATCGCTCAGACTAGAACCGGTGACAGACAGATGGAGAAGGACAGATATAATGCGCCCTTCATCTCTAGCTGTGATTACGAAAAGCAATAGCCTAAGCCCATTTAGAATGACCTTCTAGCTGTGTCTTATATTGGCCTGTTGGATCCAGTTTGTACATATGTAGAGTTGGTTCATTCAAATCAGATAGATATCAACATCAGCTAAGTTTGACTACTGACGATCTCAATCAAATTCAAGCTACTCTCAAGGACTAAAACCACAGCTCAAACTAATTACGTTCTTATTATAGAAGGATATCATCCAAACTATGGGAATACTGTAATGGTTGGCTTCAGCGCAATACTACAGTCTGCCAACCAGCAGAAATCAAAATGTCGGTTTCAAAAGAAAACAGAAATCAAAATGTATGTTTTCTCATCTAGCGCTATCCATAGTGTTTACTCAACTATGACGAAAACAGCAATGTGTCTGCAGTAATTTCAGCCAAACACCTACACGAACACAGCACATGAGACAATGGATTTGCAGAGACTGACGTCTCACCTCATCAGAGCCTGGAAGCGAAGTGCTTCCTCTTCTCCTCGTCGCTCTCCTCGACAATTCCCACGGACCTGCACGCCTCAGGGTACATGGAGATCCTTATGGACGAGTACACGCTGCCGTCCCACTTCCTCGCCGCAAACTGCTCGGCAAGCTTGATGGCCTCGGCCGCCGTCTCAGCCGCACCGGGGCAAACGACGTCGACGATGCCCATCTCCTTGGCCTCCGCGGCCCTGAGCTTCTTGCCGCGGAGCGCGACGTCGCGGAGGGCCTGCGCGGAGGTGATCTTGGCACGGAGGACGGCCACGAAGTAGGGCGGGAGGAGGAGGCCGATGTCGACCTCGCTCATGTAGAGCACGCCGCGGTCGGCGCGCATGAGGCGGTAGTCGTGGCAGAGCGCGAGGAGGAAGCCGCCCGCGGAGGCGTGGCCGGTGACGGCGGCGACGGTGGGCATGGGGAGCGCGAGGAGGGCGGCGGCGACGGGGCGGAGGGCGTCGACGAGCTCGCTGAGGCGCGCGCGGGAGGTCCCTGCCCAGCCGATGTCGAGGCCGTTGGAGAAGAAGCGGCCCTCGGCGACGGTGACGAGGGCGGCGCCGGGGCCGGCCAAGGCCGCAGCTGCCGCGGCGGAGGAGAGGGCGGAGAGGATGGAGGAGATGAGGGAGTGGCCGAGGCGGTGCTCGCCATCGCCGGTAAGGGTGAGGACGAAGACGCGGCCGCGCTGCTCCAGGGTGCACATCGTGGCTGCGGATGGGGGTTTCGGGGATGGATGGGTTGGGTTGGGTCTGGTAAGTTTTAGCAGCAGTGTGGAGCCGGAGAAATCGATGAAAGCTCTCGATTTTCAGCCAACGACCTGAACAGCGGCTTGCTTGGAGGTTGACGACTCTCAGAGCAACCGGATTGGACCTTGTGGCGCCCGACGAAAGTTCCAAGTTCCAACCACGATCCACGAGCGATTATTCAATTGCTAACTGGACGGAGGACGCAAGAACATAGTTATCCAGCGAAGGAAACCGAATTCTCTGGGAGACCCTCCCGGGCCGTTGATTTGCAGGAGGTATGATGAGAAATAAATTCTGCAGAAAAAGGTATTGTAAGACTCCTCCTCTACGGTCATTGTATCGTGTCCCCTACACATATATACTATATTATATGTATATCTAACGATCGGACAGCTATAAAGGAATAGCCTCACACATAGAATTTATTTCCGATATAATGTATGGATATAGAGGACTCCCTCATATAATTTAATTTTTCAGTGAAGCGTTTGGACTTTGGAACAATGGTGTTGTCCCTGTCCAGCACAAATGAACTGTTGTTCTTACAAATCGATTCACTACTTAATAATCGTGTAAATCTGGACAAGTACTTGCTTGTAGAAGCAAATTTGTTTGCACCCAATTTCTGATGATTCATCGATCATTAACATATCGCTTGACAACTCAGATGTTGGTAATCTTGCGTTCACTCACACAATTTGCATCACCAGTCAATAAAAAGGAAATGGTTTGACCCCGTAATGCGTTCCAAATGGAAAAACTGAAACAGTCGATCTGTTGTCCGGGCATCATTCTGAAGCAGCATTAATGCTCCAGAGCTTCATAAGAAACTTGGTTTCACATAAGCTGACAAGGCCGCTGGATATCACATTGTTTGTTTACAGCAAGCGAAATAGGGCAGGCAAACAACAAACCAAATGAATTGGATGTGATTTTCCATCTCAGTATGTGGTACAAAAAGGAACTAGTCTACTTCTGTGTAGTAGCGACTGTTAGCTTCTGAAACGTAATAACTTTGCCAAGGGAAACCATCATACGGCCATCAATTCTCACAGTTAAGATTACCGGTATCAACTGCAACTGCAACTGTTCACCTCATTACCAAGTCTCCTCCTGCCAATATTATCAACTAATTTCCATAACATTCAAGTCATGTAATGTGCATCTTTTCTGGCATGAGAAAGATTGCTCAAGCAGGCAACTCAAGCTTCACGTTATTCTTCCAACTGCAATTATCAACATAAAATTGTCAGCACCCAAGGAGTAAGTGCATGACATGTGACAACAGTATGAAGTTTACCTTAAGAAATAGTAGTAGAAGAAGTCTGCATACAGAGCTGTTTGGACCAAACCAGCAATCCAAGCTGAAAGAAATAGGGTCATTACGAAACAATACTTGTGATAGAATGTTTGAGATGAAACAAGAGCATACAAAAGATATGGACTCACGAATCCATCTGCTGTGGTGACCCTCCGTGAAATAACGGTAGATCCAGTTTAGAATGTAGAATGCACGGTAGGCCCTGCAAAACAAGTTTTGTGTGATTAGAAAGAGACAAAAACTAGAGAGGAGAGACAAAACATGGCTGGGTGCTCAGAATTTATTTCGAGATTTTAAACTCAGACTTTGTCCACCAAGACTCAAGCCTAATTGAAATCTGGTTACAATATATATTCCAAATGTAAAGTATAACCCAGGGAAAAATCTATCGCCGAAATTTCGCTGGTAACCGCCGGTTACTGGTGTTATCGGTGGGGTCCGATGAATTTTTATACCGGGCAAAAAAAATTCGGATTTATTGAATTTTCATCCAAATTCAAATTTTAATTCAAAATTTAGATAAATTTCGTCTTTACATCTGAAAATTTCAAATTTCAATTCAAAATTTTCGGTAAGCGGTGAAAACCGGTTGTATCGCTACCCTCCAATAAAATGCTTATACCGGTAGTGTTTTCCCTGGTATAACCTAGGCCTAATTGAGTTGATCCCAGAACTATCCCAGGCCCAAATGGGAAGTTTGAATTCAAAACTAGCCTAGCTCAACCTGAAGTCCTGAACACAAAAGATGGATGGGCTGCATAAGATGTGCTCAAATATATCTTCAACAGGATATATTGACAAGATGACCTCAACGCATATCCAATCCAAAACTAATGATGCTAATTTTTCTCCTGCCCAAGTAGGATCCAATAAAACCAAAATATAAGTTTTACATCTCAATCATAAACATAGACTTCAGCATCCATTGCCAAGGTAATATATACTATGTCTCCCTTTGTCATGTTTGTTCTGTTTCCCCCCTCAAATTTAAACTGAAATATCATGTCATCATTCAATATGACATATCTAAAACAATTCAACACTTGATTGCAGACAATACGAATATCAAATATCTAAAGAAAAACAATTAAGTTTGCTCTGACATCAACCTGCGATGGTATTTGGGGGGGAAATGGTTTGTGTCAATTTCTACAGATCCACATATATATAATCTAATGTCTTTCATGATCATAACATACAACAGAAGCTATATGAACCATGAGAAATTAGTGTCCTTTTTTATGTAATATGGGCATCAAAGATAGCAAATATGTTACAGTGGATTGCCTATTTGGAGTAAAATGCATACCCAAGGAAGAAAACGTATTGTCCTGTCAGGTTATCCACATTTCTGCTTCTCTGGAGCAAAACTAACTGAGGGAGAATTGCCACTGCCTCCAAGTAAATTGAAAATGCCCAGCATATCTGCATAATAACAACATTTTATGACAAAATTCTTATGCCATACTAACGAACGATTAGAACAATTTGGCCGCATTTCACTAATGCACTATGGATCATGGTTATTAAGGCGGTAAGGCGAGGCGAGGCGAGGCGACCCACCCCCCTCACACCTTTTAAGCGGTAAGGCGTAAGGCGAGGCGACGCCTTACATACTCTTAAGGCGCTACAGGCGGAGGAAGATCTGGAGCTGAAAGAAGAAGAAGAGCAGAAAAATGTGTAAGAAGAACAGCAGAACAAAAGAAGAAACGACAAGAGAAAGCAAAAATGAAAAAAAAAAGCTAACCTCAGTCGGCCCATCAGTCATTCGGCCCAAACCAGCACGTGCAACCCTATATCACAGCCAATCTACGCATCTCTCTCTCTCCATTATCCTCCCCCGGCGGCAGATCCTGCGCCTCCTCTTCTCCTCCCTCGGCGGAGGATCCGGCGCCGCCTCCTCTCCTCCCGGCCCGGCGGATCCAGCCTCTCTCTCCCCTGGCGGATCCAGCGCTCTCTCTCCCCGGCGGCGGCTCCTCCTCCTCTCTCTCCTCACGTGGCGCCTCCTCCTCTTCTCCTCACCCGACGGCGGATCCAGCGCCGCCTCCTCTTCTCCTCCCCCGGCGGCGGCGCCTCCTCCTCTTCTCCTCCCCCGGCGACGACGCAGATCCTCGCCCTCACTCGTCCGAGGGGGAGGCTGGAAGGGAGGGGGAGGCCTCCCATGCTCCCCCGACGCAAGGCGTCGCCTTGGGCCGCCCCGCTGCCATAGCACGCCTGGAGATGCCTTGAGACGCCTTATTCTTGCCGAGGCGGACGCCATCGTCTTGCGGCAAGGCGGGCCGACGCCTTAAGCCACGCCCACGCCTTGTCGCCTAGGCGACGCCTAGGCGTCGCCTTACGGACGCCTCAATAACCATGCTATGGATCATTATGACTAAGTAGCTAACGTCCCAGCAAAAGCAAGAGGAAGGACGCGTTTCAAAAAAAAATATGTGATCACTTGCAAAAGAAGATAATATGTACCACACAAACGAATATAAAGAGGAATGGAATTAAATTAAATTTACCTGAACGGGAAGAAATGCTGATTAATGCACATTGGTGTGGACAGGGAAAAGATTTTGTAGATTTTTAGAGTTCTAAATGAAATCCATAGGCAAAGATGATCACATGCTTTTTTGTTTACAATCAAGGGATTATGGCACCACATGATTAATCTTGCAATTTGGTCAATATTTATGTCCCAAACAATCAGCAAATAGCATCTAGCCATGTTCACAAACAATCTTTCAGCAGTTCTGCATTGACTTATTCAATTATGGCTTTATGACTAACAAAGCACCCTAATTACTGCATCATAAAAAGAACAGGTTTGCTCTTATTTGAGTCAGATCAAACTGTGAAACGAGATTGGTGGTGTGGCTCCACTAGACATACCCGGCTAAATCTGTTGAATGATCCTGTCACACAGCAATAGCAGCCAGATTCTCAGACACAAATTTTAATGCTAATTGCTTAATAGTTCCCAGCAACAAAATGGAGCATGGACAAACTTATTAAGCGAAAATATCATATTTCTTAAAAGCACATACTTAACAGAACTAATCATATCATCGCATATCTCCTAAAGGCATGTACAATGGTACCGACAGCTGCTGTCTATAGCAACTCTCCATGTCACCTATAGACAACACTGTCTTTTTAGTTGTCTTTATAGAACACACAATCTTTTAATATTTTTTTTGTTTCTGATGCTATAGTTGGCTACAGGATTGTAGACAACATCTTTCTCTCTCTTCGTTCTCTTTTATCCACGTCAACAAAAATCCTACGTGGCAGTGATTATAGACGGCTGATACATGCTCTAAGACCATCAATTCAGCAATGCAATGAACAATCCAGGCCAGATCAGACCACATCACCTCGCGGAAGGTGAACCGCTCGTTGAAGAGAAGGGCGAGCACAAAGGTGGCAGCGACTAGCTCGACGTGGCGGAAGGTGTCCTGGTCCTTGTCGTACGTGCGCCGCACCTGCGGGTGGCGCCGCATGCACCACACGATCGCCGCCGAGCTGGTGATGAACACCACCTTCATCACCGAGTTGTAGAGCGAGATGTAGTCCATGAACAGGTCCAGGTACCTCGTGACGAACACCACCATGTAAAGCTCCTGCGTCTTCCTCGAAACTCCTGCACCACACACAGATCCATGAGCGGCGAACCCCCTGAGCGGCCGAAACCCTAGCGCTGTACGGCTTACCTGAGCAGGACTTGGTTGCGTAGATCTTGAGGAGGAGGACGAGGACCGAGAAGAGGTGGGTCATATCCCCGAGGAAGCGAAAGGCGTTCATGGCTGCCGCTGCAGCGGCGGCGGCGCAGTGGCTAGTGTTTGGGATTTATAATTAGAATTCCAGACGCGGAGGGAAAGGGGAAATGGCGGAGAGGAGGTGGGCAGGAAGCCAGGAAGGGAAGCAACGGGAAGGGAGATGCGGGGGTTGTGGAACAGTGTGGACTGGGTCGGGCGGTGGGTCCCGTATGGAAGTGACTTCTACTCTGGTGAAATGGGTGCAGAGGATAGGAAGTGAAGGGAAGGTGTCATGCGACCATCTTCAATGTTGTGTTTTAGCTGGTTCAAATGAGGAGAGAGAATGCATTAAATCGATTCAATAATTGGAGGGGTCGATTTTAACCAAAAAATGTATGGAACCGAACTCTACTTAGAAATCGATTCAAAGCATTAAACAACTCATATGAGCATTAAATAACTACATAGAAGAGAGTGCGTTTGAGAGATAATATTATTATTTTGTGGTTTTTTAATGTAATGTGGGTCCCAGTTATTAGTAAGAATCGGTTCAATACATTGGAGAAAAACAAGCTCAGTTCCTAGAATGCTTATGTGGCATGACTTTGAATCGACGTCGGTTCAATACACTAAAGATGCTCTGAGTCACGTCGGGCGCCCGGCACTCCTTGTCCGCGTGCCCTAGGCACGGAGTTGCTGAGTCCGTGCGCCAGGGGCACGGACACGAAGCACGGCGCAAAGGCGAGTCGGACACGAGACGCGACGCAAGGGCGAGTCTGGCCTAGAGGTGTGTGGACGAGGTGTGTCCATGCCCCTAGCGCACAAACACGGCAGCTCCGAGCCCCAGTAGCGGATGCGACGCGTCTTGTGACGAGGAGCTCTGGCGCCAACGTCGGGACTTAGCGGCGTGTCGCTTCTTGGTGTCGTCGCGGTGCCACTTTTGTCATTGATCTACTAACGAGGATCTAATAATTCTTAATTAATTAAACTATTTATTTGTAATATTCGTTATAGATAACAATGTCTTTACACAACCTTCAGAGGTACCCCTCATTGTCAATAATGAGGGAGATTATAATTACCTAGTGGTCGTAAGCCTATTCTATGACCACCCTATATGGTCGTAAGTAATTCCACTACCATCTTGTGGTCGTAAGATCTTCTACGACCATATAGGGTGGTCGTAAGTTCTACTACGATCACCTTGTAGTCGTAAGCTTTACTACGATCAGGTCAATCACGACCACCCTATGGTCGATAAAGACCACAGACATGTGAATCCAATCGACTAGGGACCTTATACACTGTGTTTAATTACACACAGTAGTGAATATGTGTCGTTATCCTCTGGAATAACTGCACGTATTAACAGCAAGGCGAACGTGAGGAGCAATCTCTCTGACAATAATTGCCATCAACGTGTGCAATTCTTCAACTGTTGAGGTGCCTCCTGGCATGGACAACTACCACCCGCTCAGACGCTATATAAGGGATAACGCCGGTGGACAGACAAGAACAATAAGTGACACAAGCAACAGAACAGACATGAGTCATTAGTTCTAACTTTCGGTGACTTCTCTCTTATTATAAGCACAATTAATACAAGAACATATGACTAAGGTTGTTATTCTCCCAGGAAAATGCCTGAACCTGTCTAAATCCCTATGTCTCATCCTATGTAGTCTCGATCAAGAAGCCCCCCTAACATTCATTTCATAAGTTTGATATTAAAACATTGACAGTCGGTGCCATCCGTGGGGATTATTTCCTTTTTTTTTTAGCAAATTTTATTTGTTCCCACTCTGATGCTACCATGACAGGTGAGTGGAATGAGGAGAGTTCGTTCGATCTCGCACTACGACTACGAGCTAAGCATAGTTTCGTCTGATGATAATGCTGGTTCCAGGGACCTTTCACCAGACCCCGAAAAATTGCATACCGGACAAGGTTGAGGAGGGAACCTTTTCCCCCACAACCGTACGTCCAGATGAGGAGCCAGAGTCCTCACAGGGCAAGGGTCCAAGTGACCATGATCAAAACTGCACCACAACAAGCATTAAGCACGGTGAGGATTCCTCCTCCAAACGTTCGAGTCCATGTGAGGTCGTACGATCTGACACATCAAATCCTAGAATTCATGGTTACAAGGCTCGATCATCACTTGCTAACTGTCAACCTTCGGTTATCCCCACTAGGGGCGTGGTCAAACCTATTGTAATTGCGAATTTGACCATATCCCCGGAGATCTCACATTCAACCGGAAATGGTTATAACCCAGAATTCCTCTTCCTAGAGGGGGTTGCTCCAAGTTGCGAGACGTTATCATTCAACTACTCGTCCAGCCTGGAGGGCTCAACCGCAAACAAGGATACCAGCACCTAGGAGGTCTTTGTCTTCCCCTCAAATCCTGATCGTTCTCCAAGAAACAGGACTGGGGTTGCTTCCCATTGCTCATTCTCTTTGGGCTCTTGTCACAATGGCAAGGACGCCTCCGACGACTACGAGGATCTCAACCTTCATGAGCGTGGCGGACATCCTCGAAGTGATCGCACTCCATTGAGGCATGCTCCAGCCAACTCAGACATTGATGATCCCAACACCATTCGCCAAAGGAGGATTGTAGCTCAGAATTCATTGCTTGGGTGCATCAACTACTAGTCGAAAACCGCTCGAGAGCTTCAACAAATCAATGATTTGATCGAGAACCCAGCTCTGGAGCTTGGCCAAGTACTAGGTTATGACCTCTTCGCTCAAGAGATCATGCAGAGGCTCCGGGATACCATGACCAGAATCGAGCGCAACCAGCAACGCCGTCCCGAAAGTCAAACGGGGACAAGACCCTGCTCGTCGATCACCAAGCTCTTCGATTCGACCTCGGATCGAAGCTTACCCATATCCACTTCTCTATCTAAAAAAGAAAAGAAGTTAGAGAAAGAAAAGAAGTTATTGAAATGGCAAATAGAAGTAAGCTACTTACTTTTAATTACATTCTGCAGCAGTTAGCCTCCTGCAGATCCTTCAACAGTTCTTCTTTTTTGACCTTTAGCCTTTGCGACACAACTTTCTCATAGTCGAGCGAATCGGCTAAGGTCTTTTTCATCACTTTCGAACCTACAAGGGAAAATTGATATGAGCACTGAACAAGTGGTCGAAAACTACTCATTACAATGACTTACCGTCTCTCTGTCTGCTCACATAGTTCAGCTTTCTGTTTCCTCAGCAATACAAATTGCCTGTGGTATTCACCAACCATGGCAATTTGTTCAAGAGCTTTATGAAAAAAGAAATATACAACGAGGAGCAGAAAAGTGAAAACCCAAATATGCAATTTTTTGGTATCAAACACTTACATTGATTGCTGATCAAGCAAAGTTTGTGTACACGACTTCTGGATTATCAAGCTGATCAAGTCCCTTGACCTTCTCCCACCAATTCTCCTAGAGACACTCATCGTCAAAGATGAATCCTCTGCTGGGAATGTCCTTAGGGTGGGGGACTCGATCGTGGGACCTAAATGATGAGGTCCTAATAGTCGAAACTCCAAAAAAAATCTGGAAAAAAGGGAGATCCTCCTCCTCTTCTTCTTCGTGGCCGTTGAGAGAAGGAGAAACTCCACCTTAAGGCCCCAAAGGGATGTCTTCGACGACCTCTTTTCCAGCACGATGGTCGGAACTTTCTGCTACCACTGGATCAACCGCCTTCGACTATTGTAATGACAAGTCTCCTGTCCAAACGTTGATGTCTCCAACAGTTGACTCGATCATCATCATGGCTCCATCTTCTATCGCCTTCGTCTCTACCTCCACGACCACAGGTAGTTCGACCACCCCAGTGGGCACAGCTGGCTCGATGGCGAGCATATCTTCTCCTGCTGCTTCAAGGACGACAGTCGAAGGCTCAATCGTCTCCGCTTCTGTCTCTACGACCGGAGGGGAGACAAACACTCCCACAATCATAGCCATGACGATTGCAGATTTCTCCAGAGAGACGTCCCCGGGGACTGTTGTAACGTCCCAAAATTTGGCTTTTTAAAAATCTTTTGAGTAGTTTAGGTCCCTGGAAAATTTCACCAATTTTATCTGGTTTAATAAAGCTTAGTTGGAAATTTTCTAAATTAAAAATATTTAATTTGACTAATCTAAACATCAATTAAATAAAAACCTGTGTTATTTGGCTTCCTTGTGTTCCAAGGAATTTTCTGGTATTTTCTGAGATTTTCTTAGATTTGTTTGCTATTTATTTGGCCTCCTTGATTTTTGGGATTTTCTTTAATTCCAAAAATCTTCTTTTCTCTCTCCTACCGCATGCTACAGTAACCGCCGGTTACTGTTCACATCGAATTCCAGCCGATCTCTCGTTTCCAACCGAGAGACTCGTTCTGTATGTGTTTCCAATTCAAACTTCCAAAAACAAACTTTCATTTTCTTTCTCCTCTCGGTTCATCCAAATCCCAACCGCCTCGTGCTATAGTAATTCGTGATTTACTGTTCATCCGGGAGCTCTAGCCGAACAGAAGCAGCCTAGTACATCTCCGTTTCCAAACCCAAAACTTCCAAATTTGATATCTTTCTCCACGGTGCAGGTAAAGGTGAACCGTTTGCGCTCACGCATCCGTCTTGATCTTCTCTTCTAATCCCCTGAATTGATTTCCTCCAAACCAATCTATTTTTGTCGCAATCTGCAGGATACCGAGCTCCACCCAAAAGGTCTTTTCCGGCGAGTTGCGCCTTCATCCGACGTCCGCCGGTCGAACCGTCTACGGCGTTGGCTTCGTGTCATTGCCCTCTACGTCATGGTTCCATCCACTTCGCCAGAAGATCGCCGGAGCACCATCGACCATTAAATCCCAAACGTGTTCATCGCGTTGCTCGCTTCCTCGGTGAGTTTTTCCAAAATCCGATTGCACCATCGCGTCCGGTTCATCGTTTCCTTTCCGTTTTGCCCCTTCGCCGCCACTGCGTTGCCTCCATCCACCGGCCACCCGTGCGCACTGTTCATACATGGTCCTGTAGTGTTTCATCTTTCTTGTAGTTTCGTTCTCGTGCTGTACAGAATGTGGAATTCGTTCCTTTCTTCTTGGCTGTGAAGACAAAGTATTCCAATCTATTGTCTAATCCTTGCCTCTCCATCTCAGTTCCAAGATTTGCTAATTCCATGCCGCCGATGCCATGCGCCAAAACCGGCTGACCCCCTCTGCTGTGTTGTTCTCTCTGTTGACTCTTTCTCCCCTTTGCTTCGCCATGGACTGCCTCCATGCGAATGAACAGGTTCTGTTATGTTGATTCTTCTCTAACTTTCTCTGTTATTCTCCTCTGATGATTGGCCTTTTGTCTAATTCTTGCCATCCAATCTCAGTACCAAGCCGCGCCGTCATGCTCCAAAACCGGCCATGCCTCTGTGCGTTCGTGCATATGTCCAGTACGTATGTTTCCTTCTATTCCATGCCGTTTCCTTTCTCTGTTAATTCATCCTCTGGTCTCTGCTTTCCCATCTCAGGCCAGCAGCAGCCTTCATCCCTCTGTTGAAGTCTGTAGTTTTTGGTTCTCTGTATTGTGCATTCGGTTGGTTTGTCCCGATTAAGCGCTCTCTAATTAATTCTTTCTCTCCTTTCCCATCTCGATGCGGTCAAGTCACTGCTCCATAAACCGGTCGGCGTCTCCTTTTACCTATAGAGATGCCATTGCTTCGGCGGCGTGGTTTCAAAGATGCGGTGCCAACAAACCGATACCTTAGTGCTTGAATTATTGTGCCATATCGGTAGCATGTCAACGCCATCTAGCCACCACAGCACCTGCAATCTTGCCACCACATCATCCCATGCATGCAGATTAAACCCATCTCCATCTATTGCACCTACATGTGGGCCCCTTTTGCTATCCTTATCATCCAAGCCATATATATCTTTTCTCTCTCCTGTTGTGTCAACCCCACATGTCATCCTCTTAGTTAGAAACCCTAATTATTTCTCTCACTTACGTGCGGGTCCCACATGTCAGTCAAACTTTGGTCAAACCCTAGCCATGAGCTTGGTCCACCGTGGACTAGCATATCTCTATGGACCTGGTCCATAGACCAGTGGCCCACATGTTAGCCCCTAATCCTATTTTCGGGAATTAACTTAATTCTTGAAAAGTCCTTTTATCTTGTTGGTCCCACGTGTCGCTCTCTTTACCTTATTTCTAGAATTATTTTAATTCTAGAAATTCATAAATTCAATGGTCCCTTTTGTCATCACTGTTCCTTTTAGGAAATTAATCTAAATTAAAATTCAATTATCAATTGGTCCCATGTCATTCACCACCTTGTTCTCTCTCACTTACCAAAGGACCCCACTTGTAAGTCTCCAACTCTTTTTATCTATTTTAATCCAAAGGAATATTCTCTGAATATTCTTTTCTCTCTCGATTTCATCATTTCATGTGATTCTTCCGAGAGTCATATCTTTTCAATCCGGACTCCGATTAAGTTCATTCGAATTCCTAAATTCATCTAAATTCAATATGTATTTATCTGAGATTATTATTTTTTGGAGTTTATTTATTTATTTGGTTTATTTGTTTGTTTGCGAGTAGACGTTGATACTTCGAGAAGTACTAATCAAGAAGGAGCTGAAGATCAAGACAGTAGAAGATTAAAGATTACATAAGATCGTCATTGCTATAGCAAGGCAAGTTGTACCTTTGATCATATTGAATCCTAGTTTTCTAAAATTACTTTGATTCAAATTATTGTATTTACTTTAAGTATTTATTTAAATGCTTTTGGGTTTAGTTAATAATCCAAATTGTTATAACATCCTTGTCTAATTGATATGCCATAATCTTTTGTCACCCTAGCTTGGTTATTTAATAGTTGGTATTATTGTAGCACCAACGTGGGTTGGTTAGATGCGATTAGATTGCTTAGCCATGCCACAAATCACCTTTTCATGTAAAGTTGCAATTATCAACTTGACTAAGTGACTATGAAACTATGTGTACTGTGTGCTATTATGGCATGTGTTGCACTTAACCAAGCTGGGGGAGGATTTAGGCGAGGCAAGTGGTGGAAGCTGTGTGACATGGTGGCTATGTGATATGGGAATATGAATCGTGTGTCAAAATAATCATGTGGCTTAGTTAGAAATTGGAAGTCTTGCCTTGGTCAATTAAGGACTTAACTTTGTGCGCCATTGAACTAGGCCTCTCGTACAACCACATACTGTTATGGGGCGGGCCTAACTTAGTAAGTTACGGAGTCTTGACATTGATTACTCAGGTAGTAGGTTAGGCTCAGTGATGGGTGGAGGTGTGTGCTACCATGTAGTCACATCGCGGGACGGTTCGCCGCTTCCCTGTCTAACGGTGTGTGTCGTACCAATCGTTGTGTATAGTTTGGTACGACGGTTAAATGCTTCTTTGGGAGTGTCAATGTTGAGATGAAGTTTCGGAAGGTTTTGTTATAATCAGTGTAGGCCACGCTGGTTATATCTTGTGGGTAAAGTGTACAAACTCTGCAGAGTGTTAAACAATCTATTCGAATAGCCGCGTCCACGATCATGGGCATGCTCGGGGATTTCACACGAGGGGTAGATTTTCATAAACTGTGTGGGAAGGGAGCTGTGTGATCTAAATCATATGGCTATGTGAGTAATCTATTTAGGCTGTGTGTCTTTGTGAAATCAAACTGTCAAAATTAAATATTGTTTATTTGTTTTACTGTATGCTTTCAATCTATTATTCATATTCAAATTGCAAATGTTGCATTTACGCAAAATAGCCACGAATGCCATTCCTTTGGAATAAGCTTTGCATGTATAATTGCATTTACGTGGTATGACTTGCGAAATACGGTTGTGTACTCATGCTTGCTTTGACGAATCAAGCAGAACTGAAGGAATCGCCAGTCAACAAGGTCTACTTCAAGGATCGTGGAGAACTAGGTCGCGCACCCCAGCCGATTGCCTGTGGGCATATGGATGGGCTTCACTGGAGTTATCCCGTTTCCTTCCGCTGCAGCTTCATTGAGTTTTTTGACTTCTGAGGCATTAATTGTAAGCTTTGGCCTTAAGGTCTTTACTCTGATGTTTATTGTATTTGCCTATTTATTAGTTATCTTTGTATATGGAATTGATATTTCACTGATGTTGTCACTGTGTGCACTAGCGTGATCCGGGACTAGTGCAATATACACAGAGGGTCCAGAATTGTATTTTTGGGTCCCGACAACTGGAGAGGTAGGACTGAAACAACAAAACAGATGTTAACACATCAAATTGTGAAATAAAAGAGTAACTACGATCACTTATTCTTTAATTTTACATACCTAACCTTCCTGGACACTGTTAGAATAGATGAGACTAGGGTTTTACTATTCACAACTGTGCATCATATTCATGTATTGAGAGGTATATATAGACATTTGTTAAATAGGCCTCATGGGATAGAGAGGGAGAGAGAGAATGTACAACAATTTTAACAGACACAATCTTGAAGCATGAGGAACTCTTCCCAAGAGAAGATTTGATCTTCTTCTCCTTTTTCTTCTTCTCCTCCTCCTCCTCGGCCACCCTCGTCGGCTCTGCACTCTCAGCCTCTCGAAGGCTTCCCGCATCACTACACAGTCGTAGCCATGATGATTGCATATTTCTCCACAAAGATGTCCCCGAGGGCTGGAGAGGCAGGACTAAAACAACAAAACAGATGTTAACACATCAAATTATGAAATAAAAGAGTAACTACGATCACTTATTCTTTAATTTTACATACCTAGTCTTCCTGGACACAATCTTGAAGCCCGAGGAAATCTACCCAAGAGAAGATTTGATCTTCTTCTCCTTTTTCTTCCTCTCCTCCTCCTCGACCACCCTTGTTAGCTCTGCACTCTTAGGCTCTCAGCCTCTCGAAGGCTTCCCGCATCGCTGGTCTGGGCGACCACGTTCTGGATGACCTCAGCCGGTCGTACATCACGTGGAATGGTTGGAGCTTCTTTTGCAACCTTCACTTCTTGGTGGTCGGAATTGGCTTTGACCATCTAGAGGTTGTCATTTCTTTCAACCATAGACTCTGCTGGACCAGCAATAGCCTTCACAAAAGAAATGTAACTCTTCTAGTTTTCCTTTTCGATTCGCTTGACAAGAGCAGAAGAAAGGGAAACTGAGAATGTTTTATCGTCATAATAGAAGGGTACCTTGGCTTTAGGCACCTTATGTTTAAGGTATACGACCACCTCCTATGTATCCTTTGCAGTTAAATCTGCCAGGAAGCAGCCCATAGCAAAGGTTGGTGGAGGAGCGGAGCTCAAACTCCCGACACCCCCTTCTTCTTATCGACCACCTTTACAAGACAGTGTCTTTTACTCCAAGGGACTCTATCTTCATCTGAGTCATCTTCAGTAGACCCCAAGTCGATCCCAGGGACATTCTGAAGATCTGTTTCGCCGACTTGCTGCAAAAGGTCATGAAACAAGAGTTAATAAGTGGTCGAAACTACGAATACTAATCCCTAAAGATGAAATCAATGCAAATGTTGATTACCTTTAGGTATCTTGTTCTCTCCTCTTCAGATATGACCACCAGTATCCGAGGAGCTCTCTCTGTGATCGTAGGGGCTTTCTCACAGATGAGCTTGACCCTAGCATCAATCTCTCTCTCTCTCTCTCTCTCTCTGACAATTCTATGGATGAAAGTATATAATTAATAGATGTGCTCAAATCATAAAACAAAAAGAGCATATCGATTATAATATTATCTCCCTCGTAGTCTCTGGTTGTATCCTTAACCCCCGAGTACTTCCACATGGGATGTACTCGATTCTTTAAGGGGCTAATACGTCGTGTGACGAAATTCTTCACCACATATCATCCGATTAGCCCTCCATCTCTCAAGTCTTTGATGGCTTGAATGAAGGGGGCTAGGCAATCGAGGTTCTCTGGACCCGAATCCCAAGTCTTCTTCTTCTCTGTGGGCTTCCCCTTGAAGTAAAGACTGCCATCTTTAGTCACTGTTCAGTAGAACCACTTCTTTCTCCATCCTGGGCACAACAACTGGGTAAACATGAGGATATACTCCCTTGATATTACGTCGTGGAGTTGGAAGACACAGCTGCCAGCAACCGACCAATGCTTCCCTATTCTGTAATAGTACTTGAAGAGGTCCAGATCTAGAGCGATTCCCATATATGCCTCGCACAAGTACATGAAAACACTCAGCATCGTGATGGAGTTAGGAACCAAGTTCACCAACTCCACCTCGAAGTGCTCGAGCACAATCGTCAGGAATGGGTGAGCAGGTAGTCGAAAGCCGCACTCACAGTACGCCTAGAAAACTGGGATATTTCCCTCCTCCTCTGATGGCCAATGCTCTCCTTCAGCATTGGTCCACTTCATCGAGACTCGCTTTAGAATCTTCTCCGCAACGACGAGAGCAGTCATCTTCCTCACATCCATCTCCGATCTCTCCCACTTTGAAACAACTCCGGCCATTTCTTCAAAGATTTGGGTTGGATTCGAAGAGATCTGGTTTGGATTATAAAGTATTTGGAAGAAATTGCGATTCGGGTGGAAACAGGGGAAGCAAGAACTCAAGAGATTTGAACTATTAGGGAAAGTAAAAACCCTAAGTTTACCCCAGTGGATATTTATAACCACGGGTCAGGAGTAAAAGATCGTGGAAACCCAACAGTTATAACCTCTTCGGGAACTGCTCCCAACGGGCATAAATTGTAAGAGGCAGATGACATTCTTTATTCTGTCCATTTGGAAAAAAGAGGATTTTATTTTTACAACTAAAGTAAAAATACATTTCTTGACCAAGTCAATTTCTGGTCAAAATAAATACCAGTCGAAGACACTCTATCTTCTACCGTAATCCTACGACCTCTTTTCCAAGTAAATCATTTTCACTTGAAGTTGGGGGGCTAGATGACGAGGATCTAATAATCCGCAATTAATTAAACTATTTATCTGTAATATTCGTTATAGATAACAATGTATTTACACAACCTTCAGAGGTACCCCTCATTGTCAATAATGAGGAAGATTATAATTACCTAGTGGTCGTAAGCCTATTATATGACCACCCTATATGGTCACAAGACATTCTACAGCCATCTTGCGGCCGTAAGATCTTCTATGACCGCCTACTGATCATAAGTTCTACTACGATCACCTTATGGTCGTAAGCTTTATTACGACCATTTAATCATGACCACCCTATGGTCGATAAAGACCACGAACATGTGGACCCAATCGACTAGAGATCTTATACGCTATGTTTAATTACACACAACTGTGAATATGTGCCGTTATCCTCTAGAATAACTACACGTATTGATCTCTGTCTCTGGCATAACCGCAAGGTGAACGTGGGGAGCAATCTCTCTAACAATAACTACCATCAACGTTCGCAATTCTTCAATCGTTCAGGCGCCTTCTGGCAAGGACAACTGCCACCCCCTCAGACGTTATATAAGGGATAACGTCGGTGGACAGAGACAAGAACAATAAGGGACACAAGCGACAAGACAGACATGGGTCATTAATTCTAGCCTTCGGTAACTTCTATCTTGTTGTAAGCACAATCAATAGAAGAACATAGGACTAGGGTTGTTATTCTCCTAGGAGAAGATACGAACCTATCTAAATCTCTGTGTCTCATCCTGTGTAGTCTCGCTCAAGGAGCCCCCTAACATTCATTTCATAAGTTCGATATTAAAACATCGACATCTCCAAAGAGGACTATTTTTGCTGTTGCGCTCGTAAACATTGCTATTTTAGAAATTTTGGACACTATTGGCCCCCTAGACCACCACAATTGCTATTGTAGCCCCCTACCTCTGAAATTCTATTTTTGGCCCCTTCCTCTTGTCTGCTGCGACCGTGTACCGCAACAAGCCTCCTATTGCGCTCCTGCACTGCAGCACCTCGCTGCTGCCCCCACGCATGGCAGCATCTAGATGTTGTGGCCCCCCACAGTTGTAGACCCCCTCACCCACCATGCGCCGCTCGGCCACACCCCGTCCCCCTACGCGCGCCTGATGTGCCCTTGCACGGCAGTAGCAAGAAGCTGAGGCCCCCACGGCAACAGATGCCCTCGCCCGCCACGCGCCACTCGATTGTGCCCGGCCCGCGTGTGCCCATTCTTTGCTTGCCACACGCGCCTATCCGTGTTCCACTTGCCCACATGCGCGCTTGCTTGCTGCATGCTCGCCCGTGGCTTGCTAGCACTCTTGCGGTCATGGCTTGGAGAATGGCTTGGATGCCTGCTGTCCCCGACGCATCGATAAAATGAGCGAAACGCGAACGCCAGAGCTATTTTCACGTTGAAGCAGAGAGGAAGAGAGCCAGAGAGGAAGACAAGTAGAGAGGAAGAGAGCCAGACAGGCAGAGCGGAAGTTGTGCATCGTCTTGTGAGCACCTAGAAAAGGTAATTGTCATTTGCATGCGGCTATAGTTTTAGCAATGTGATTAGCATGTAATTAGATGAATGGTAGCTTCTTATTGTAGCAATTGAGTAGTTAGGGTTGTGTAGTATGTGTATTTTTACTTTGTGTTCGGACTAAAATTAGAAGACTTAGTGTGATTAGCACGTAATTAGAAGACTTAATAGTTAGCAATGTGATCAGCACATAATTAGTTGACTTAGTAGACTTATTGTTGTTAGTGTGGTAAATTTTTACTCAGTGTGGGCAATTCATGTATGACATATATGATGTGCTTGGACGTAAAATTACACAATGATTTGCGTAGTTTCAGGAACATGACCATAAAATATCAAAATATTCCGAGGTCGTTTAACGTGTAATTCATTTGAAAAACCCAGGAATATATTTTATATAACTGGAAATGAATTTTTGAACAATTTAGAATATGTTGTCAAAACGAATTAAATGAAAACAGCTCTGCATAGTGTCAGGAACTTGAACATAAAATTTAAAAATATTCCGAAGTGGTTTAACGTGTAATTCAGGTGTGCATGAGACGCAACAGAAATAGAATTGAAAACATGGAGTATGAAAAGATGGTGTAAAGTGGGCATGACAAAATTTGTAGAAGAATTCATTTGGAAAACCCACAAATATATTTATATAACCAGATGGTATGAGCACTGCATATAAGTGGTTTCATATGCACCTGTGTTAGGTACTTCATGGCGGAGATTCAAGATCTGTTCGTGTTCCATGGGAACGCTCTCGCACGCGATGGATCGTACGGGGCGGACCTGTCAAATTGTGACCGTGTCGTGATCCAGGCACCAGGTCTGAAGGACATAAGCCTCTCGGAGCTAAGGCGGTGCGTGCGTTCCGCGTTCGATTGCGCCACTGCAAGGAAGAAGTTGTGCATCGAGGCGTTGTATGCCTCGGTGGTGGGTGGTGTAGGGGAGACTGACAACTTCATGGAGGTTGTTTGCAACCCTACTGTTGCGATATATGCGTGGCCGATGGTCTATGTTCAGTTTGTGGAGAGCACATGGACATCCGGCATGGGTGGTTCCGGTGAAGTTGCTGGTACGGTGGAGCCTGCGTTGGTCTCCGGTGTTGGAGGAGACACAGGCGAGAAAATGGGCGATGCAGACCTGAGGAGGCGTGCCGACAATTTTGAGCCCAACGAAGAAGTGGAGAGATGGTGGACAGCCTGTATTGATTGCCACGAGTACCTGGACGACCAAGTGGAAGAGGTGGAAAGCAAGGAGTTGGACATGGAAACAACCAATTTCGAAGACGAGGAAGACGGAAAAGCTGCTACGGGAGGTGCAGTTGGTGGTGTTGTGACCACTAACATTGCTTACGTCCCCTCAAGATCGGACGACATCGTAATGACATTGCTGGTTCTGCCACAACCGGAGGGGGTCGAGTGAGGGTTCAATGAAGACACCCTGTTCCTAGGGCAGCACTTCCCTAATAAGAGCGCTGCCCAGCATGCTATTACCAGATACGCCGTTAATATTGGCCGGACGTATCGGGTGCAGAGGTCCAACCCTGACACCTACATCGTTAGGTGTGTTGATGAATCATGTGCTAGCAAGGTCCGTGCACAGCGGTTCACGGCAGTCACCATGGGCTTCCGGATAACGATGCTAAAGGACCACAAATGCGAGCTAGCTGAGCCGCTTCATAGGCACCACAACATGACGTCCTCGTATGTTGCCAGCTTGATAAGCCACCTCATCGCTGGAGATGTTTCTATTTTGCCAAACCTTCTACTCGCGGATGTTGCCAATATGGGGTTCCAGGTCAGCTACAAGAAGGCATGGCAGGTGAAACAGAAGGTCGTGGAGCGAATGTTCAGCACATTCGAAGAGGCTTACAACCTAGTCCCAAGAATGCTACATCAAATCACAGAATCAAATCACAAGACATATACAAACAAGCTTGACCGGGTGCATCTAACGAAGGGGCCCAGTTGTTTTGTTTTTGATAAGGTCTTCTGGGCCTTCCATCAAGCGATCGAAGGGTTCAAGCATTGCCGTTCCGTGCTGATGATGGACACACCTTCCTATCCGGGAAGTCCAAGGGTATCATCCTCACCGCAATTGCAGCCGATGCGAACGACCAGTTACTCCCTGTCGGGACCCCGAGTATGCAGCCCTGGGACCCTCTGTGTATACTGAACTAGTTCCATGATCAGTAGCTAGCTCACACAGTTGCAACATAGATGAAATCATATCCATACAACAAAATTAACGATGAAGCAGACAAATTAGTATTACTTAACAGCAAAAGGACTTTACGGTCAAGGTTTTTACAGAGTTTGCCGCGCAGGGCTAAAGACAATTGAGTACAACTGGCAGCGGAGAATAGAACAACTCGTGGAGGCCATCCGACATGCTCACAGGAAATCGAGTGGAGGATGTGGCCTAATCCGCATGATCTTCGAAGTACTCCTTGTAGAACTCGGTGCTCTCTAGTTCTTCTTCGACGGCTGATCAACAAAGGGCGTATAGCCATGAGTACATAAAGTACTCAGCAAGTCGTAGGGAACATTATGCGCGTAGTATTTATGCAAGGCTTAACAAGGATAGCTCTATGTTTAATTTGCGGAAAGCAGTACTGACAGTAAATACAGTAAGTAGATTGTAAAGCATAATTTGAAAGATTAATACATAAGTAATCAAGTTTCCTTGAAACAACTCGTGAACACCCCCTGTTCACTTCCCAACCAACGACCACGACCAGATCGCTTCCCACGACCAGGTCGCTACTCACGACCAAAACAACTACTCGAAACCAACCACGACCACATTTATGAGAAAATCTACCCGTCGTGTGAAATCACCCGGCATTGTCTATAACCGGGGACACGACTATTCGAATAGTTTTACACTCTGCAGAGATTATACAGCTTGACCCACAAGAGATAATCATCAAATACTGTCCGCCCACGCACTTTCGAGGTGTGCGACTAAGAGATTATCACAAGGCCTTTACAAAGCTCCGTTTTTGTCTCGGTTCTGCTCTATAAGGATTCGCCTTCCCGACCCCTTTTGCGCCACTTATCAACCCAAACAGAACCAACTCAAAACATTACTAATTAGTTGGCCAGGTCTACCCCATCTTGGATATGTGGTTGCACGGTATGGCCCAAGTCCTTAGAGACAACTCAGGCGAGACATCCTCATCCCAATGTGATTCCCGCACCCCCTTTACTGCATGATCAATCGTCTGAGTATGAAAACTTTTTCGGTTCAACCCGACCAAATGATAACCCTTGCCATGGTACAACAAATTTTATCAACAGTGGCCCCGCCACAATTCCATATATCATTAAGTCAAATTTATCATCAATGAATCATATGATCGAGAGACCTTCGCATAACTAAGGCATGACTAAGCATAATACGCACCCATGTTGGTATTACAATAATGTCCAACAAAGATTACCCAACCTATGGTGTCCAAGGGTACATGTCAACATGTCGTTCACCAATAATCAAGGAGTCATGCTGTCAAGTAGGTGTTTAACTATTCCCAAAACTATTTTTATACAACTAGCCATGCATGTTGATATAAAACAATATAGTTTTATAAACTGGGTACGACATGATCAAAGGTCTACAACTTGCCTTCATTGAAGAGTTGAGATGCTTCAATCGTCAGGTCCAAGAACTCTTTCGAAACGCTAGAATCTATACGTGCGAAAAGGGCCAAATAAATAGAACAACTCCAAAGAAAAATCCAAAAAGATTACCAAACTAGAACCGAAAGGAAGGTGCTGAATTAAGAAGGAGTTAGAGTTTTGAATCACTCGAATCAAAGCTCGAAAGAAGGAGAACGAGTCCTCAGAAAGGAGGTTCAACTGGTCGGAAGACTTTGACTACCTAGTCAAAAGAAGTTCGACTACCATGTCGAAAGAAGAAAGAATGATTCGACTGCTCGACGCGGTCGAAAGAAGAAAAGATTCGACTACTCTTCGGCGGTGAGAAGGTTGAAGAAGGCGTGAACTCCAGCGAACTTTTTGGCGGCGAAACTAGAAGCACAGCGAAATTGGGGTGAGAGCGAGGGAAGTAAGGAGTTGAGGGGAAAACAAGAGGAGGCGAAAGGGCTCCCTGGTGCTCCATTTATAGAGGAAGGGGGGACCGGGCGTCAAAATGGAGCGGTGGGATTCGCGGCGGCGCAGCGGAGACAACGACATTTAATGTGCAGACGACATTTTAATGCTCACGGGGCTACATAAGCAACAACATTTAATGCGCACGGCACTGCGGAAAAAGAGGGGGAGGGAAAGAGGCACCGAGGTGAGGGTGGTCGAAACCAAGAAGCTGGTCAAAACCAAGAGGTGGTCGACTACGAGAGAATGGTCGACACCGAGAGGTGGTCGACTACGAGAGGGTGGTCGAAGCCAAGAGGCTGGTCGTGACCGAAAGAATGGAGCGACGGGATTCGCAGCAAAAAGGGATGGCCGACAGAAATCGGAATGAACTGAGAAAGGGATTTAAATACCGGAGAACTCCAATAAACTCAGGATAAACCCAAATGAATTAGTTGAAGTCTGATTAATTCATATTACATAGCTTTCGATTTCCAAAATCTCCTAGTTTAAGCTTTAGCAATGCAACAAAACCAAATGACTATTTTTATTTTGAAAATTCAAAACTCCTGAAAGTTTGGGATGTTACACTCCCCATGGCCTTCGTAATTGTTGAGAGCGAGAACACCGATTGCTGACTGTGGTTCCTGTGCAATGTGAAGCAGGTGGTGGTCCAAGACCGCCTAGATGTGCATGTCATCTCGGACTGAAATGTTGAGTTGCTGTCCGTGTTGAGCACGATGCAAAACGGGATGCATCCGCCGTTCCAGTGGAACAATGTCAGGTGCCATTGGTGCATGAGGCATCTCACTGTGAACTTTCACACAAGGTTTCGGAGCAAGGACCTGATGAAGATGTTCAGGAAGCTCTACATGCAGAACCAAAGGCGGAAGTTCGACGCGGTGTGGAGATAGCTCGATGTCGGGACCCAAAATATGCAATTCCGGACTCTCTGTGTATACTGCACTAGTCCAGGATCACGCTGGTGCACATAGTGGCAACATCAGTGAAATATCATTTCCATATACAAATATAACTAATAAATAGGCAAATAACAATAAACATCAGAGTAAAGACCTTAAAGTCAAAGCTTACAATTAATGCTTCAAAGGGCAAATAGCTCAATGAAGCTGCAGCGGAACGAAACAGAATAACTTCAGTGAAGCCCATCCATATGCCCACAGGCAATCGGCTGGGGAGCGCGACCTAGTTCTCCATGATCCTTGAAGTAGACCTTGTTGACTGATGATCCCTTCACTTCTGCTTGATTTAATAAAGCAAGCATGAGTACACACCGCACTCGCAAGTCATACCACATAAATGCAATTATAGATGCAGGCTTGTTCCAAAGGAATGGCATTCTGTGGTTCTTTTGCAGAAATGCAGCATTTGCAATTTGAATACAAGTAATAGATTGAAAGCACAAGTAAAACAAATAGACAATAGTAATTTTATTAGTTATTTCCCAAAGACACATGTCCTAAACAAGTTATTCACATAGCCATATGACTTAGGTCACACAGTTCCCTTCCCAAGGTTTTCATGAAAATCTACCCCTCGTCTAAAATCACCGAGCATGTCCATGACCGCGGACGCGGCTATTCGAATAGATTGTTTAACACTCTGTAGAGTTTGTACACTTTACCCACAAGATGCAATCAACTTGTACGGAACTGATCACAACAAAACCTTTTAGAAACTTCATCTCAACATTGACACTCCCGGTATGCTTAGCCGCCACAGACACACACCGTTGGACAGGGACACGGCGAACCGCCCCGTGATGCGACTACTTGGTAGTACACACCTCCACCCAATCCGACATAGCTAACCTACAACCTGAGTAATCAATGTCAAAACTCCATAACTTACTAAGTTAGGCCTATTCCATACCAGGCATGTGGTTGTATGAAAAGCCCAGTTCAATGGTGCACAAGGTTAAGTCCTTAACTGACCGAGGCAAGACTTCCAAATTCTAACCTATCATTCCCGCCAACATAGATCCACCATAAAAGTATACCAGACCACTTGCCCCCGTCCAAAACCTTTTCCCACCCTGTTGGTTAAGTGCAACATATGCCATCAACGAGTAATAGCACATAGTACACACAATTTTATCAAATGGTTCCATAGTCACTTAGTCAAGTTTATTATTGCGACTCACATGAAATGATAACTCGTAGCATGGCTAAGCAAACTAATCGTATCTAACCAACCCACGTTGGTAATACAATAGCACCAACTAATTGAACCAAACTAGGGTGACAAAACATTATGGCATACAATTAGACAAGGAGGTCATAACAAATTGGATATTAACTAATCCCAAAACATTGAAATAAATAATTAAAGTAAATGCAATACTTTGAATCAAAATATTTTAGAAAACTGGGTTCAATATGATCAAAGGTATGACTTGCCTTGAGATAGGTCTAAGTACTGATCTTGCTCTTGAGGTGTTCCTTCTTCTTCAAATCTTCCCGCAGTATCGGCGTCTACTCGCAAACGAAAGCAAACAAACAAAACAAATAAATAACAAAGGCAAAACAAACTCCAAAAATTAAATAAAAATCTCAGGTAGATAGATCTCGAATTTAGATGAATTTAGAAATTTTAATGGACTCAATCGGAGTTCGGATGCAAAAGATATGAGCTTGGGAAGTTTGAATTTGAAGAAAAACCCTAAAAAGGAATTATCCGAATTATCTTTCAAAAGAAAATCCGAATTATGACGTAGGGCAGACGTCATCAAAGGAATTTCGGCTGGAAAAGAATTAGAAAGAAATTGATATTGGGGTGGGGCCCACTGTCATAGAGACGGTGTACCATGGACTGTGTTCTTAGAGAGTGAATGTGAGTTTTGATCGAATCGCACGCGTCTGCTTGACTTCAAGAATGACTCGGCGCCACGCGAAGCGGACACGCGTCTTGCGCCTGACACCGAGTTAGACGCCAAGGTGGCATGCCACATCGGCTGACGCCATGAGGCTTGGGTCCGAACGAAACGGCGAATCTAGCGCTCGGTGGGGATGAGTGGTACCAGCGGAGAGCTCTTGCTATTGCACACCTGACGGGCTAGCTCCGGGTGGTTGAGATGGACTGTGGTGGCCGGCGACGAGCTTGAAGCGGTGGAGTAGATCGGCTTTTGTCGGACAACCGCTCCGATGGGGTTATGGTGACGGCGAAAGGTCCTGGAGGTAGCTTCGGTGACGACGATCATGATGGTGTGCTCCTCGATGACGCGCGGCGATGGCGGCGAAAGACACCAAGAAATCGAGCCGGTAAAAAACCCTAAACTCACAATTGCGCCCTCTAGGGCTTTAGGAGGAGAACGGGGTTGGGATTCGGGATCGAGAGTACAGCGCGATGCTTGAGGTCCCTTTATAGAATGCGGAGTCTTGGATTGAAACCCCAAAAGAGTCCGCTTCGGTCACGATTTGGTTTTGGAGATAGAAAGCGATACGAGATAAGATTCCAAGATATTCGGACACGGAAGATCAGAAGGGATAGGATTACGCGGAAATGAGAGATCTTTTAGTTGCGATTTTGGTGTGCCGGACAAGCTTCTAGAAGGACTCCAATGGCGGCAGCGAGCTGGACTCCGTTGGGACGAAGACACCGTGGAGACGATGACTCGGCGAGCGGCCCCACCTGGCAGAGAGGCAAACGCGCAGGCGCAGAAAGGAAGTTCAATCTGAGCGTTCGACCTCGATCGGATGGCCATGGATGAATGGGTCGGGTGTGCAGCGGAGAACTGGCCGGGGCGTCAAGAAGGAACAGGAACTAGGCCGGAAGGAATTCGGCCCGAAGCCATTTACTTTAAAGCTTAGAAAATTGGGATGTTACAAACCTCCCCCCCTTAAAGGAATCTCGTCCCCGAGATTCGAGCTAGCTAGAGAAAAGGCTAGGGAACTCGGCTTTCAGCTCATCTTCACGTTCCCACGTTGCTTATTCTTCGGAGTGGTTGCTCCACTAAACCTTGCAAAAACGAACATTCTTGCTTCTGGTATGGCGCTTTGTGATGTCCAAAATCTTGATTGGCTGCTCTTTATAAGTGAGATCCTCTTTCAATTCGATTGACTCCAACGGGGCTTGTTCTTCTAGCACACAGAGACATTTCTTCAACTGGAAGACATGAAAGACATCATGCACTCACTAACTTGCATGGCGGCTCAATTGATAGGCTACTTCTCCTGACGAGCCAATATCTTGAACGGACCAACATATCTAGGGGCAAGCTTCTCTTTGGCATGAAATCTTTTTACACTCCTGAGGGGAGTAACTCAAAGATAAACAAAATCCTCTGGCTCAAAGCTGAGGTCACGACGGTGATTATCAGCATAACTCTTTTGCCTCGACTGAACTATCTTTAATCTCTCTCTGATCATAGCCACTTGTTCTTCTGCTTCTTGAATACTGTCTGGCCCAAGAACCAAACGTTCAGCTGTCTCTGACCATTTCAACGGGGTTCTGCAGGCACGACCATACAAAGCTTCAAATGGGGACAACTGTAGACTGGCTTGGTAACTGTTGTTGTACGAGAATTCGGCATATGGCAAACTTTTGTCCCAACTGGTGGCATTAGCTAGGGCACAATCTCTCAACATATCCTCCAATATTTGATTAACTCTTTAAGTCTGTCCATCCGTCTAGGGATGATACGCGGTACTAAAATTCAAACGAGTCCCTAAAACTCTGCCAAAACAAGAAGTAAACTGAGATCCTCGATCTGACACTATCTTCTTCTGAGCTTCCAAAATCTGAACTGACACATCTTTGTCACCTCTGTCGTACAATCCTTAACACAGATCTTCAATAGGTATCAATCCCTTTTAGGATTAAATACACTTGGCCTTCTGCTTCATGATTCACACAAAATCTACATATTTGGTGATATGATCTGCTCCTCGCTGAATAAAGACTGACACGATCAACCATTGTAAACTTTAGAAGGTGACTACTGCGGACTGGCTGACAGATGGTGCTATAGGGAAACTCTGCATGGAACACTTATTTCCTCGACCTGGTACCATGAGTAAGGCACAACTCATTTTTCTTTTAATTTGTCCGCTGTTTGAGGGGGATACACAATACTGACATTTAAACAACTATCCAAGGTTTTATAGATACTCTGATGCTGTCACAAGGTAAACTGGTATCCTTGGTCTAACACTAACTTTTCTGGCACGTTGTGCAAATGAACCGTCTCTGTCGATTTGACATTACACCAATTCTGGCGAATACCATCTCTGTCGTATACAACCTCTGTCATATACCACTCTGCTAAACGGTCTCCAACTTTGGTGACATTAATAGGAATGAAGTGGCAAATCTTTCTAACAACTGGTTAACATTCACCTTTCAAGAAATTATATCCCGATTGGGTCCTAGGAAATCCCATGTCTGAATTCTTAGGCTAGAGGTACTCTGACTGGCCTCTGACTTATTGGCTGTCTTTTTGACATACCAAACTCAGGGTAATCCATCCCGTGATATTTCGCTTTTAAGTTGGATCATCACAATTCGACTTCGAGCTCTTTGTACATCGTTGTACTTTTTAGAGAAAACAGAAGGCTTGTACATAGATTTTGGTTCGAGCCTCAACTACTTGAGTTTCTTGTGATCAGATACGCAGACATACTCAATGTTTCATGGATCATTTGTTAGCCTTCCATGGGTTCCAAGGCTGAACCTTGCCTCACGTGTGGACTGATTTCCTTGACATAACTGTTATCTCACTATCTTGTCGACACTGATGTCTAACATCTGTTTGAACTCTAGGGTTTAACAAATATCCTCTTGAAACTGACTCAAGACTCAACTTTTGACTTTCACAAGTAGCTTTAGCCGACTGAACAACAGGTTCCTACGGTAGCTCTTCCGATTCGAACATCTGCCACTATACTGATCTGTCTTGATGGAGAGGACTTGACCTCGTGGTTCTCAAACCATTCCTTGTTTCCTCACGACAACAAACTTTGAATTATGACTAGGGTAATTCACTACTTGAAACTTTAGTTAATAGGAAGTGCTGGCAAAACTTCTTAACACACTGATTCTTGGATGTTCCGTGATAAAGGCTATCAAGGTCTTTTTGATATCTAGAGGTGCGAACACTAGAGTTGTGATCAATCTCTTTTGAACTTCTCACTGACTTGGTTCACTTTTAACGATCTAGATGAACTTGTCCTTTTTCCATGAATGAGGGGTCTTGGCTATCTTGAAACGACTGTTTTACTGATCTTCAACTGACACTGTCTTGCGCTCAGATGATTCTGGGGAAAACTGAAATTCTTACTCAAACTCAACAAGCTGAGGTTCTGAAGATTAGCTCTCGGATAAACTAAAATCCTCACACATCCTTGTGCTACTGATGATGAGCTTGAATTGACACTGACTTTATCTGAGAAAATCATCTGATCTGTTCCGTCATTTATGCGCACTCATTGGCAACTTTTGCCATATATCATCTCTGAAGTAATTCCTTCTGACATAGGCTGGTCAGGGTTACCAAGTCAAAGACAACTTGACTTCTGTACGGTTGTGGGTTGTATAGATCACTTGCAATGATCAATGCATATTCTCTTGCGGATATGGACATTGTCACATGGTTATATTCTTTAACCATTTGCTGTTGCCTCACTGCTATGCAAGGTAGTGGCTTAGACTTCAAGATGATCTCTTATAATTACGGCTCTATGGCCTTCGATTACCAAGACTCAGAACTTGATTACTCGACATGCACAGGCATATGCTGAGAAAGGTATCCTATGTTTAATACCCAACAATTCCTTTTATTCATAACTTGAATACAAAGATGTCCATCTTTTAGCTCTCAAACAAAAGAAAAGATTACAACTTATTTTCGACTTTATATATTCTTTGCTAACAAAGGCATGACATTTGCATAATATGACATCACCAATCTATACTTCCTTGGTAACATCATAATCCAAATGTCTCTTCTTTGACTGCTTCGCTGGACACACGGATCCGGCTGCGTTACCGCTTGCTCTGGGAGTTACTATCTTAACTGACACAACCTCTGGCATTCTTGCATCGGAATGAGTGTTGTTTCCTCTTAGGACAACGGCTAATGTAGTGACCTTCTTTACGACAATTATAACGAGACCGTGGCGGATATTGTGACTTACTGGCAACCTGTGGCGAAATGACTATCCTTCTTGAAGGTTGAAGCTTGTCGCTTTGCAGGGCATTTCTTGGCATAGTGGCCTTGTTTGCCACACTCGAAACACACTCTTGGTGAGACTGGCTTGTTTCCCTTTTGAGGTGGGTTGCCAGGGTCAATATTCTGCTTTTGTGATTCTTCAGCTGACAATTCTTGTACTGACAATGGTTTGCCTTCTTTTGCTAATGCTCTGACTGTAGCTCGAAAATTTTCTCGCTGACGTTGCATTGCAGAAGTCAACACTGAGTACATGGGGCACTGGCTCTGACAATGATCAACGCCCTCACATAAGAAGCATGTGATCTTGCTCATTGGGCATTCTCCAACGGAATGGTTTCCTTCACAACTGGGACAATTGAAGTTGTGCTCATCGACACTATGGCCTATTTTTTCACAACGGATACATGCACAATCTTTTGACTTATCTGGCTGGCAGCACTTTAAGTGACAGTGACTAGATTTGCTGTAGGATATTGGAATAGCAAGTTTCACTTGATCACTTTTGCTTGATGTCGCATGTTGCTGACGAAAGGCAGCGGTGAACTCTGACCACGTGATGGTTTGCTCGTCCTGATGGGCGGCGCGAAATTTTTCCCACCAATCCAATGCAACTCCTTCCAATTGATGAGCAGCAAAGAGAACTTTCTCATTATCGTTGCATTGCACAATAGTTAGCTTTTCTTCTATGGTGCGAATTCAAGATTCTGCATCCCTGAGTACGATTGATCCTTCAAAGACAGGCGGCTTAGTCCTCATGAACTTCATAAACTTGAACTGAGGGCGTACCGTTGGGATGGCAACGAACTGTGCATCATTGCAAACATCAATTCTATTCGAAAGTTGCATTGTCGTTGTCATGAGCTGATTCTAGGTGGTAGGGAACTGGCTCGGGTTCTGATGTGTCACTACTGGCACTGGAGATAGTTGTTGGTTATCACTTGTTACGCATCGACCTTTGGTGACTGATCTGACGACTTGCTTGATTATTCTGATTCATCAAATTGATTAAAGTAGCGGTGGTCTGATTCTGCTGTGTCATCATGTTGTTCATGTTCTGTATCATCGCGTTCATGAAATGAGTCTGAGCTACCAGAAATTGTTCCATGACTGGATCTGCCACTCGATCATCGCAATCGCCCCCTTTGGGGTTGACGAGATCTGGTAGCATGCATCGCCTCAAGATTATTGACAAGGTTGGCTTTACTAGCTGGAACACTAAAGAAACACAAATAGCTGGAAAGCTGTTAAGAAGCATAAAACTCACAAACAAACTACACACAAGAGAAAAAAGACGAAATCTAAACGTCTAATCACTTAATCTCTAACTTAACTAGGTGACATGGCTCAACACACGGAAGGGACCACTGCTGTTTTATCCTATATGGCTGGTCTGAAGAAAACTCGAACTGGTCACGGTCTTCATCAAACGTTGACTGCTTACGATCCTTGCAGGCGAAGATTGGAGAAGGTAGGGGCGACGTACAACTTCTTCTTGGTCTTCAATTCTTGCGACGAACTTGTCTTGAACACTTGGGGAGATATTGATACGTTGTTGCTGGGTGCATGGTCTTCAAAGAGTTGTTGAAACAGCTTTTGGGCATCCACCAAGACATTTGGCACAAATCACGACAAACTACAGAAGTTATGGGAAGAGGGAGTCCAATTTGATACTCAAAACGGTGAGGTAGAATATAGATGAGAAATGAATAGAATGGAAGAGTATAGAAGCTAGACAAGATGAGAATAGCACATCATTAAGGTTTTCCATTTGTAAAATAGGTTTTGAAGTTTCCTTAAAAACGGCCATTCTAACTAAGGTCACGACCTACAGTCGATATGGCTCTGATACCACCTTTGTCGGGACCCAAAATATGTAATTCTGGACCCTCTGTGTATACTGCACTAGTCCAGGATCATGCTAGTGCAAACAGTGGCAACATCAGTGAAATATCATTTCCATATACAAAGAAAACTAATAAATAGGCAAATAACAATAAACATCAGAGTAAAGACTTTAAGGTCAAAGCTTACAATTAATGCTTCAAAGGGCAAATAGCTCAATGAACCTGTAGCGGAACGAAATAGAATAACTTCAGTGAAGCCCATCCATATGCCCACAGGCAATCGGCTGGGGAGTGCGACCTAGTTCTCCACGATCCTTGAAGTAGACCTTGTTGACTGATGATCCCTTCACTTCTGCTTGATTTAATAAAGCAAGCATGAGTACACACCGTACTCGCAAGTCATACCACAGAAATGCAATTATAGATGCAGGCTTGTTCCAAAGGAATGGCATTCTGTGGTTCTTTTGCAGAAATGCAGCATTTGCAATTTGAATACAAGTAATAGATTGAAAGCACAAGTAAAACAAATAGACAATAGTAATTTTAGTAGTTATTTTCCCAAGACACATGTCCTAAACAAGTTATTCACATAGCTATATGACTTAGGTCACACAGCTCCCTTCCCAAGGTTTTCATGAAAATCTACCCCTCGTGTGAAATCCCCGAGCATGTCCATGACTGCAGACGCGGCTATTCGAATAGATTATTTAACACTCTGCAGAGTTTGTACACTTTACCCACAAGATGCAATCAACTTGTACGGAGCTGATCACAGCAAAACCTTTCAGAAACTTCATCTCAATATTGACACTCCCGGTATGCTTAGCGCCACAGGCGCTTTACCGTTGGGCGAGGACACGACGAACCGCCCCGTGATGCGACTACTTGGTAGTATACACCTCCACCCAATCCGACACAGCTAACCTACAACCTGAGTAATCAATGTCAAGACTCCATAACTTACTAAGTTAGGCCCGTCCCATACCAGGCATGTGGTTGTGCGAAAAGCCCAGTTCAATGGCGCACAAGGTTAAGTCCTTAACTGACCGAGGCAAGACTTCCAAATTCTAACCTATCATTCCAGCCAACATAGATCCACCATAAAAGTATACTAGACCACTTGCCCCCATCCAAAACCTTTTCCCACCCTGTTGGTTAAGTGCAACATATGCCATCAACAAGTAATAGCACATAGTACACACAATTTTATCAAATGGTTCCATAGTCTCTTAGTCAAGTTTATTATTGCGACTCACATGAAATTATAACTCGTAGCATGGCTAAGCAAACTAATCGTATCTAACCAACCCACGTTGGTAATACAATAGCACCAACTAATTGAACCAAACTAGGGTGACAAAAGATTATGGCATACAATTAGACAAGGAGGTCATAACAAATTAGATATTAACTAATCCCAAAACATTGAAATAAATAATTAAAGTAAATGCAATACTTTGAATCAAAATATTTTAGAAAGTTGGGTTCAATATGATCAAAGGTATGACTTGCCTTGAGATAGGTCTAAGTACTGATCTTGCTCTTGAGGTGTTCCTTCTTCTTCAAATCTTCCCGCAGTATCGGTGTCTACTCGCAAACGAAAGCAAACAAACAAAACAAATAAATAACAAAGGCAAAACAAACTCCAAAAATTAAATAAAAATCTCAGATAGATAGATCTCGAATTTAGATGAATTTAGAAATTTTAATGGACTCAATCGGAGTTCGGATGCAAAAGATATGAGCTTGGGAAGTTTGAATTTGAAGAAAAACCCTAAAAATGAATTATCCGAATTATCTTTCAAAAGAAAATCCGAATTATGACATAGGGCTGACATCATCAAAGGAATTTTGGCTGGAAAAGATTTAGAAAGAAATTGATATTGGGGTGGGGCCCACTGTCATAGAGACGGTGTACCATGGACCGAGTTCTTGGAGAGTGAATCTGAGTTTTGATCGAATCGCACGCTGCAGCGTGTCTTGACTTAAGCGCCACGCTGAAGGACACGCTGCGTCTTGACACGCCGAGTTGACGCCGAGGTGGCATGCCACATCAGCTTGGACGCCGGCGAGGCTCGGGTCTGAACGGAAACGGCGAACGACGGCGCTCCGGTGGGGATGAGTGGTACCGGCGGAGAGCTCTTGCTATTGCGCACCTGACGGGCTAGCTCCGGGTGGTTGAGATGGACTGTGGTGGCCGGCGGCGAGCTCGAAGCGGCAGAGCAGATCGGCTTTTGTTGGACAACCGCTCCGATGGGGTTCTGGTGACGGCGAAAGGTCCTGGAGGTAGCTTCAGTGACGGCGATCACGATGGCGTGCTCCTCGATGACGCGGCGACGACGGCAGCGGCACAATTCGAAGAAATCGTGCTTCGGCCGAAAAACCCTAAACTCACAATTGCGCCGCCTCTAGGGCTTTAGGAGGAGAACGGGGTTGGGATTCGGGATCAGGAGGTACAGGCGATGCTTGAGGTCCCTTTTATAGGGTACGGGAGTGCCGGATTTGGAAACCCCCAAAAGAGTCCGCTTCGGTCACGATTTGGTTTTGGAGATAAGCGTCTGAGATAAGATTCCAAGATATTCTGGACGCGGAAGATCGAAGGGATAGGATTACGCGAAACGAGATCTTTTAGTTGCGATTTTGGTGTGCAGACGAGCTTCTAGAAGGACTCCAATGGCGGCGATGAAATTTGGACTCATGGGGCGAAGACACCGTGGAGACGACGACTTCGAATGGCCCCACCGGCAGAGAGAACAAACGCGCGGCGAAGGAAGTTCAATCCGAGCGTTCGACCTCGATCGGACGGCCATGGATGAATGGGTCATGGCTGCGCGCGGAGAACTGGGCCAGGAGTGGGCCGCGCGCAAAGGAACAGGAACTAGGCTTGAAGGAATTCGGCCCGAAGCCATTTACTGAGATTTTAATAGTTTTTCCTTTTTAGAAAATACCAGAAATCCAAATAAGCAATAGAATATAGCAAATGAACTTGGAAAAATTCTAGAAAAATCTAGAAAATATATCCAAGCACAAAGAATCCAAATAAAATAGTTTTGACCATTGTTCATGTTGACTTTAGTCATATTAAATTGTTTTGATGTACAAAGTCCAATATTAAGCTTTTGAATTAAATTCAAATAAAATCCAAATGGTGAATTTTCTCCTGCCAACTATTCAAAGGATTTTTAAAGCTCAGAAAATTGGGATGTTACACTCGACGAGGAGACCGGGAAGCATTTAAGGAACTCGGAGGATGCCGAGGCAGGGGCAGCGGTAGGAGGGTCCGCGAGAGTTGGGGAGTTCACACAGTGGGTTAACTCGCACGCACTCGACATGGTGAAATGGTCACTGTTGCACGACACCAGTTGTGCAAGGTACGAAATCATAATGACCAACATGTCCGAGGTGTACAACGGTGTCCTCAAGGGTGTCTGATCCTTACCGATCCCTGCGATCATGGAGGAGAGCTGGAACCGTACCGTTGGGTACTTCGTTAATAGAGCCATGATGGACAAGAAACAACTAGAGGACGACAAACAATTCTCGGAAGTAATGCACGCATACATGGAGAAGAAGATCAGCAAGGTTTGTTCGCACATTGCTTGTACCATGGATGGCTCAGGCAGAAGTTCGAGATCCGGCTCAGGGAGAAGTACATCATGGGCCATTCTAGAAAGGATCAAAAGCATGTCTGCACGATTGGTGATAGAGCGCCGTGCACCTACAACAAGCCACGGCTTCTCCACAAACCATGCTCTGATGTGTATGCGGCATGCGCGGCATGGCACCAGGTCTCAAAGCGTTACATCTTCGAGTACTATGGCATCCACCACCTGTATGTCACTTGGAGTGCCGAGTTCCATTCGTACGGCCTGGACATGCATTACAGGGACCTTTAGCCGAGGCAGGTGAAGTGGGTGCCGAACAACTCACTGAAGCAACTCGGACGTGGAAGACGCCAGTCACGACGCATCCAAAACGACATAGATGACAGCCAGCGTGGGCAACGGGTTCGCTGGCCCAGATGCAGACTGTGCAAGATGGTTGGGCACTCCATCAGCCGCTGCCCAAACAGACCTAGCAAAAGCAGCGCACCGTAGTGACCAAGATATAATTACGTTGTCGTGATGTTGCATGCTTATTTTAATGCCTTGTATGAGTTCTATTGTTGTATGAGTTGCATTATGTTGTACGTTGTCATATGTATTGTTATGTTGTACGGGTGTGCGTATGGTGTTATTCATGACCCTACTTTGTTTACGTTTTAATTACATTCGAGCATGATATGCACGATTTGATCTCCTATCATATGTGTGTTGTACATCCTGTCATATGTTAACGTTTTTGTGTGTTGTACATCCTGTTTTTTTTTCTACAGACTAACATGCTGTTTCACTCTCAGCAGGAGATGACACAGCCTCCAATTGACGCCGCGTACGAGCTGCTTGACACACGCTAGGATGGGCGACACCGATGTCTGCCGTGGTCGTCCGGCGTCAACCCTCTGAGCCTAGTCCTGAGCTGCCCTAGAGAGCACTGGCCTCTGGACGAGCGGTATGTCCCAAGACTGTGGGACAGTGGTCTCCTGCCCATTGCCCGCATGTTGGACCTATTGCACATGTTCTAGTTTGACGCGACACTCCTATCTGCGCTTGTGGACCGTTGGAGACCAGAGACTCACACCTTCCACTTCCGGTGGGGGGAGATGACTGTAACTCTGAAGGACGTAGCTATGCTTACAGGTCTACTGCTATGCAGTCTTCTAGTAGTGCCACCTCCCAAGCAAGTAGACTGGAAGGTGCGTATAGCTGACAGATTCGATCACCCGACCCTTGACAACATATCGGGTGTGCCACATTTCTGGCTACGGGAGTACATGACCTGCCCCATGCATGCGACTAAGGAGGCAGTGAGGACACACTTCCTCGCGTACCTTTTGTTCTTGTTTAGATGGATCTTGTTTCCTATGACTCAGGGAGACTGCGTGTACCCTAGCTACATCCATGTCGCAGAGTCTTTGGTGGGCGCCTGGCCCGACGAGATGCCACAGTACAGTTGGGGCTCCACAGTGCTTTGCGCCACTTGCCGAGGGTTGTGCGATGCCTCTTGGTGCAGTACGGGCGGGGAGCTAGGCCTCGCGGTTTGCTACACCCTACTACAGTTATGGTTGTGGGAGCACTTCCTGGTTGACCGGCCGTATTTTTGGAGCACCGTGCACTACTTTCGAGCGTATATGACATTACCGTTTGTTCTTACAGCACTTGCGAGGGGACAACACTCTACTTCAGCCGTCATCATCACGGAGGGAGGCGCACGACAGGACTTCCTCACGGGGGCGACGCTGTTCCACTCTAGGCAGTGACCCTGACTCGCCGCAGCACTGGGACGACGGGTTGGGCTCATTGGCACACATGAGCGCGATCAGTGGTTCGATGAGACGTACTAAGGGTACACCGTGCAACATTATGGCGCAGACTGGCCAGGAGGATCCTCGGCCACACAACCACGTACTCAGGTACGCTTTAACGCAGTTACAACAATTTTTCCGTTGCACGAAATCAAGGACTACTCACCCAGTACCCTTCCCGCGGGATGAGCACCTTTGGGTCGACGATATGCTCCAGCCTCCACCAGACACCTACACTGAGATCACCGCAGTGATGCCTCCCACGTAGTGCCCCTACTACGGCTTTCGAGACGTACGCCGCTTCCTTGACAGGCTCACCTTCCCTGAGGATCAGCTACGTCATCGAGGCAAGCGGCGGGAGGATGTACAATAAGTAATGTCATCTTCGTATAATGCATGTTATGTAATATCACTGTGCCATTGTGCCATAGTCAGTAGAAATGGCAACTCTACCTCTCGATTTTAATGTACTAAACCGAAAAGACGTGACGCAACGCTGCCACATGATTCCTCCTCGGGCCGTTGCCTCGTGGACGCGAATTTCCTTCAACCCAATTACAATTCAGTCATTGGCTATATATGGATGCTTTGCCTGCCATTCACCTCACTCTCCACTTCCTCTTCTCCTTTCTTCCAGTCTTAAACGGGATGTCTTCGGCCTCATCTAACTTTCAAGTGAGCAACAATTAGAATTACTACAGCAGCACCTGGTTTGCCCTTGTTGCAGGGATCCGGCAAATGTGTTCACCTCTCATACGCCAACGAATCCATCCTGAGTGTTCATAAAGTGTTCAAATCTTACGGTAACTTGTGCAAAATCACCCCGAATGAATTCCATTTGAAATAGCATGTTGTTTTTTTCACTTGAAGTTGCAATTCTTTTCCAGAACACAACATGCCAGTTTTGGCAGTGGGCTAATGAAGTTATCCCAGTGGTTCGAGACATTGCAATGCAAATTACTGCCTTACAAGAAGACTCCCATGGTATTGCTGCATTTTGTCCAGCGACTTGACCCTTTGATCAACCAATGCAAAATGAAGAGAATATAGTTAAAAGACTGGATGAAAGGATGGAAAGAGTTGAGAAAAAGCTTTAGAAAATTGTTAAGATAGTTAGTTTTGCAGTCTTTCTTCTATTGTTTGTTGTTCTTGCCAAGTAGAAGTTCAGTTATAATGAGATTGTTATATCCACTCCTTATCTATGCATCATGGTCCTTCTATGCATCATGGTCCTTCATGAATGAGAAGAAATCAGTAACATTATCTATGCATGCATTACATAACAGAAAATTGCTACCTCAATCGTCCCTGTGTGCAATGTAACCCTCTTGTCGGATCAACTGTCATGTTGCTATCGTGCCACTTACCTTCCTACTTACGACTCATTGATACCTCAATCTTCCTCACAAAATTCTTCAGAAATATACCGCACTACAACAACATATGACGATCACCAAATATTATTATGAGTCTAACAGATTTCGTACCCTTCACAATTTACGAAAATCACAAACAAACCAACCAACCTTGTCACCACCCTACTATCACAAGTCGCTCAGAGGGAAATGACAACTCTACCTCCCCAGCTTTTCAAGATGACATGACCCGATGAGGGAGCTTTGCGCAGCGACGTGACTCGACGAGGCAGCTTTGCGCAGCAACATGACTCGACGATTCCTCCTCAGGGTCGTTGCCTCGTGGACGCAAATTTCCTTCAATCCAATTACAATTCAGTCGTGTATGCAGGGCCGACTTGGCATATGAGTAGTACCACCTCCCACGGCAGGTTATCCTGCATCAACACTTCACCACAATCTCGCTCAAATGGAGAAGCAAGGGGACGAGATCCGCGAACTCGCAAGGCGCTGCGTCTCAGATTTAACAAGCGGGCGTGCAGAGGGAATCCTCCGTGACCGATGCCCCCGTAATAAAGAACCCCTATCAAAACATTCCCACCGAGCATTCGTCGCAAGACCTACCCGAAAGGGAGACGCCGCCCCTCTGTTGGTGCAGGGACACATGCAAGTTCTTCAGGTCTAAGCAGCGGCTCAGCTTGGGTATGCATTACTGGGGTTGTGCCAACTACTCCTCGGACTATCTCAACCGCCGTTGGGACACAACCCGCTATTGGCAGCCAGTAAGGACCGGTTACAATATGTTCCCCTACAATTTCTCTTTCAAAGTACGCACGTACTAACAGCCTCTCCTGTCTACCCGTAGTCCTTGGATCCACTATGTGGCTACAACAAGTGGATCGACGAAGGGATCCACCCACAGGACCAGTGGTGTCTCGACTGCGATGAGTGAGATGTCGAGAGGGACCACAAGAAGAGGAAGGAAGAGCACCACAACGAAGAGCACAATGAGTGTATCTGGCGGGAGACGCAAGCTCATTTCGTGGCGTGCAGGCGCAGGGAGCGTGAGGCTCACGAGAGGGAGCATGAGAAAAAGAGGGAAATGGCGGCCGAGGCCAAGGCAGCCGGTGAGGAGTACAACGCCGAGCTCGGAAGGAAGGGCAAATAGCCTCGGTCCACATAGTAGGTCAGGCCATTCCGTAATAGTCCCTTGTCCTACCCGTCATGTTTTTTACTCTCCTCTGAAGGCATCTATACTTACATGGTCTGGATGCTTATGTCATAGTAATAGCGATGATGACTCAAGCAATTAGCCGAACCATCATGCCATGTGACCACGTGTAACGTGCTTGCGTCTGCAGACTCTAATGTAGTTTAGGTTCTGTGCCTCCTACTTTACCTTCGGTCGATTAGCAGTCAACTGACTATTGGGTTTCTCAAGACCCAGTACATGTCGCCGTCAAAATCACTATTGGCCATCTCATCGGCCAAAGATCGTTTTCCAAAAGTAGGGAAAAGTATAGCATATTTGAAATATCCCACAACCTCCTTTGGACCGCTAACGTTTTAGGGCATCTTCATAATCACAACGAGCGTTCCAGCCCCTTCAATTGCATTCTGTAGAAACTCCATAAAGTACTCTACTTTAACTCCACCATAGTGAGGAAAGGTGGGCAGCCCAGAGGTCCGGAGCTTCGAATGTCCGCATTTTAGAGAAAAAACATTAATTGTGATATTTGGAGGGACTCGTGGTGAGACTTAAAACATTAATTGTTTTTTTGAGTCCTCGTATACTATGTTTGATTCATCAATCAACTCATTCAAAAGCTTAAACTATTGACTTTCAACTCATCCAAAAGATGAGTTATTCTACTTATAATAAAGAATAAAACAAGGTGCTTCAAAGAGTTGAAGGACTGGGCGCCACATAATTTTGGATCAGTTTTTTTTTTTATCATTGATGGCCGGATAAAAATAGTTCTAGAAGGAAGCTGTAACAGAAAAAAGAAATATTCTTACAAAGTGTGCTCAAAGGTTTGGGCATACTTTACAATAAATCTGTGATCACGTTACACGTGTACGCATACACACACACACACACACACACGAGTGGCTTCCACTGTTCCACAATGTTCCTTTCTTTTCATATGCATTCAAATTTTGGAGGAACCAAGAAAAAATAGTGAAACGATAAACATCTTCAAAGCGGAGGAGTTTCATAATGAATTCTACCTTGTACAAACAAATTTGAATAATTCTAGAATTTAATTTTAAAATTGTAAACCATTCATCGATTCAAGCCCAAATTAAATTAAACCGTGAGTTCAATTCATAATTTATACATCGATTCAAGTCCAAATTAAATTAAATTAAACCTTGTTATTTCCTTTGAGTTCTTTTTATTTCTTTTCAATTTTTCATTTTAGGTCTTTTGAAAGCTTTTAAAAAGTAAAATAAATCATTTGTATTTTATCGGATTAATTGGAAATATTAGAAAATGAAAAATATTTTAAATGAATAAAATAAACTTCAATTAAATTCAAAATTATTTTATTAAATCTATTCATGTTCCAAGGATTTTTATAAAATTTTCTTGAAATTTATTTTATTTTTTATTTTTTGGGTTTTTTTCACTTTTCTTTTCTTTGTCTCTCCTCTTTGAAGCTTGCTGCCGCCTAGAACAACACACCTCCTTGCTGTTACCGGGTGGCACAATAGCTTGACTGCTGTTGTCTGGGGGCACAACACACGAGAGCTGAGGGCACAACACACGAGAGCTGAGTGCTAAAAGTAGAATTTCGTATATAGAGAGGCTACATTTGGAATTACAGTGCGCTGGGGCGATAGTGCCCAAAATTCCTATTTAGAGAGAGAAAAAAAACTCCGACGAGTGGACCTAGGGCCGGGGCCACATGGCAGTTAGCTAGCTGGTGGTGGACTGGTGATGCCGTGGCCCGTGGCTACGTGGGCTTTCGAGGGAGGTGACGTGGCGGCACACCTCACCAGCGCGGCGACGTCAGCTCACCTACTTTTTTCACTCGCTCACTCGTCACATGTCGCTGATGCTTCTCATCTCCTACTACTCTACTTCCACTTATTAACCCACCGTCCTCTCCTTCCCCGATTCCCCCGCCTCTTCCGCCGCGAGATCCGGCTCCGCTTCCAGAAGCCTCGGGAAGACCCGCCCCATGAGTGTCTGATCGGCCGTCGCCATGGGCTGCGCTGGATCCACCCCCAAAGTCGATGGTATTCTTCCCTTGGTGCTATATTTTTTTGCTTGGTTTCCTTTGTTTTTTGTTCTTGTTTCCTCGTTAGGTACTAAGATCAGAGTTGAATTGTTTCCATAAACTGCGACCAGGGCTAGGAGTAGGATTAAGTCGTTTGTTCATTAGTCTTCTCAGTTCTTGATTGAATTGTATTTGTAACCGTTTAAATCCTATAGTTTAAGCTATCGATTCACGCGTCGTGCAAGAATTCAGTGGCAGAATTGTTTATTGGGACGAATTTTAGTGTCACCTGTGGATTACTGTTATGTGGTTTGTATTGGATTTGCTACTTGCTAGTGTTGCATAATTGTAGTGTGTCCTCATGGAATTCGTCCAATTGTGGTTAGGGCGTCAGGCTATCAGTACAGTCGAGTGAGAATTGGAAATTCCTGTGTCATGGAGGTAGCATTTGGTTAGTGAGGAGATAACATTATCAGTATCATGAAATGCAAATGACATGATGGTTATATTCTCTAGGAGGACAAAAGCTATTTTATATTTATCTTGCAAAAGCAAAGATGAGTCTATGAGAGAAATGAAGTGACAGTTTATTCTCACTATTGGATAAAAGAAGGTCTGTTCGCATTAAGTAAAATTGCTTTTCATCAATTGCTAACACCTTATCTAGTTCCAGGTACTTTATTAGGTGGAGCATTTCAGAAAGACGCACTCATTTGTTCAAGTGCTTTGTTTACTTAGTATTCAAAGTGATCACCTTTTTCCCCTTAAAATATTTGTCTGTTCGCTGATATAGTGCTTCCTAATTTTAGCATTAGTTATACTTCTTTAGAGAGTTCTATGACCTGCTAACACTGCTCTAAATACACGTAAGTCATCTATTCACAAAAATGCTTTTAAGTTTGTGTAGAAAGTTGTGTTGTAACAAGTAGCTATTTATTGCGGCAAGTTAATAAAAGAAGGGCATCCTGCTCTTACTGACAATTCCTGTAACTAGATTCCTGCTTGTCAGTTAGACACATTATGTCATGGCATGTTGATAGCTTGACACAATGTGTTTGACCCTTTGGGGGGTATTTTTCAGATTTTTCTTTTACGTTATAACTCCTTGGTGTCTTTGGATTTATTCAATAATTAATATTGAACATTTTCTCCTTAATACAGAGAACAGTAAGAAGCTGAAAAGGCCAAAGCCTTGGAAGCACACTCAAGCAATAACACCAGCACAACTCAAACAGATGCGTGATGAATTCTGGGACACAGCTCCACACTATGGTGGCCAGAAAGGTAATTAGCTGTTTATGCAAAGCTGATTGGAAGTTACTCTTCTATTGATAACATTTATGTGTGATGCATGTATACTGTTAAACCTGCCAATTTTGGTTCATTTTGCTAGAGAAATGTCTTTGCTGTTAGTATATATTTTCTTTTTACTGTTTAAATGATCACTGAGTATGTTTAATTTGACCTGTCCAAGTAAAATTCTTAAAAGAGAAAAATTCAGGACCTGTAAAATACTACTACATATAACATGGACTTCATAGTTAGAGTTGATAGTGACCCCTGAATTCATTGGTGCTAGCTAGCACGCACATGAAATACAAGTCTTATCAAATGAAACGAAAACACTAAATAAAATATTAGTAAATACCTAGTGTTACTGGGAATCAGATTCCATTGCTCGGTTTCTAAGGTCCTTTATCTACTTCCCTGTCTGGATAATCTTTGCTCAGTTTTGTTGTACAACTAGCAGTTGGTTTCAAATACGAGAAAGTTTTCATGAGTCACTGATTGAGGCAGGTTTTATTGTATAATGGTATCATGGTTTGAACTTTCAAACGTGGTTCTTTAACTATAACAAGGTACTTTGACAAGTATAGCCTTGGTGTTGGTGATATGTTACTTTCTGTTTGTACAGAGATTTGGGATGCACTTAGGGCAGCTACAGAAGCTGATTTAACTCTTGCACAAGCCATAGTGGACAGTGCTGGAATCATTGTTTCAAATTCTGACATGACGCTTTGTTATGATGAGAGAGGTGAGCATATCTTCATTGGCAATTGTTGTTTTTTTCCTTCACTGATTGTACTATTTTGTTCAACTATATCGTATAGGACTAATACTATATGACCTTCAAAACTCTGTTGCAGGTGCCAAGTATGAGCTTCCTAAGTATGTTTTGAGTGAGCCAACAAATTTGATCCGTGATGCTTGAATGAAGACTTACAACATGAACATAAAATAGACCCGTGTACATGATGTAAATCGTTCATTTGATCGCTGATTCAGGATTGTATTGCTCAGAACATCAATGAAGTTCCTTTTCACGCTCGATAGTTATGCTCTTACGCTCTGTTGCAGTCTTGTCTCTGAACTTCCTTGTGCTGAAGTCTGAAGATCGTCAAGCCCAGTCAGCCGCTTCCCCAATATAGTAGGTAGTATGTACTAGGTACTGACTTTGCTGCATAATCCATATGTTGCACTTGAAGAATAATTGCACCGTGTCTATTGCAAATTGTAGTGCTACTCCATTTAGTAACTGTGCTACTTAGTTGCGGTTGTACTGAAAGCCAACGAGTCCAGCAGCACCGCAAACAATTCAAAGGTGTCATGGAATGTTTCACCTGGTTCTGTACAATGAGCAGGACATCATTGCTTCAGTACTGATGCAGAAAAGTTTGTAGTTGAACAAGCTGCAGACAGATCATAATAGATCAACCTATACGACAGTAGCAGGCAGGATACGATATATGAAATATCATTTTTATTCAGAAATCATGCAGGACCATGGTTGCGCATGATTTGCCTAGGCTTCTTAGAATAGCTGCTAGCTAGCATGCTAATGTCGGATCTGAGATCTGATCGGCAAGAATGAGGCTGCCAAACTGGCATGGTATGGTTAGGCAACCAGTAGAAAAACTGGGCACTTGTGTCTTGTGATGGACTACAGCAGGATTGGACAGTACGTAGACGCTTCATGGAATGATGCAGTACTGATAAATCTGGATCGCATTCTAGAGCAGTAGGACGTGCAGCCAAGTCAATTTTCAGGGACCCAGGTGAGCGCTGATTTTGCCGAAGAATAAGTACTGCTATTTAAGCTGGGCCATTTTGTGATCTATTTCTGCCAGACCACAGCAAACAACAGTACTTACTAGTCAAGATACTAAGTCTGATGTGCTCGGAAACTCATAACCACATCTATTTGCAAAACTAACTTCCAGCAACATCATCTATTTTTGGGATGGAGATAGTAGTTCTGGAACCAGTGAAATGGATGTATAACAACAAGCTCGATACAATAACGCATGGCCAACAACTTGTGACAACTTAATCTCAAATTTCGAGCCTACACACTTTGTTTCATACAATTGTCCGGTATATTGCCGGTGGCGCTTGGAAGGGCGGGATGCGTGCGTGATTGCGTGTCCTTGGACGTGAGAAAAGGCACCAGACACGCGAAGTGGAGCCAAAGGCACGAAATGGAGCACGCATTTGTTTGATTTTGTGCACAGATTCCCGGCTACGTAAGTAAACTTTGTTTATGTCAGCATGGGTTAGGCAGGAATCCGCAGGATTCCGCCTCCTTCCTTTCCTTCGTTCTTTCCGCCCTCAGTTGCGCGGAGGCGGAGCAGCCCACGTGCACGGGAATTTTTTTAAAATAATATTAATTTTAAAAAAATCACAAAATACATAGTCAAATTTCTTTTTAACAAAAATATGTGTATGTCGCTAGTTGAAATGGTAACAAGCTCCTGTCATCATTTGAAATAGCGACATGATTCTATTTAATGTCGGTCGCCGTTCAACCTATCTATCACCATTTGAATTGACGATTTGCTTTGTAGAATATGCAAATCGCTGGTTCAACTGGCGACAAAGGCTGGCTATATAAATCCTAAAAATCAGATGAAAAATCATTTTAATTCCAAAAAAAAGAGAAGAGAGAGGACGAGGGAGAAGTGACGTCGCGAAGCTCTACCGGTTCGTAGCGGAGGAGAGAGAGAAAGGGAGAAGTAGATCTGGTCACTCATTTTGCAGGTAAATGTTCTTACAACTTTGTACTTAATTCGAAACCTGATAGGTTAGCAAATAAAAGTAGCAACATAGAATTCAATGGATTAGATAATTTTAGCTGTATTGCAGTTTGATGTAGCACATCATTTTAGTTGTGTATAATCTAGTTCATCGTATAGATATTATTTATGGTGCAGTACTCGAATGATTTAGAATTAATCCGCAAAAATACTAAGACCACTATGTAGGTTTTCATTTTTACACGGTAAATATTCTGTTAATGCTGAAAATACTTTTTTAAACTAGGAAAATAGCAAGACACATCTAGAAATTATAAAAAAAAACCAGAGATACTACATAGGGTATGTAGACCTGAACAAAAATATTGTGAAGTTAATTTTTGTTTCCATTTGTATATAGTAAATATTTTATAAATGCTGGAGACACTTTTCAAACAAGGAAAGTAGCATGATACCTAAAATTGCAGAGTAGCTAAATAGGGCATGTAGAGCTTAATCAAAATAATCCTAACTTAATTTTGGTTTCCATTTGTGCATGGTAAATATTATGCTAATAACGAAAATACTTTTCAAACTAGAAAAATAGCAAGACACCTCTAAAAATTGTTTTAAAAAAATACATAGTAGCTACATAGGGTATATAGAGCTGAACTAAAATATTGCCAACTTAATTTTTGTTTTTATTTGTACACGGTAAATATTTTGTAAATGTCAGAGACACTTTGCAAACAATGAAAGTAGCATGATACCTAAAAAAATGTATAAAAATTGCAAAGTAGCTAAATAGGGTATGTAGAGCTTAATCAAAATAATCCCAACTTAATTTTGGTTTTCATTTGTGCACGGTAAATAATTTGTAAACAAGGAAAATAGCAAAGTATCTATAAAAAATTCTATGAAAATGCCAGAGAAGCTAAATAGGGTATGTAGATCATAATTAAAATATTGTCAACTTAATTTTGGTTTCTATTTGTACATGGTAAATATTTTGTTAATGACGAAAATACATTTCAAACTAGAAAAACAGGAAGACATCTCTAAAAATTCTATTAAAAAAAATCAAGAGTAGATAAATAGGGTACGTATACGTTAATTAAAATATTATGAACTTAATTTTACTTTCCATCTGTACACAGCAAGATACCTCTAAAAATTTGTACGTCGATACAGTTGTGTGCAGATCACTTTCGTATGTGTCGTTAATCGTGCAATAATTGAGTTAATTAGATATGTTGTTTCTTATTACTTTTTGTATACGTTTCATGTTATTTACAATGTATGCACTGAATTTTTAAGTATGGCAGACCCAGGAGACGCTGCGTAGTGGTCGTACGAGTTGCTTGACCCAGCCGTTGACGTGGGTCACCGTAGCTGCCTCAGTACCATCCTCCCCTAGGAGGGCGAGGCGGCAATTGAGCTTGGCGCGTTGCGGCTGTGCACGCCCATGAGGACATGGAGGGTGGACCCACGTTGGGTTCCGAGGTACATTGTAGTTGTGACCCTCGAGTACTCAATTGCAGTCTGACTACTTTGGGTGGACTCACGTATGTTCTTAATCCTTTCGACGCAGGTTGAGAGCGGCAGGCCTACTTCCACTACTGAGGATGGTGGAGACGGCGTGGGAGGACGACCAGGACCACACAAGCGGTGGTCGAATGTCGAGGCAATTTTCATACGACCGGTGCCTCCTAACAGCACTGGTTGACCGGTGGAGGTCAGAGATGCGCACGTTCCACCTTCCGTGCTGGGAGATGGCGCCGATGCTTCAGGACGTGACCTTCCTGACCGGGTTGCCTTGCGTAGGCTTCCCCTTGGCGGCGCACGACGTCTTGGCCACGTGGTGCATGGAGTTCCTCACGAGATTCCAGGAGGTGCTGCCGCCCAACACCGGCTATAGGGAGTTCAGCAGTACTCACAAACTGTCGTTGAAGTGGATCTGCTAGTTCTACGTAAGTTTTTATAACTATTGTCTTTTCGCTTCAATTGCTTTATGCAACTTACTGATGTATCTCTGTCTTCTTGCGGCCGGAGTGTATGGCAGAGGACGCACCCGACTGCACGATGACACTACTACAGAAAAGGCCTTCACAGATGGTTCAAAAATGTCATCACAGACGGTTTCGTGAGCCGTCTGAGTTTATGGGTCAGTAACGACATAAGTCATCACAGACGGTTTTTGAACCGTCTGTAATACATAATATCACAGACGGTTATTAACTCAAAACCATCTGTGATAGTCGACAATCACAAACGGTTTGTAGATGAAACCGTCTGTGATAGTCGAAAATCACAGACGGTTTCATCTACAAACCGTCTGTGATAGTCTACTATCACAGACAGTTTCATCTACAAACCGTCTGTGATATTCTTTTGCATTGCTAAATCTATTTCTGCTTATTGGCTAGTCTCAGGAAATGCTAGCCATGCCCTCTGAAACAAGCACATCCAATTCGCATTCATTTCAGAAGCACATCAAATTTGCATGCATTTCAGAAACAAGCACATCCAATTCACAAATCAATTAACTAAAATTAACCATTAATGTACATTAATTTACACACATATACCATTAAGTTCAATCTACCCCAATCAAATTCAATCTACATTGTGGAAACTCCCATCTGGATTTATGACCTAACTGTTCAGGAATGACGCAAGGTGTGATCGAACTTTTATGAGCTCGCTCTGTTCCAACGCAGTTTCAGCGATGGTCGCAACCTGTCGATAGGAAGATTAAATTCATGCTTATATAAATTGGTAAGTATATATGAAATAATTGTTGCAAGATTGACAAACCTGAGGATCATTGGTGATCGCGAAACCGATGAGTAGTTCCATGTTGTGGCAAACATAGTATCCACAGACGTTGCGGCCCGGTGGCTGCTGGTGGCACTGCAAAAATAGAATTAGTTAGTTCGAGAGGCATTACTACGAAGTGTTATATAGGATTAACGTGTGCTAGCTAGCGAGTACCGGGAAAGTTAGATCGTGTTGCAGCCACCTTCTCCTGCAATTCCATCCTCTAGCATATAACACATCAAACAGTCTATGTGACTCCAAGAAGTTAGCCTTAGCCATTGCAAAGGAAGGAAAGACTACAATAGAGTTTCTATGGAGGAAATATGTTTACCTGTTGATTAAATTCCGGATAACTATGAAGTTGTGAGTGGAACTCTTTAGGAAATCTAGGTATATTACCCATTTCCGTTTTGGTATAATTACAATTAGAATCCAGTGGAAGCTACACAGGTATATCAGTATGGTCATTAAACCTAAGTTCGTGTTGCTTATAAAGTACAAATCAACAAGTATAGCCAGTAGTGCAACACTTACTTCTGGTTGTAGGGCAAAAGTATGCATTCCTTGTTGCGGCGAGCCAGGAAAAACTCTATAACGTAATTCTCGACGAATATTGCATTCGCCTTGATGGTTTGCTCGGAGACCACATGTGGGTCGAGGAAACATATCGGTGAATTGCTTCTTTTGGCTTCAAACATCATGTATCTAAATACAAAAGCAAGGAGTTATATATAACATTTATCGGTATTACACAAACATTGACCGTGATTGTACACACTTACAGTGTCCAGCATCGTATGAGTGAGACGTCGAGCTCGTTGAGGTTGAAAAGACAGAACAAGTCCTCGAAGGTCACCGTGAAGACACAGTCTTGATGCACGTGGTTAAAATGATCCTCCTTGAACTTGACGGTGACACCCGTCGTTTGTTCAAATTAGCTTATTGGCCTGCTCCATATACCATGTATGCAATGTTATTGTAACGTCCCAAAATTTGGCTTTTCAAAAATCTTCTAAGTAGTTTAGGTCTCTGGAAAATTTCACCAATTTTATTTGAATTAATAAAGCTTAATTGGGAATTTCCTAAATTAAAAATATTTAATTTGACTAATCTAAACATCAATTTAAAGAAAAACAATTTTAGTTGGCTTCCTTGTGCTCCAAGAAATTTTTGTGTATTTTCTTGGATTTTTTAGAATTTATTTCGTATTTATTTGACCCCATTTGGATTTTCAGCTTTTATTTTAAATCCTAAATCATTTCTAAATCCGGGAATGATTGTGGGCCGAATCTGGCTCGGCCCACTTCAACTCCCTCTCTCCTCCGCCCGTTTCCTTCAAATTAATGGCCACCACTGTCGCTCGGCCGTCTGCTCATTGCTTTGCTCACTTAGCTCAATCATCGCCCGCCTAATCGGGTGCGTCGCCATAAACCCTAATCGTGCAGGCCCATACCACATTGCGGCCGCCGCCATCGCTAAGCGTGCACGCCACATCAAGATAGTCGCCGCCGCTTGGCGTCCGCGTCTGCGACGCACGCCCGAGGCACCATAAATAGGTCGCCTGGTGTGCCTCGCCCGCCTCATGACGCCGCCACAGCGTGCCCTAGCCGCCGCCGCCCCGAGTCATCTTCTCCAAACCCGGCGCTGGTCGTCTTCGCCCGTGCTCCATCCCTACGCCTCCTCACGCCGTTGTGCTCGCGTCACGGAAGGGGCGCCGTCCCCCTCTCCTCGGTGCGCGCACCATCCGGAGCTCCCGAGCCTCCCACCGCCGGCGCCACATCATCCACCAGCAGCTCCGGCGGCCGCTCTTTCTTCGTCGATCTAGCCTTCTCCGGTGAGCTCCGCCATCCATCAACCCCACCTCCACCTTCCCCATCTCGCGTTCTATCTGATGCCCCTAATTCCTTCGCCAGAGCTTCGTCGTGGCTTGTCGTCAACCTGTGACCCACCGTCACCGCTTGGATGCTCGTCGCCAGCGATTTCCGATGATCCCCGCTGCCGTGCCGCATCACCAGAACCGCCTGCCCCATTTTTGCCCTCGCCGGAGTTCAATCGATCGTCGTTCGACGCCGACAAGGAGGACCTGCAAAGTCCATGGCTGCCTTCACCTCTGTGTGTCTTCCATGTGGGTCACAGCAGTATATACCCTTATCTATGTGCTCCCTTGGACCATGCATGTTTGAAGTAGATGTCAGTACAAGATGTGTGTATGTGCGCTAGAAGAGATGCATTTTTTCTTATCTGACCTTCGGATGAGTGGCCCTCTTGCCATTCATTTAATCCAATCGACATATCTATCTCTGTCTCTTACATGTTGACCCCACATGTCATCCACCCAAATTAAAGCCCTATTTGTTTCTCTCTCTTACATACGGGTCCCGCATGTCAGTCAACCTTTGGTCAAACCCTAGCCATGAGCTTGGTCCACCATGGACTAGCATATCTTCGTGGACCTGGTCCATAGACCAGTGGCCCACATGTCAACCCCTAATCCTATTTTCGGGAATTAATTTAATTCTTGAAAAGTCTTTTATCTTGTTGGTCTCACATGTCGCTCTCTTTACCTTATTTCTAGAACTATTTTAATTCTAGAAATTCATAAATACCAGTTAACTCAATTTCTGAAATCCAATTGGTCCCACATGTCATTCACTATCCTTGTTCTCCCTCACTTACCAGTGGTCCCCACTTGTAAGTCTCCATTTCTGTTTAGTTATTTTAATCCGAAAGAATATTCTTTGAATATTCTTCTCTCTCGATTTCATCATTTTATGTGATTATTCCAAGGGTCATATCTTTTGAATTCGAACTCCGATTGAGTTCATTCAAATTCCTAGATTCATCTCAATTCAATATCTATTTATCTGATATTTTTATTTATTTTTGGAGTTTATTTGCTCTCTGTTATTTATTTGTTTTGGTTTATTTGCTTGTTTGCGAGTAGACGTTGATACTACGAGAAGTGTTGATCAAGAAGGAGCTGAAGATCAAGACAGTAGAAGATTAAAGATAAATAAAGATCATTATTGCTATAGCAAGGCAAGTTATACCTTTGATCATATTGAACCCAGTTTTCAAAAGTTATATTGATTCAAAGTATTGCATTTACTTTAATTATTTATTTCAATGCTTTTGGGATTAGTTAATATCCAATTTGTTATGACCTCCTTGTCTAATTGTATGCCATAATCTTTTGTCACCCTAGTTTGGTTTATTTAGTTGGTGCTAGTGTATTACCAACGTGGGTTGGTTAGATGCGATTAGTTTGCTTAGCCATACCACGAGTCATCATATCATATAGTTGCAAATATAAACTTGACTAAGTGGCTATGGAACTATGTGATAGAAACTGTGTGCGCTATGTGCTATTACTCGTTGATGGCATATGTTGCATTTAACCAACAAAGGGGGAAAGGTTTTAGACTTGAGGCAAGTGGGTCATGTGATATTTTGGTGGAGCTATGTGCGTGGGCTTAATAACCTGTGTGCATAGGGATTTGTAGTTTAATTGGAAGTCTTGCCTTGGTCAATTAAGGACTTAACTTTGTGCGCCATTGAACTGAGTCTCTCGTACAACCACATGCCTGGTATGGGACGGGCCTAACTTAGTAAGTTATGGATTCTTGACATTGGTACTCAGGTAGTAGGTTAGGCTGTGTGCATGGGTGGAGGTGTGCTACCAAGTAGTCACATCACGGGGCGGTTCGCCGTGTCCCTGTCCAACGGTGTTTGTCGGACTGACTTCCTGTGTGGGGTTGTCTGGCGGTTTGTAAGCACACTGGGAGTATCAATGCTTGAGATGAAGTTTCCGAAAGGTTTTGTTGTGATCACCGATCCGCTTGATTGCATCTTGTGGGTAAAGTGTACAAACTCTGCAGAGTGTTAAACAATCTATTCGAATAGCGCGTCATGATCATGGACATGCTCGGGGATTTCACACGAGGGGTAGATTTTCATAAAACTTGGGATGGGACAGCTCTATGAGATAACTTATGCAGCTGTGTGAATAACTTGATTAGGCTATGTGTCTTTGTGAAAACAAATGATAAAACTTATTATTGTCTATTTGTTTTGAATTATGCTTTCAATCTATTATTTGTATTCAATCGCAAATGTTGCATTTCTGCAAAATAACCACAGAAGTCATTCCTTTGGAATAAGCCTGCATCTATAATTGCATTTCTGTGGTATGACTTGCGAGTACGGTGTGTACTCATGCTTGCTTTATTAAAACAAGCAGAAGTGAAAGGATCGCCAATCAACAAGGTCTACTTCAAGGATCGTGGAGAACTAGGTCGTGCACTTGTTACCATTGCTCGTGGGCATATGGACGGGCTTCACTGAAGTTATTCTGTTTCGTTCCGTTGCAGCTTCATTAAGGTATCTGCCATCTGAAGCATTAATTGTAAGCTTTGACCATAAGGTCTCTACTCTGATGTTTATTGTTATTTGTCTATTTATTATCTATCTTTGTATATGAAAATGATATTTCACTGATGTTGCCACTGTGTGCACTAGCGTGATCCTGAACTAGTGCAGTATACACAGAGGGTCCAGAATTGCATATTTTGGGTCCCAACAGTTGTGCAAGCCAGTCCTAGGGTAGGGCTATCTAACCTCTCGACCAACGGCTCGTCTAGCACGAATTTCTGGGCCGGCAAGAAGGGGATATCAGAACAGGAGTCGACCGTCTTCGATTTGCCCTTCTTTGCCTTGCTTTGTATAGGTCGACTTCACAAGAGTCGATCGAGCACGAGGTGTAGATGCATCGATCTGCAATGGGCCCTTGCCACGCTCGGTCAGCAGTAGCTTTGGTGCGATCGGCTCGTGGACTTGATACCGTTGCAGGACATTCTCGTGAAGTTGACACCGGAGCAGGTAGCTCCAGGTAGATGTCCCCCTTGGACCACTGGATGAATGTTCCAATGGCTACTGGGGCTTGTGTTCTTATGTGCACTGTTGCTCATATGGAGGATTTGGATGGGCAAAATAACAGTGGGTGGATACTAATTTGTGGGTGGTTCATGTGCTTGTTGATATGTGAAGTTCATACCGAGATTCATTTTTGGATAAAAGACTGGGGAGTAAACGGGCTACCTTGTCGGTTGATGGTCGGTTTGGTTCGGGAAAGAACCAGATGCTGATTTTGTCAATCACTTTCTTGATTCGGTGAAGCTGGTGGTTGGCTTAAGTTGGGTTCTGTCGTCGCCTCCTCCTATGGTTGTGGCCTCCTGTGCTTGTTCCTCCTCCTAGGCCTCGTTGTCCTGCTGCTTTGCCCTGCTTTTCCTTCGGCTGGATGGATGGTTTGGAGGTCGGGAATGGTGTTGTGTTTGGCTGTGACTACTGGTTGCTAGTTGTGGATAGAAATGCTTTCTCTCTCTCTCTTGCCTGACTTGGACTCGGCCTTATTTATTGCCTGTGCTCCTTGTGCTCTCCTACGTAGGCAGGGGCTTCACTGTGCACAGTTGGGGGGGGGTTGGATCTGGATATTTTGCTCGGTTGTGTTGCCTGTGAAGGAAATGAACTGGTGGTGTTTGTTTTGTGTGGCCTTGTGATGTTTTGATTGAGGGTGAGGCTTATGGGGAGGTGCATTGTGGGGTTTGATGTTGATGGGGAGGTGCTCTCGGCTACTATTTTTCAGATTCTCCACGGTTCGGTAATTCGGTATAATCGTGGGTGTCGGATTCTAATAAACGCCGGGTGATGAGACCTACTAAAGGGCTATGGTGCCGACTAATCTAGGTTGGTATGGGAATCTCGGGGAGCTTTAGACGATCTGATGGCAATATTTCTTTATTTCTAATTCATTTTATAGCCTTTGGTTTGCTAATGGTCTTTTGGTTGTTGGTGGACGAGGGAAATGTGGACAATTTTGGGTTGGTCGCGGAAAATAGCTCGACTGGTTGGTGATAGACGGACAATGATACAAGGAAGGCCTTGGGCGACATGCAATGCAGAATTTTATTTTATTCTTTTCTTTTGTATAACTTTTATTTAATCTTTTGGAATTAGTTCTTGTAATTAATTCTGTGCTTGTTTACTACTTTACTTTTACTTGCAATGAATTCCTGTAGTTCGATTGAGAATATAACAATGTTGTTCTATTACTTTTGAAAGTCATATTGCAATTCATTCTGAGATTGTTTTAATATTGTTCGCCCACTTGAAATGAATTCGCATTGTGATTTAGATAATAGATTGTATTAAGGTTGTTTGTCCGCTAGCGATGAATTATTGTGATTGACTTCGAGTTATATCGACGATTTATTGTTGCGACTATAATTTATTTTGCAAATTCTGTTGTTGAATTCAGATTGTATTATTTTATATGAAATTTCGTAGTGATGTGTTCAAAATAATTCTAGGCTTTATGTTTTGTTCTTGATTAGAAAATTTCAATTTACTACTAATTATCGATTAACGTTGTTTAATTTAGTTTAAAATTTCTAGGTTTTTACATGCAACTTCTTCTAATGGATCGACGGCCCAGACATATACAATATGGCGTTCATCGAGCGGAAGTACATGTTGAACTATGCGATGCGAGCCGAGACCTTCAAACACTGGAAACCTTACGTAGCCAACTGTATTGAAAAGGCACCGAAGGAGCCCAGGAAACCAGGGTGGTGGTGGAGAACCCCCAAACAGGAAGCTAAGTACGACCAGGCCATGCGCACGACGGACAAGGGGAACGCTCATGCTAGTGAGACCGGCGACCGTCCTAGCGCTCGCTCGGGTACAGTTTGGATCGAATACGTATACGTAAGTTATGTTCAATTTGCATCATGATTATTAATTTGGCCTTGCGTTGTGCTATCATAACATCATTCAATCGTCTAGCTCATCTCGCAGAACATGGCTGACTTTGAGATTGGCCGCCATCGCGGGTAGTCTAGAGACAAGGGGAAGGGACCGATGGGCCGCCAGGACTAGTTGATTTCATTCCAATCAACCTTTTTTTTTCCAATTCCAAAAAGCCACACATGCATCGTAGGTGTATTTCGGTTTATTGATTCGTGCATGTTGGTGTATCTGATGTACGTAACCAAACCCAGCGCGCCATGTAATTCACAATTAAATTGTGGAGTTTTTAAAACTTACATCCCTTTTCCCAAATATTTCGACTATTAAATATTACGGAATCTTTTCCGGAATAGATCGGTTCCACGAACAATATAATCGGGACAACAACACGCACGGCAACCCTAAACCCATTTTTTTTTCCGCTCCGAAGGGGCTGTTTGTGTTATTGCGCCGCCGAACTCGCGTTCCAAATTGCACCACCAATCTCGCATTTTCTAGTTCACATTTCGTTATCTTATCCTATTTCGAATTCCGAACTACATGAACACTTCAAGGTATTACCAACAAACTTCGTGAAATATACTAAATCTTTAGGCTGAATTCTCTACACATAAATTAAAAAAATAAATAAATATAGGACAATCTCGTCATTTCAACCGGTGATAGGTTCCTAGCGCTAATTGAACTTGAAATGGCAAGATTGTCCTGTTGCTAGTTCAATTGGCGACAGAACTCTCTGGGCACTGTTCCCATTGGTGACAGGGATATTGTCGCTAATTCTGGGCACTGTTCCCATTGGTGACAGGGATATTGTCGCTAATTGAAATGGCGATAGGACAATTTCACCATTTGAACTGACGACAGTGACACATTCTATAATTTTTTTTGGCTATTTATTTTTATAATTATCTTTTGAATTAACATTATTTAAAACAAATCTGTGCGTTGGCCTTCTACGCTGAAAATGCAAGAATGGTGAAAATATTAAAAATTCGATTTTAATCAAACTTAGAAGTTAAAAAAAAACTAAAAAATTACCACATGTAGTGAAGGATATTCAGCTTGAACCAACTTTCATTATCAAAATTGAGAGAAATGGTTTTTTTGAAAGATCAAAACAGAGAAAAATAGTTGCATAGACGTTCAGGAGCAGAACGAGAAACTTATTACATGCTAGTTCTTACAAGCAGATTATTCCCCCAGTCAACTATGGACTACCTAACAATTCTTCACTTTGCCTTCCCCTCATGGAGTATTATGCAATGATTTGTCAATTTTCTCAGTAGAACCCATTAAATTTAGAATCGCCCGTGTTCATCGATACTGAGTAGAGTACTGCTCCTACAGTACCTTGCAAGAGCTCTGTACCTTGTTTGTTCTAGCTCTTTTATTGAAGAGAATCCAGAGTCCAGACTGGTACCTTGGTACATGTGGAGTTTTTGGCTAAAATACCGACATATTGTCTGTGCCCCATAGGACCGGATTTGCTTAGAACGCGACATATAGCGAATCCAGCCCCCAAGGCGCGTAGAAATGCCTTGTCTGGCCCCAGGGGCACAGAAATACCACATCTAGCCCCCAGGTGTACGAAAATACCATCGTCCGGCCCTATGGGCGCAGAATTACCCTCGTCCGGCCCCCAGGGGTGTGGATTCTCTCTCCTCTAGAAATGTACTGTTTGTAGGAATATCTAAATATAGCAAATTAGCTCGAAAAATTATGAAAATTTTCATGTAGTCTCCTCACACAGTGTACTTTTTGTGTGTGATTTTTCTATAATTTTATAGGTTCACCATCTTGCTCGAAAATTCCTTTAAGGCTAATTTTCGTAAGAATTTCTAAATATAGAAAATGGGCTCCAAAAATTATGAAAGTTTTTGCAGTATCTTTACATAGTTTAATTCCTTGTGTAATTTTTTGAGAATTTTATATGTTCTTCATTTTTATCTACAATTCCTTAAAGCTACTGTTTGTATGGAAATGAAATAATCGATTTGAGAAAAATTTCAAAAACAGGCTCAAAATACTTTCCACATTTATTTTCAGTATAATTAACCCAAGTTTACAATTTTTTGAAATTTTCTAATCCCCGGGGCCCGGACTTTCCTCATCCTAACCCCTAGGGCCCCAAGGGTGCGGTAGCCCCAACCCTTTATTTTTTAAAAAACTAAAATCTTGCTTTCGGCGCCCCCGGATTCTCGCTGAAATATGAAAAATATTGTTTGATATGATTTTATCACATGTGATAATACCTTCTCCCTCGACAATGAAAGTTTGATCTGATTAGCAAGGGCGGGACAGGCAGCCGACCATGTGAAATAATTTGTGGAATGAATTTTTTGGTACGTATGACAATATTTACTTCTTCTTCTTTTTACCTCTGTAAAGAAGATAAAAAATATGCAATGCAATCATCATGGTACTGCATGCACAGTCATATATATGCAATACAATCATCATTGTACTGCATGCATGGTACCACTCTTTTCTTTAATCTCTCGATGATGTCCAATTTCCAAATCATAACTGAGCTGCTCCTTAGTCCAAAGTAGCTAGGCATGCACTGTGTCTCGCACTTCCAAAACAAACCCTACTTTTATCTAGTCTTAGTTAGGTGCACGCACGTACGCCTGCATGATCGAGCTAGCTAGCTAGGCCTAAGCTTAACTTATCCATGCATACAGAAATGGCTAGCTAAATGGCTAATATATATGTTTGCTACCTTCAGTGATTTTTTTCGCGCAGAACCTGTGCTATTTTTGCCAATTCGTTTGCGGGGTACTATTTTTGCAATTTCACTTCAGAACAGTGATATTTTAGCCAAAAACTCATGTTGTGTATTGAAGGGTGTCATATGTAGGCCGTCAAATCCAGAATCGAATGCTTAGGAAGATATGGCACATGTGGAGAGGATTGCATGAGCCGCGAATTAAAATACGCTTGGTTGATCGGGTGTCTCTGCATCTTATCTAGCATGTTGTACAATACAATATTAAAGAATGTCATCCATACTAAATTGATAAATTAACAAAGAATGTCCTATTTGATCAAGGTACATGTGATAATACCCCCTCCCCTGGCTGTGGTGTGTCGTGATTTCATGTGTAAAAAAATTGTGGAATTTTTTTTGTACATGTGATAATACATTTTTGGAATGAAATTATGTGATTTCATCTGAAAAAATTATTTGAATGATTTCGTGACATGTTGGCTGGTATGTGATAACGAATGTTTGATCTGATCAGCAGGGGTGGGCCAGGCGGGCGACCACGTGATTTTTTTTGTGGAATAATTTTTTTGGTACATGTGGTAATATTTTCTTGTTCTTTTTTTACCTTTACCCTATTCTTATCTTAGTCTTCGTAAAGAAGATAAAAACCGTATTGGAATGTTGCCGTGAAGTCAGAGTATGATTTCCTCTACGCCTCGGTCGACTTCGGGTACCGATACTATTTTCCTTCGTACTCCGAATAGTACTAATTGTAGTATTACTTTTACTGTCTACAATTTATGGTTTTGTCTGATCTGATCACTCCCCGGGGATGTGACGGTGTCATCACCGAGCTAGACGATGGCGACGGCGGGATTCAACACATTGTGGAAAGTATTTTAAGCATGTTTTTGAAATTGTCCTCAAATCGATTATTTCATTTGCATATAAACAATAGCCTTAAAGGTATTTTAGAGAAAAATACAAAACATATAAAATTCTAGGCACACTAGAAAAAACAAATACACTGTGTAAGGAGCTTTCACAAAAAAATCATAATTTTTGGATCTTATTTTCTATATTTATAAATTCCTAAAAACAGTATCCTTAACGGAAATTTTGAGAAGAATGAAAATATATAAAATTATGAAAAAAAATTACACAAGCAAATAAACTGTGTCAGGAGGCTCCACAAAAAAATTCATAATTTTTAGAGCTCATTTGCTATATTTAGAAATTACTACAAACAATACTTTTCTAAAGGAGATATAATCTGCGCCCCTGGGGGGGCGAACGAGGGTAATTTCATGCTCTTAGGGCCGGACGAGGGTATTTTCGCACCCCTGGGTGCTGAACAAGGGATTTTTGCGCTGCTGGGGGTCGGACGAGGCATTTTCGTGCCCTTAGGGACCAGACCATGCGTCGCATCCTCGACAAATCCGATCCTCTGAGGCACGGACAAGGTACTATTCTTGCTTTTGATATGCGTGGATGGCTAATTTTGCTATTGCACATGCTAGCAAAAAAAACTCGGTAGGTGTGTGCGCATCGACTGAGAAGTCAAATGTGTAAGAATTAAGAAAGGTTCGGTATTGATACTACGTACTGTGATCGCCAGCATTTTTTTTAACGTTGGAACGCAAAGTGAAGGATTTTTTTAAAATAACCTAGTTTTATTGCAAAATACAGTAATATACCTACATTTTTTATTTTACAGAAATAATCATCTGTCGCTCAACCGTTGTCGCCTAACGGTGTACAATGCATACCCTGCTAGCTGAGCGCCCTGTACACTTGGACCAACCGTTGAGCGACAAGTACACAAGTCGCTCAACCAGTAAGCGACTTGGTCTAGTCGCTCAATGGGTGAGCGATAGATGATTATTTCTGCAAAATAAAAAAAAGATATATTACTGTATTTTGAAATAAAAACTAAGTTTTTTTTTAAAAAAAATTCCAAAGTGAAGAACAGTCCCTCGTCGTACCCTTTCCTAATACTTGTTGTGGAGTGGTAGTTACGCCTTCGTAGGTAGGACAGCTGCACCATCACCACGCGTTGATCACTGCATGCAGAGGATTCAGTAACGCACGCGCTTCCAATTTTGACTCCCGACGAACTGAAGCTAATGTCCTCCGCTCTGCAGTAGTAGTATTTCGTAATCATCGTCTTCTCAACGCGTTGGAGGAAGAACGGTATGACAGTCCTCGTTTTCAGAACCTCGGTGATTGGCACAGTGTCTTCATGATGCGATGAACTTTGCATCTTTGCTATATGGACACGAGCATAACCCGTAACTTATACAGTATTTGCATCTTAAATCCGATGTGGAATGCAGTATTCTCACAAGAATTCCGTAGAAAACCCACGTTCAGCAAGAAATGGATGTTTTTTTCTCAAAAAAATCCTTTCTATACACGTTCTGCTGCGTTGCACGAATTGCCTCATTAAAAACCTTAGCCGAGAAACTTTAGGAAAACTCGTCAAGAGAAAAAGAGTACAATTCACCCAATTTTATTTAATCTCCAGGATTTACTCTTTGGGTACTCGATCTTCGTAATCAAGTTTTAATAAAGAGTTCGCGAAGATTCTCCCCCTGAATTCTGCACTTCTTTAAGTCTCATTATTCCAATCCCACGTAGGCATATTTCAAAGTTAGACGCTGGAAGTGACTTAGTGAATAAATCTGCAAGATTTTCACATGACTTAGTATGCAGTACTTTAATTTCGTCCATCTTTTAAAATTCATGAGCACAGAAGAACTTGGGGTTGATATGCTTTGTGAGATGACTCTTCACATAACACATCTGCACTTATGCAACACAAGCTGCATTATCTTCATAGATAATAGTGGGGGTTTGCGCGGTACTCAATACACACGACTACTAGATGTGGTGAATCATCCGCCAAAGCCAAACACATTTTTGTGAGGCCTCGTACAGTGCTATGATTTCTGGGTGGTTCGCCGAAGTTGATACAAGACTTTGCTTAGACGATTTCTATGAAATTGCAGTTCCACCACACAGGAATACATAGCCTATTTACGACTTGACTGTATGCAGGTCTGACAGGTATCCGGCATCTGCATGGCCAGTTATAGTTAGGTCTTTGCTTCTTTGGAGGTATCAAAAGATGTCCTTTCTTCCTTGCCAATGCCTTTTGGTACGTTTTGCACTATACCTTGCTAGTAGGTTTATGACAAATGTAATGTTCTGTCTAGTAAAGTTTGCTAAATACATGAGTGCTCCTACTGCACTTAAGTACGGGGATTGTGGTCCCAGGACTTCCTCCCTCTTCTCTGGGTCTGTACGGGTCCGTGTCTTGCTGTTCGTGCAGCCTTTCTTGCATAGAAAGTCACTCAAGCGATTATACCACATCCTGCCTGATTGCTTAAGTCCATACAGTGACTTTCTGAGTTTCACACTATACATATTTCTATTTGCTATGTCTTAGTTCGGGACAGGGATACCTTCAGATACCTTCATATAAATGTCCGAATCTAAATTTCCATAAAGGTATGCAGTTACCACATCCATCAATTTCATTTCTAAATTCAAGTTTACTGCCATTGAGATTAAATATTTAAAGGTAGTTCCGCCCATGACCGGGGAAGAGGTTTCTTCATAATCAACTTCTGGACGTTGAGTCAAAGCTTGTGCAATGAGCCTTGCTTACAACTTTATTATTGTCATTTCTCTTTCGAACAAATAACCACTTATACCCTACGGGGAGCACATGGGAAGGTATACAACTTACAGGCCCAAACACCTCTCTTTTATTCAAATATAATAATTTCTTTGCTATTGCCTTCTTCCAATTTTCTCAATCTGATCTTTTCTTACATTCAGCGAGTGATACAGGCTCTGGATCAAGATAAATGATTGTGACAATTTTCTTTGCAAAATAAATATCGACATTGGTTGTTGTCCTATTCATAGATTCTCCCGTGGTCACATATTTTATAGCTATTTCTTCATAGGGCGATTCTTCTAATACTTCTACTTACTCACCACTGCTTCCAATTACGGAGGCAAATCACTTTAGTTTTTCAACTCCGATGTGTGCGCACACATCCCTGCTGATGTCTTCCTCCGTAGGATTGTTCAAATTCGGTATGCCTTTTTCTGAATATTCCATACTGGTGCTAGGTCTCAACTGGTTCCCCTTCTGGTTTTGGGGAACTTCGGTGATCGGCTGTGTTAAGTCCTTCTTATCCTTTTTCACTAGGCGTTCCCGGCTACTTAGGATTCGAGGGACCGAAATTCTCGTCATTTTATTCTGAGGCCTCTGGATGGGATTAGGGGTACCTTTAATTTTCTTTGGCATTTCAACCCTCTCTGGTGCATTATGTGTAGGCACACGCGACTTAGTCATGCTCTTCAAATCACTAAAGTGGTCAGGCAGTTGTTTTGCTAATGTTTGCAAATCAATTATCTTCTGGAATTCTCTATTTGCTTCATTAGTGCGCAGGTCATGTGCATGGATTCCTGTGGCTTGCCACGTTATTTCCCGATATTTTTCATCAAGAGGTCGATTTCCTCCCCCTAATGATAGGAAATTATCCTCATCAAATATACTATCAGCGAATCGGGCAGTATGCAAATCTCCCGTTATAGGGTCCAAATACCTGATTATGGTTGCAGTCTCATAACCAACGTATATCCCATACTTGCGGAGAGGGCCCATTGCAGTTTGCTGTGGTGGTGGTATAGGTACATAAACCTTACGCCCAAATTTGCGTACGTGAGAAATTTTCAGTGCTAACCCTTGCGCTAGTTGCATAGGTGAATGGATATTAGAGCATCTACAACTGTCTACGTCAGCTGTTACTAAGGGATTGTCACATCAGCATTTAGGTGATGTGGAGGAGAGAGGATGAAGAGAGAAGGTGAGGTTATTTCTAGATGAAGAAACTAGCAAATTGTTAATACCAAGACACAAGAAACAATCAAATACTCTGTTGGAGACTTACTCGTTACCTAAAAACGCGTTTTGTGGATCCCACTGTCTTAAAGCAAAATATACACCAGATCATTTGTGTAGCCCGACTTCATTATTGACATGATAAATGAGCTAAAACATGTAGGCCACAAAGTTGTACTTCATTATTGATCATCAAGAATCATGCACACTTGTAGCAATTAAAGTCTTAGACATAAGCTCAAGAAACAATCCATCGGATGACTTGTTTCTTTTTATTAGATTGAGTACTCTATCTCCTTTTAGTAACAAGCTAAGAAACAAACTATTGTAGATGCACTTATATGTTGATGGTCTAAAATTGATGAGAGTTGCTGCGTGCGGACTGTGTGTCCCTAACATGTATTTGGTAAATTACAATTTTGCAAAAGCGATCGAGCAATAAATTTAATCCTTTTAATTAATGCCTCTGCTAGTCCATTCTGTGTGTGGACATTTGGTACGGAATGCTCAACTTTAATTCCCATTGTAAATTCTTCGGCATTGTCAATTCTGATGGATTTCACATGATGATTTGGGAAATTATTTTCAATTTATTTCGAAGCATATATTTGTAGTTGTTTTTCGCAAATGGAGAGTCATCATGGGCTATATAGTGACATAGTTGTTTTACTTTTGTACGGAATGGTATCTTGTCTTCTATAAAGCCCCGGCAGGTTACATATGTTGTACCTGGTGTCATGAATTTTGATTGTTTAATAATAGCTGAATTTCTCGAGAAAGCACAAGATCTTTTGGTAAGAAACGTTGCATCTATAAGTGTAGTAATGTACTAGGTATAATGTGCATCATGACCGATCATATGATTTGCTACTGAGGACCCTCCTGTTTTGAGTGTGCCTGGATGGAGCTTTCTGAGAAGGATAAATCAGTAACAATTGAGGACTTTGCAGAGGTCAGAGGTTCACTAAATTTCTCTAATTTCCTATTCGTGTCTTTCCATATTCAAACTGATTTGTCTGATTTCCTATCCATGAATTTCCATATTCAAATGTGATTCTTGTGGTTTTATCCGTTAGTTTATGGTAGCAAGGAGTCTCTGGTAGTAAAGTTTCAACAATACCTTTTGACAAGTAAGATTGCACAAGTTTAATAAATAGCATCATCTAGGAATTTTGTGTCTAGTTGATCTTGGATGCTGATTTTGCTTATCAGCTTCCAGTATTAAACCCAATACAAGTCTCAGTACATGGTGATAGGGAGGGAACCATAAGCTCCTTGGAAGATAAATTGTTATTTTTGCTCATTTTTCTGTAATTAGTCCCTGCATTGTTGTATTGGTTGGTAGACTTATGTTTATCATTTGGTAGTAGGTGGAGGAACTGAGAAGGAACTGGAAGAATTTGTCCACTTGCTCAAGTCCGCCAAAGGATTGCCTCTAGACTCTTAAGCCTCCTAAAATTCATGGTTGATGGAAGAGAAAGTCAGGCAAAAAATTGAGTCTCTTCAGGCATACACAATTGATGCATGTGACGATGAAGTTTTATGTCTACCTAACCAACTGAATATTGTAGATGCATTTATTACTTGACAATGTTGACACTCTTAAGTACGCAGGGTTCAATCGACACTGCTATGATAGAACCACGTATCAAGGTGTCAAATTTGTGCTTTTTAGGTCAAAAGAGCTAAGAAAACAACTTCAAATCGGTAACAAAACAATCTGGTATGTTACATTCTTCTAATTAAATCGAATAAACTTGTCGTCTTACAATTTTTCAACCAAGACATTTATTTCTTTTTCAATCGGCTTTGCAGGATAATTGAGGACTACAAAGAAAATGCAATGGAGATGGAGGAGCTAATGTATTAGTTTCTCCCTGGACAAAGCTTATGGATAGATTCCAACTATTTAGAAAAAAATTTGTGTCAACCCATATGATCTTTTCTTGATATATATGCACCTTTTTTATATAGATGTGTGATTCAGTTGTGAATTCCACTTGCTATAAATTCAAATATTTGTTGCTGCTATGAGGTGCATGTATGCTCTACCGTTTTCTTGGTTTGTTGATTGTGAGAATATGATGCTTTCATGTGACGACATGTGCTCTACTGTTTTCTAGTTTTTTTGGATGAGGTGAAATAATATCTTCATATGACGAATATGTTTTCGTTTGTAGCAAAATGTACGAATCAAATTCGAAATAATACAATTAAATTTGAAATAAAATTAAATTCGAAATAAAAACGTCTCTATGTTTGTTGGCACGCAAATCGAATGTGTCTATGTTAGTAAAGACGTTATATAAGTGTATATACTAAAACGTTTCTACACACATAGACATGAATTTTAACGTCTCTATAAAGCGTCTTATATCCTATACACATGTTTTACAAGCGTCTCTACGGTTCTTGACACGGTCCGTGGGAAGATGCTCCAAGGACGCTTTATAAAAACGGCTCTACGGTCCTCTAGAGATGAAATAACACGTCTCTAGCCTATAGAGTATAGATTGGACGTCTCTACATGGGTGTTGTGTTGTAGTGCGATAACGTGAATTTAGTCTTTGAATATAAATAAGTATTTGAATAATGTATGTATATTTAGAAAAATAAATAAATTTAGTACCCTAGTGTTCATGCCAAACAGTAGGTGATGAATTTCGAATTAACAATAGGAAAATAATGTTTATATAAAAATGTTCTCTAGGGCATTCAAGAAATAATGTAGGGAATTTGTTGGATTCTTTCCCTAGGCCGGCAGAAAGATAACGTAGGGAAATAAACTTTCCACGTCAGATGACAATGCCATGTGGACGAGTTTTCCCTACCGTTTAAAACCCTAGGGAACGATTCTTTCCCTAGGTTTTCCAAAAAAACCCACAGGGAACGTTTTCTTTCCCTACATTCTTTCTCCTAGTAGCCATTCCCTACGAATGCCACTAGGGAAACCAATTCCCTACAGTTTTTTTGTATGTTCCTTAGTATATTACTCACTAGGGAAAATAGGGATTTCTAATAGTATAAGCACACTTCCTCCATAGGGCGCCACATGCGTTCTGATACTTCAAATACCAAAACATAACTTACTATTATAAATACGGAAAAAATAAGCCTTGCATGACTCATCATAAGAATTTAATATATTTCTCTCCTAGAGCTTACAACCATAATTCAAAGTTCCATCACAACCACAAATTGCAAGTGACCATAAAAAGATCTAAGTGCAATGCACGCACTAGATCGAATCAGCGAAGTACTTAGAAACTTCTGCCTTAATCTGCTCTATAGCGATCTTCTCCTCTTGGGAAACTACGGCTGCGACCATTGCGATGTCCAAAGGAGGGGTGATGGGGGTTGCTACTGGGCTGTCTATATCCATGAGTGCAACTAATGGGTATGGATCCTCCGTGCCTGCAATGACGAGGAGTGCCTTATGCTGTCCTTTGCCCTTCTTCTTAGACTGGAAAGCATCAATAACGTGCGACCTTACCCTTCTTGCCCCTCTCCTTTGTGAGAGGCTTTGTCACATTGTAGCTGCTAGCATTGGCTTCATGGGCAACATTGCTACAAGGCGACTGTGAGATGTCGTTTTTCCTTAGAATATCATCTTGAGCTTCCTCAACTTGCATGATGTTAATCAATTTGGCATACTCCTTGTAGCCGTCTTGACGATAGTTGTGTGCGGATTGCACCACATTCAGGTGAAAGGTAGAGAGGGTCTTCTCAATCTTCTACTCATCCGTGATTACCTTACCATAGAGTTGAAGACCGATACAAATTATGTACAAATTCTGGCCATGCTGAGGCCAGCTCTTCGAACTCTCGGTTCGTGATGCCAGTCATCTCCATATTTATGCAAAGAGTTTATAAAATTACTGTTGGTAATTTACATAAAATAGTTGCAAATAATGGTACAACATTATCATAATGTTCCCATATTTTTCTATGCATTTATCATGATTTACTGCTATTTTTAGTGATTAAAAGTAATATAAACAATCACAGATAATCAAAACAGTAAATACAATATATAAATTGTATAGAAATAATAATAACAGAGTTAAACCTGCTTCAAATGCAAAAAAAATGATTCAAAAATTGAATTCCTGATGCCCTTTTTTGCTGGAATATGATTTTTCGGTGAATTCTACAATTTTCAAGGGTTTATTCGCTAATTTTTAGTTCAGAGAAAATTTTCGCGTAATTTCAGATAATCCAGGAGCCTTTTTGCAAATTTTTGGGATTTTTTCTTTTCTTTTCTCGATTTTTCTTTCCATTCGGCCGGCCCTTTTATTTTTCTGCTCATCATAGCCCACAAAACGGGTGCTAGGGTTTCCCCTAGCCTCGAACCTGTGATCGCTTTCTGGTAAGCGACAACATGGAGGTGGGGCGGCGGCGGCCTTGCAGCAGGTCTTGGCCGTTAGGTAGGCAGCGACGCCATTGTTCGAGGCACTGGCGCAAAACGCCACTCGGGCGCCGAGAGGCGGCGTCACGAGGTCACCGCTTGTGGCGGCGGTGCGGCGAAGCGCGATGCATGGCGTGTCTGGTGGAGCCGATGTTTTCGCTCATCGACGCCATGCGGGGCGGCTGCAGCGGTCTTTCGGCGATGTGACGGCGTGGTGAGACCTACTACGCAAGATCCGGTGACACGGCCAAGCGGGCGGCGATGGGCGCACGCGGTTGTCGCGAAGCAGCGCATAAGCGCGAGGGCGCTGCGTGGCCGATAGGGCCAGCGGTGACAACGTGGCGGTGTCGAGCCATCTGCGCGTCGTGTGCATGCACGTGAGGCAACACGGTGCGTGTGGCTTCGAGCCGACGTTCACGTACACATGCATAAACGAAAACTAGGGATCAAGAAGGGCACGTTCAGAATGAAGTATTTGTGTGGGTGTGCATATGTTTGCTTCTCAAAAGGAAAGAGCTAATCTCAAATGATTCATTGTGTGCACATGAAGATTCTGAACTATACATAGTATAATCATTAATCAAGTACTCCTCAACGCTGCTTGATTTGATCAGCCGGCGGTGGCGCGGCTCGGTTCGTGCGGCTAAATGCGTGTGGAACCGAGTGGCGTCTTGCCCGTCTAGGGCCATTGCAAGATACAAGCGCATGATGGTCGGGCGTAGTGTGCCGCAAACTTGGTCGACGGTAGCGACACCATATTTTCTTTCTTTTTCTGTGTTCATGCAATCTATCATCTACAGTGCAATCGACATCTACTCTTTCATGCAACCTACCAATCGGTTTGGCCGGTTTCTTCAAGTCAGCTCGCGGTAGATTAAAGCGGATTTGCACCGTAAGAAATACTCTAGAAAACCAAATTTGTGGAATTGAAAGCAATTTAGAAAATACGATTCAATCTACGAGCGTCCTGCTTCGACGGTTACCTTTTGATCCGAGTAAAGGAGGCCTAGAGGTAGGTCGGAGTCGATCGTGCTGATAACATGTTGAGGAACCATCGCTGGCGAGTCCAGTCCGATCGATCACCTCGTAGACAAGCGTAGAATCGTACAGAACAATACAAGAACAAATAGTAGATTGAACACAGAGATATGGTGAGACTTCTTTCTTCTCTTTATTTCTCTTCTCGTGATCAGTCTTTTACAATGATGTGTACCTCTATTTATAGACTAAAGACACTGTTAGAGTTTTGAATAGGACGTCTACACATGAACCAGCTGCTGGGCCAAATATATGATTTTCTAACAATAAGATCCAACTCCAACTATTATCGGTGTAATAAAACCTTTTTTTTCTGGGCCACGTCGTGTGCGCCTAGCGATTTCGCTCCTTCTAGCCGTTCCGGGACGTGCTGCCCACCCCCCGCCACGTGGGCTGCGCGCCTGCGCCCTCCTCGCCGCTGACTACCATCTCCGGCTCGTTCCAGAGGCACGCCCGCCCATATCAGTGTGGGGGCCCGCTTTGCAGAGTACGCAGTTTTTACTGGCTTTTGGCCCCACCAACGGTACACTGACCCACCAACTCCGAACGTTGGATCGGACGGTTCGTGATCTTGCGGCATGAAGGCCGGAGAGGCTGGCTGGCTGATGGCTGTCGTGTACTCGTGTCCGTCAGATGGCGAAAAGAACAAGGGACATGTGGCGGGTACGACGAAGAAATGTGGGCACTTTGGCGAGTTATTAGCTCAGTGACGCTGTTTGAAATAGAAAAAAAAAATCTCTGCAAACGAAACGGTAAAAATAGCAGCCATGTCGTGTTCAAGATGCATGCCATCGAACCTATTGTGCGGTGGGGGACGGCAGGCTGGTTGTCGCCGAATGGGAGGCTGCCACGTAGCCTACTGCACGGTGGGGGCACAGTAGGTCTGCTGTAGTGCATTTTGAGCGTGGGGTACCACTTTTGACAATTCATTCGTGGAAGGCTATTTTTACTATTTCGGTTCAAAAATATGCTAAATAAGCCAAAAACTTGCTCTTTGGCTACGCAGCACATGAGAGATATGGAGTGGTCATGTTACTCGTACAATACGTGCAAAGTACACATGCTGAATAATTGGGGTGATGTGACAATTAATCCTATGGTAAATGCAAGTTGCTACTCCTACAAGTAAACTTGTCAATACCGTTCCGGTACCGGTCGATATGGCCGATATGTACCATTTTGTCACCTAAAACAGCATATCATAGGCTCACGTTCCATAACGGCATCGATGCCGATCAATACCGGCCATACCAACTTTAATACCGAATAATGCCAGTCGTACCGATGGAATTGGAAATATCGTATGTTGAGCTCAATAAAGTACATGTTATATTTAATCATACTACTATGTATTTATAATAATAATATAAGTGAAATTTAGTGTACATACAACTAAACATATATACTTATAAATATATATTGCCATATTAAACTTCAGAACGGTACACCACTATGAACCAATACGGTAGTATACCATTCTAAAAGCCAAACCGGCAGCTGGAACGGTACTAACCAGTATGCCTACCGTTACTTTGCTCTGGTTAGTTAGGTGCAGTGACTATCGAAACAGCCGGTAGTTAATTCACATGTTCGTGTGAATCGTGTCGTCGTATGGGTCACAAAAGCGTAGACCAAGCAGGTAATGCAAGTCAAGAACAACTCTGCAAAAAGAACTCAACAAAGAGTAGAGATTCTCCCAGACCCCGACTAAATTTTTTTCATCGACAAACTACGATGTCAACCATCTCTATCATGTGAGGGAAAAGAAGGGCATTCTGTAAGTGTAGCATGAGACAAAGTAGCCAGAAGGGCCCGGAACAACCAAGGAATCGAATAAAGGAGCTACCACCAAATCCGTTCCATGCATAAACAGAAAGGAAAACCATCATTGATAGGGGAAACCACTACCACATTCAATACGGAAAATACTGAAATGGAGTAGTGGCGTGTCAGAAATCCCAGGGTACACGAGTTACACAGATGTGACAACAACTTTACTTAGTTAAACATTAGCGATCAAATTACACGGGAAGAGAACCAGTAGCTAGCTGCTAGCTGCGAGCCTACGAGCCCGAGGCCCCAACGGCCAAACGGCCCGAACCCTACTACCCCAGCTGACGGGACGTCGGACGCACAGCCAGCTCCCGCACGCGGCCCGAGGCCACGACCACCCACCTTCCCTTGGCCACCACCCCAGTACCCCACCCTCCTGCCGTGAGACATTGCACTACCGAACAGCCGAAGCGCAAATCTCCGAAGCCCAAATGATTTAGCCGAAGCGTTCGGATCGCTGCCGCAATGCCGGCGCCAGTAGCGCCCGACCGCGCCGCGGCGGGGAGTAGCGGGGGCGAGCACCTCCGCGGGCATGCGCACCTGACCAACTGCATCCACCTGCGCCGCCACCACGCGCACGGTGCGGGCAGCGCGTCCGGGCGGAGGCGCAGCCCGACGGGGTCGTCCGCGTCGGCGTCGGCCGCGCTGATGCGGGACCTCCTCGCGATGCAGCGCTCGCGCTCGCTCCGGGACCCCTCGACCCGCCGCTCGGTGGACTCCTCGTCCAAGGTCGCCGCCGAGCCCGAGGCTGACCTCCCGAACCACTCCCGCCGCGGGGCGCTCAAGACCCTCCTCGACCAGCTCGCGGAGAACCCGCAGTCCAAGCCCTCTCGCCATCCGCGGCACCGGTTCAAGCGCGGTGCGGGCCGCCGCGCCGCGCCGGCTGCAGCCGCCGGCGCTCTAGATCGCCCAGCCGCCGCCGCCATCTCCGTCAACTCCAGCTCCCAGGAAGCCGTCTGCGGCAACAAGTACCTCTTCGGCGCCGGTGGAGGCGACGACGGCGGCGGCGAGGAGCTGCAGCAGCCGCAAGTGTCGCAGGACTCGCGCAACGTGTGCGGCATCCCCTGGAACTGGTCGCGCATCCACCACCGCGGCAAGTCCTTCCTCGACATGGCCGGCCGGAGCCTCTCGTGCGGCCTGTCTGACCCCAAGTCGGCGTCAGCGGCGCGGAGGTCCGAAGCCTTCACCTCCGCAGCCTCGTGTGGTGACATGAACGGGTCGCGTTCGCATCCGCATTTCCCGGTTACTGCGAGGCTGACTTCCTCGACCAGTTCAGACTCCGACTCATTGCCGCTGCTCGTCGAGGGCGTGCGCAATGGCATCGGTGGCATTTCCAGGAGCTTCTCCGGGGAGCTTGGGATTTTCTCCAATCAGAGTAGCGAGCTGGATTCCGACCTCGCGTCCGAGGCGCGGTCGGGGCAGAAATCGCGGGGCTCAAAGCGTGTCCGGCACCGAAGCCTCACGCAGAAGTATGCTCCGGGGACTTTCAAGGACGTCGTTGGGCAAAGCTTGGTGGTGCAGGCGCTGTCCAATGCCATTCTGAAGAGGAAGATTGGGTTGGTGTATGTCTTCTACGGGCCGCACGGTACAGGCAAGACATCATGCGCTCGGGTGTTCGCAAAGGCGCTGAATTGCCATTCTGCTGACTACCCAAGGCCCTGCGATTCATGCGCATCTTGTATTGCACACAATCTGGGCAAGAGTAGGAGTTTGGTGGAGATTGGGCCTGTTGGTAACATTGACCTTGACAGCATTGTGGACATCCTTGACAACGTGATGCTTTCGCCCGTATCAGCCCAGAACAGGGTGTTTATAGTTGATGATTGCAACACATTGCCGCCTGATACGTGGAGTGTTATATCAAAGGTCGTCGAGCGTGCACCTCGGCGTGTTGTTTTTATTCTCATCAGCACCAATCTCGACCTCCCACATATAATGGTGTCAAGGTGCCAAAAGTTCTTTTTCCCCAAATTGAAGGAGTGTGACATTGTCAATACTTTGCAATGGATTTCTACGAGCGAGGCCCTAGATGTTGATAGAGATGCATTGAAACTTATTGCTTCCCGGTCAGATGGGTCATTGAGGGATGCAGAGATGACCTTGGATCAACTGAGTTTGCTTGGGCAGAGAATTTCAATGTCACTTGTCCAAGAACTTGTAAGTTATTCAACAATTTATCAAAATTGCTTCTTTATTAGATAATATATGCTATTGAATAACTTCAGGCTAAATAGAAATAGTAAAGCATCCTTTAATTATGGCAATTGTAGCTTATATAATTCTGAGACAAGTTGTGAAGTTAATTAATGATACTATGATATTGCCCCCACATACTTAATTTCTCTTCAAATATGTGACACTGTTTTGACATATGGACACCAAAGCCTTTTTTTGAAGTAAAAAAAACTTGATTTTTTCTAAAGAATGTATGGCTTCTGAGGGTAGCTATGTGCACTTTACAAGAGAAGTAACCAGTAATTCTATTACTGTGTCGGATAATCCATTTAAAAATTTACCTGACAGTAATAACTAACAACCAAACATTGTTTGTTTGTGGACAGGTTGGCTTGGTTTCTGACGATAAATTGGTTGATTTGCTTGATTTGGCACTCTCTGCTGACACTGTGAACACAGTGAAAGCCTTACGAGATATTACTGAAACAGGTGTTGAGCCTTTGGCCCTGATGTCTCAACTTGCCACAATAATCACTGACATTCTTGCTGGCACCTACACATTCACACGAGAACGAGTTCGAAGAAAATTCTTCAAACGACCAACTTGTAAGCAACATTACCCCTTTCTTTTTTCACTTGAAAGGAATTTATAGTAGGGGATGATTTGCACCTGAGAAATCTATTATAGCAAAATCATAATTCATACAAATTGTTTTACTAAACAACAGATGGATTGTTGAAGATTTTGTTTACAAATCTGCCTAGTAGTAGTACTTATTGTTTTTACAGCCTTCGTTTATAGAAAGAATACAGTATAAGTGTTGGACTAATTATGTGAATACCTAACTTTTCCTTTCTTAGTATTGAGTTTACTTCCTGTAAATATCCTGCTTCCACACAATGTAACATTTTGATATAATGATCAACAGTATCAAGGGATGATATGGAAAAACTACGCAAGGCCTTGAAGACACTCTCCGAAGCTGAAAAACAGTTGAGGGTCTCTAATGGCAAGATGACCTGGCTTACAGCTGCTCTGCTTCAGCTTGCCCCTGATAAACAGTACATACTGCCGAGTTCATCCACAAGTGCAAGTTTTAACCAGGGTCTGCCTACCTGCCCTGAGGGAGATACAGCAAGGAACTCTGCTATATATCATAATGACATATATGCTGGGACCCATGGTTTACCAAGAGCATCTGACCAGGTGAATCAGCAGTATAGCAATGCTAATCTGGGAGTTGGTTCCGGCAACAAGGCAAGCAATGACCATGGTGGAAGGAGACCTGGGGAACATACACCAGACAGCCATGTATTGCCAACAAGTGCTACCAGAGCGAATGAAGTATCTAAATATAGCAAAACTGACAATGAGATGATTTGGCAGGCTGTACTAGAGAATGTTCAATCAGATTCATTGAGAAAAATGCTGGCTAAAGAGGGACGAGTGATTTCAGTCAGTCTAGGCACAGGCAAGATTCCCTCTTACACCCGTTTCTGTTTGTATTATTGGTTATATCATGTCAAAATTTGCATTGCAGAATATTTCCAAGGACAATTTATTATTATTGTAAGGAATAGAATAAGTAAATATGCCAAAACAGCTATGAGTGCGAAAGAGCAAGTGGTGCTGTATAAATAGGATAATCAAACAATATGATATAAGTGACTTGCTTTTATATGTTAGCATCGGGTATTCAAGTAATACAGTGGACTTTGTTGATCTTGGTTATGGTACTGATGGATAATTTGCGTCTAGGGCTCTAGGCCACATAAATAAAACAATGTGCAGCTCCACAAGGTAACAGAATTTTCATGATATTTTTGTGCACGAATTTTCATGCTTGGGTTGATGAGCTCTTCTGGATTGCGAGCAAGTTTAAAACTTTGTTGAAGTTATTCAGAAACATATGCTGAAAAATATAATTAACTACCTAAGCATGCCCTAACATTTGCCAGATCCTATTATAAATATGTTAAATTTTGCTGTTTGAAAGAGTTTTTTTTTTAGAAAACATAGGGGCAAACTCCCAGTTCCATTTTATTGAAATGAAAGCACCAAGGTCCAAGTGTTTTGCAATTCTCGGGTGAGGGAAGGGGGAAGCCCCAGGAAGGCTTCGCTCGCTCGCTCGCTCAAAAAGCTCCCAACCTATTACCTGCAAAACACCCTCAATCATTTGTTTTAAGGATGTTTTGCTGGCAAAAAGAATAATTAGACTGTTTCTAACATAACTTTCTTCTAACATTGTGTTCTTTTCCTCCTGCAGCACCAACTGTGCAATTATTGTTCAGCTCTCGTGTGAATAAGTCCAAAGCCGAAAAGTCTAGGGGACAAATTTTGCAGGCATTCGAGTCTGTTCTTTCTTCTGCTATAATACTTGAAATTAGATACGAATCAAAGGATAATGTGAGAGTGGACCGTGTTCCAGCTATTTCACCTTACCCCGAGGATAGCTCTTTCAACATGGCATTAAGGAGGTCTTTCACTAAACATAGTTCAGTTTCTTCCGGAGGTGAGAATTTAATTAAGAGGCTTCAAAATGACGGGGTGATCCAGGGTGCTAGCTCAAATCAGACACGATGGATGCAATCTGATCCACATATATTGACTGAAGGTGAAATTATTGAAATGGGACCTCAAATGGAATGGCATGGTGAACCAAATAATGACATTCTTGCCACAAATGAAAGAAGAAAAGAGAGTGTATGGGAAGAAGCAGCAGCTTTGTCATCACAAGACCAAGAAAACATAGTTCCTCTAGGAGGAAGAAATGTGAATAGCGAGTATGGTCGACAGAAAAGCATAGTAAGAGGCAAGGTATCTCTTGCTCATGTCGTTAATAATGCAGAAGCTTGTTCTCAACAAGGAGGCTGGTCTAGACAAAAGACTATGTCAATTGCAGAAAAGTTAGAGCAAGAGAATTTGTAAGTAATGCTATGTCCAATCAGTTCACATCTGTTCAACTCTCTTAATACTAGCTGAGTATAGTTTCAGCACTTTTACTATAGAGGTAAACATATGACAGTGCAGTATTTGTTATCCTATCAATGCATTGGGGGGAACAGAAATAATTTATTTTGCAATTTTATAATATCGTATTTCAATAAATACTTTAAATCAAAACGGTCACTCCTCACTACAGTACTGTACACACTCAACAGTTTATGATAAGAAAATACTATTGGAACTGTGGGGCCTAATCTTGACCTGTTTAGTGTGCAAAGTTCTCTATGAATAGAGCTTGTAGCCTATATCAAGTAGTTTGCATCCACAATATTGAAATGCGAAAAGTTCCAATTTTCAATCCTAGAATATGATTTTGGAATGTTAATATATTTGCAGGAGATTGGAGCCTAGATCGAGTGTGTTTTGTTGGAAAGCTTCGAGTGCTACTAGGCGGAAGGTAATGATTTCATCACACTAACCGAAAAATTTCAGGCTTAAGAGAGAGAGAGAGAGAGAGAGAGAGAGAGAGAGATGAAAATAGTATGGTACTCCTGGGAGTACGTACTCCCATCTCTCATATACCACTTAAATTTTATGATGATGCTTCTTTATCAATTTGAGCATACTCCAATAATGATTATACGATACTCCAATGTGAGTTCCATGAAAAATTTCATTGAAGTTCACTTTTTATAGCAAAATTTGTGTATATACTTATTTTATATATGAAAAAAAGGTATATAGCAAAAAACAAAGGGCTCCAATGAAAAATTTTCAATCAAGTCGCATTGGAGTATCTTATAAGTGGTATTTAAGTATACTGAAAGTAATAAAGAAGTATAATATATGAGTTTAAGTGGTATATTGGAAGTGGGAGTACATATTCCCAGGAGTACGAAACGGACGTTCTATATATATTTTATGTTTTTCCGTTTTCAAAAGAATTGGAGCTTGGCAGACATTTCGTACACTGGTGGCATGATAGTTGTCCCTTGAAAACAAGTCATTTGCATATGAAATATTGTCAGGAACCAGGGTTATATATGTTTGCAACACATCAAGTCTGGATAACTTGAAACTTGTTGGCGGGTCCCTGTTGAACCAACTGTCCTTGAACAGCATGATTCATCATGTTTTATCTTGTTTACGTATGGGCCCACCGTACAACTAGTTTTCTTTAGGTACCACCGTGCATATTGTTGACTGCTTGAAAAGATTTGAATCTATGCCATTGCCACCAGAAGATGAAAAAGGGTAAATAGTAGCATCAACGGAGTGCCAAAAAGAAACAACAGTAGCTCCTCCTAAAAGGATAATCTTCAGCAAGACTCCTTAGTTTAATAGTGACTGAAGAGTAGATGTATATCATGGAATACAACACTTGCTTGTGACCAATTGGTGATAGAATATTTTGCAAATCCTGTTAACTCGTAATTCTTGTGTTTGCGGTGATACTTTCTCACTTTTGCAGTCTTGCTCACTGACACTATCATTTCACCACAGCTCTCCGCACTAAAGATCAGGACACGAAGATCACGAGCTCTATCGAGGCTCGTCTTGTGTGGAAGGTGCGTTTCAACAAAATCTCCAAGACGTGACGTTGACGCAGAGGCCCCCCCTATTTTACATGTATCCTAACATAGCATCCGTAATTTATTCTCTGTAATTGTAGCATGTCTGTAGGAGTGTAGGTTATTCTGTATATCGTTTAACATGTAGAAGAACGAAAGAAATGCCATTGGTCTTACTCTTTTCCGTGAATTATTTGAAAGCCAACAACACTTGCTCGAGGATTCTTATTTTTGAAGCCATGCCAATTGCCAATAAAATAAATGCATTGATTCCCTTAAAGTTCTGCAGTGCAGAGCAACTGCTGAAGTGATTGTTTGGAGTGGGAATCATCGTTAGAACGATCGTGTCCTTTATCATCGTTGGGTCCAAATTACAGGTACCGGCATTACCATTTCCAATGAAAGGGCATCATTTGCTCGCTCCTTCGATTTTTTTTGAAGCAGAGGCAGATTAGAAGAATATATGAGACGAACGTGCGACGGTTGTGATCGTTGTTTTTTTGAAGCCCACGAGCCACGTCCTCTCCTCTAGTAGAAGCGGATCCAACAACAAAAAAAAAAAAAAAAAATCTAGCCTGAATAAATTTAGGGAGGTGTTAGCAGTGGGACGTACGCGTGGGACGTACGCGTGGGACGTCCCACCGCCCGTACGGTCCGAAAAAGAGAATAAAGTAACGGTTGCTCTAGCTAAGGCTGTATATACAATAGTTTGAACCTAGCCTGCATACGTGCGTCAGTTCGGACAGCTAACTAATGTACATCTCGGACTGTTCAATGGCAGTTCAATTGAACGTGTTTTGCTAACCTATTTGACCCAAGCTCGTACAACCCTAGCTACCCTCTGGCCGTAGGATTAGGATCACCTGGGGTGAGATGAATCCACGGTGAACGTAATATTTTTTTGTTGGACGCTGCTACGGCTCGTACGTCCGACATCGAGATTTCATCGTACGGTTCAGCCATCGTTGGATTAAAGTAACGAATGTTGATCAAAACCATTAACTCCCATATGATTAATTGATATCCTCAATAGTGGCCTCACACCCCTCAGTTACTTGATTAATTAGAAGATGGCGTGGCCTATAGGAATAGGTCCCACCGTACGGTCCGAAAATGCAACATGTATAGATAACAGTTGCAACATCCCCGCATAATAGTTGCAACATCATCGGACAATAGTTGCAACATCCCCGGACAACGGTTGCAACATCATAGGAAAATAGTTGCAACATCATAGGAAAATAGTTGCAACATCCCCGGACAATGGTTGCAACAGCATCAGACAATGGTTGCAACATCCCCGGAAAATGGTTGCAACATCCCCGGACAACGGGTGCAACATCCCCGGACAACGGTTGCAATAACTTTAGACAACGGTTGCAACATCACGGGACAACGGTTGCAACAACTTTAGACAACAGTTGTAACATCACCGGACAACGGTTGCAACATCCTCGAGGGTGTTCGGCTGAACACCCATGACCCCTCGAGGGTCCGCCCATGTTTTACCCTACTATATTTCCTTCGTTTTGTTTTGCCTTCTATATTCAATTCGAAGTTAAAATATAAGTCACTAAAACATAAACCTAAATACTCCGGTAAATTAATACCCTTCTGGCTTTGACGATGTATAGGCAAGGTTAATATTAGGTCACACCTTTTACTTTCACTCCTTTCCCAATTATCTCATCGTATATAGAGGCTGGCCAAGATGACGGAGCGAAACATTGACTAGCTAGTTAATTATGTAGCGCAATGCGTACAACTTTCAATGGCCGTCCGAGCGAACACATGGGCCGTGGCCTGGATGGAGTGTCCGATACCATCGGACGTATGCTGCGTATCAATATCCATAAATTTAACATGGCTGAATTGAGGTTTGCCGTGACCCAAGAATGTTTTGTTCTTCAGCTCCAGTAGACAGTGACAAACATAAGGTGATTAGTGGCGGAGCCCGGAACAAGTGCCGACCCTAGTCGGAGGGTTGGCTCCGCCAGTGCTCGCCTCCTATCACACATGCACAATCTGACTCTACCGCAATCATCGCTTATTGTCGGAGCGATTCTCTGTAAGTCGCGGTGATCTCCTTTGTCATAGCTAAATCTTGCTTGCTGGAATTTAGTCATGTGATCACGACGGTTTCTACTTTTGTTAGAAGAATTCATATTATAGGCTTTGCTTTATTAGCACATATATGAGATATGTGTATTTGAGGTTATAATCATAATATTGTTCGTAGTTATAAATATGCCTAGTATATATATATGTTGCTTTTATATTGATAATTGTTTTATGAACTAAAATAATCACAAAAGTGCTAATATTCCTAACACTATATCCTACCCAGCAACATTATGTACGGCACACCAGTTACAGACACAGACAAACATATACAGATAGTCTGAAGAACGTAACATTCATTGCGACCTCACGGCTATACGTGAAGTTGCGAACATACTTGCATTGCAGAATTGCCTCGTGCGATGCATTCCATTTCCATAGGTAGCTTGTGTACGGATAGCTCTACTGTTGAGATAGGGCGATTTATATCCTGACCTACTAGGATTTAGAGAGATATACTACAAGTATTCATATATGAATAGAATTAGGATTTTCACTTCTCTTTGGAAGAGAACTAGGGGCACTATATCAAGCTATGACGAGTGATCATGGATAACTCAAGCCACAAACCAACCAATTCAAAGTAAGAGGTGCACGCGAGGATTAGATACTATGCTATTCTTTAGTACTAGAGTTTTGTATATGGCAAGGGTCTGAGAATCCTAAAAGGTTCTAGAGGGTTGTGAGAGAATGATAATCCTTGTACTCTTTTAAGATTATGCTTAAGGAATTTGCGGCCGGCTTTGCCAAATCTTTCCCTCTCATCGTGGTTGCCCCATCGCTGTTATTTCGGTTTTCTCTACGAGATTCGTCTATTTCGTACTTGATACTATGTACGCTTATACCATATCTCACAAACTCTAATCCGATCGGGGACTGCTACACATAAGGAGGAGTATCAAAGTATAACAAGTGGTAACAGAGCCAATGCCAGATTAATCTGATTTGCGAGAAGGTTGGCAAAGTGTCATGTAGCACAAAATCAAGATTGATGTCGACGACATGGAATCAAGTAGAGCAATTTGACGACGAATGAAATTTCAGCATGTGTCGATGTATGATGAAAGATGACCTTGTCCAGCGAAAGTTAATCGATGCTTTTGAAGGGGACAAACGGAAAAGACGACTAATGAAGACTGTAAGGTGATAAAGCAAAAGACTGTCAGTACAATCCGTATATCTCTTTGACAAGGTAAAGTACTCGGTTATCAAAGAAAATTCACCGAAAAAATTATAGAGTAACTTAGAAGAATTGTATATAGCAAAGTCGCTAACAAACCGGTGGGTGCTGAAGTAACAACTGTACATATTGTGTATGGAAGAAGATACACGGTTCGTTGACCATATCAATGTCTTCAATAAGCTTATCACATAACTGACTAGTGTGGTTGAGAAAATTGAGGAGAACGATAAGGTCGTCATATTGATACCATATCTACCACCATCATGAAAGTAATTGGTGATGAATATTCTTGTCGGAAAAGACACTCTCAACTTTAATAAGGAAGTGACATATCTATTGAAGGAAGAGTCCTTGAAGAAGCCATTTGAATCTTCATCATCAGGTGATCAAGCATCGGTTGTCGCAGATGTTGCAGGCAAAAGAAAAAGTCACAGGAAAAAGAAGAGTAAGAGCAAGGGCATATGTGTATGCTATCTATGTGACGAGCAATATCATATGATAAAGGAATGTTCAAGTTTGAAGCAAATGAGGGGTGCATGCTCAGTGGTAGTAGCACATAATGATTCAAACACATTATCATCAGTCAATCAAGTATTTCTCATGGATGGATATTAGATTTAGGTTGTTGCTTCCACATATGTTCGGCAAAGGAGGTGTTTGACAAATGATCTCTACTCCCAGCGGATGAATTTGTTCACCTAGTGGATTGCAAGGAGTATGCAGTTACTGAGGTGGGAACAATTACATTGGAGATATATGATGAAGCACATCGCACGTTGATGGGAGTTTGATATGTTCTCGGCTTAAAGAAGAATATAATATATGTGAGGTTGCTTGAACTCGGAGGTTGTGAGGTATCACTTCGAGATGAAGTCATGCGAGTTACTTACAAAGAGTAGGTAATTATGAAAAGTATCTGGAGTAATGTAGGACGTCGATTGATGGGTAATCATAAGGGAAGAGCAACCAATGGGGGGTCTGATAAAAATTCTAGCTAGGAGAAGGAAACTGTGTCGTCAACAATAGGTATTCAAATCTTATCTGCAGTTATGTACGAAACTGCAAAGACGGTTGCAAAATCTAGTAGGCCCAAAGGCGAAGGTGCGAGCTGTTGGAAGAAGGATGACGTGGTGGGACCAACCACGCAGTACCAATGAGCAAGTGGAGCTCGGAGGCGATACAAACATATGGTATGGAAGGCTGTAGGAATAGGAGGTGTGGTTAACCAAACTACACAATGAAGGAGCTCTCAGGTGGAGGATTTGTACCACTAGCCCGAATACCGACACACACATTGTGGTGATGTGCATAAGCCCTTATGGTGGAGCACTTCTAAAGGTGAGAGGGAAAAAAAAGATAAAACAAAAAAAGGTGGAGTCGACTTGGAGTGAGTTCTCAAAGGAGCACAGTGACTTCAACGGATGAGAGTCAAGGTGGAGATTGTTGAGATAGAGTGACTCATATCCTAACCTACTAAGACTTAAAGTGGTGTGGTACAAAGATTTCTATATCTATCCTAATAGGATTATGATTCTCACTTCTCTTTGGAGAGGAACTGGGGGCACTATATAAGAGAAAATTTATGGTACATTCTACTGGTAGTATATGATGGTAGTATAAAATAAATATGATCATTGATTTGTTACGGACATAATAAACTTTTTTGTATTTATAATTTTTTTCGTGAGACTATTATGAACTTTTCCAACTAAGGTTGAAAATATTATTCTTGTGCCATGTGATCTCCACATGGGCAATTACAGTTCTACCCCCTTGGAATTCTATTGCTCATACTACCAGGTGTAGTATAACTAAATCCGAATTAATCTGAATCATTGGATCAAAACTAATGAACGATCTATATTAAATTGAGTGTACCATATAAAAGCTCATATATAAAGCCATGATGATTGATTATGGAGAACCCAAGCCACAAACTAACTCATTCAAAGCAAGAGGCGCATGAGAAGATTAAAGACCGAGTTATTCTTTAGCACTAGATTCTTGTATAGGGTAAGGATCCGAGATTTCTAAAAGGTTTGAGAGGGTTGTGAGAGAGCGACAATCCCTTGTATTCTTTTGAGGTAGTACTTAGGGAATTTGCGGTCGACTTCGTCAAATCTTTCTCTCTCATCGTGGTTGATTCGTCGCCGTTATTTCGATTTTCTCTACGAGATTTATCTACTTCATTCTTGATATTGTGCACGTTTGTGCCGTTTATCACAAACTCTGATCCGGTACGAGGGCTACTACGCATAAGGGGTATCAGGGTATAAAGAGTATAACATCAGCTGCTGTTTCATAGTTACACAGTTGTGCAGGTGATTCGCAGGGGCCTGTAGCTTCTGCTATACCTACCTAGCTAGCTAACTCCATTAGGGCATCTCCAATAGTTAGAGATAACTTTGTCTCTAACATATACTATATCATCTTTAGAGACAACATCTTCAATAGATAGTCTTTAGGACACACTCCAATATTTATATTTTATAATTTTCCTTTGAAATGGGTCTACATGTCAACTAGAGTAGATTAATGTATCATGTCTTGTTTCGCGTGCACGACAGTCTCTTCAGGAAGAGACGACATGTGCTCTCTCCTCTCCCCCCTCTCCTCCACGTAGAATTTTATTAATGTGATATAGCTAAAAAATAACAATAAATATACTATTGGAGACACCCTTATTACATGCATGGCTGCATGCCTCGGTGCCGAAGGAGAACAGCCCTGTAATTCACACGCCGCACATATCGATTAATTTGCTGTGCCTGACTCAATTTCTGAAGTATTGACGCTTGTCGACGAACACAGTTGCGCCTTGACCTCGTTTATATAGCGCGCGATCGGCCCTCGAGATATGGATCTGCGATGGCATATGCTCCGAGGCCGAGGACTATTCCGGAGGAGCTACCTTTCTTGCCGGCGGTCTCTCTATCAGATTTCCTTTGGAATGTGCTCGAGGAATGGTCCTTGTCGCTCTGGCTATCCCCTCTTAAAGCAACCCGCCTTTCCCTGATCTTCAATACAAGTGCCTCTTCTCAGTTCATCAGATGTACACCACGAGGCCAAGCAATACTAAGTTAATCATGTAACACTACTGCTTTCGAAGTAATGGATAATTAAACTAACACAAAGCTGCACGAGCAGATACTAACGGGAGAGCAGCAATTAGCATCATTTTTTTTCCAGCAGCATAATATCAACCCAGATATGAATTTCTTAGCTACCTAGCCAGCTTTCAACTGAGCTGTTGCTGTTGTACTCACTGAGGCACTCCATATGGAACAAAGGTATCACTAATGTATACTTTGTCTTAGCTGCGCATGGTTTTAGAGGCGCTGCTACAGGGTACATTCCATTGGATCTTCCCTATTCGCAGTTGGCGAGCTTTTCTGACTGAAACACCGTACATAAAGGGGCAGCGCTCTTCTTGAGTGGTCAGCGTGGTGAAAATGAAATTTGCTAACAAATTGTTGATAATTTGTCGTTGGTTTATCTAAACTTTGAATTGAGACGTTCAGATTTTATATAAGCCTGGTACTGAAGCTTCACATTGTTAGTCTTCAAAAAAAAAAAATCACATTGTTCTCTGAACAACGTTGGTTTGTTCAGGAACTCTGAACAATTATTGCTCTCAGAATGCAGATCAAGGCGCCCGTTTATACTGTTGAGAAGAATCAAGAGATACAGTTTTGCCTCAACGAAACAAATAAAATAATATCATATATACTAAAGTCCTGCTAGGGTACGTCGTAAAAGACAAAATAATGCTCGTTTGATCTTGAACACTGCTTGGAGATTAGGCTAAAACTCTTTCCTCCATTATTCCAGCTGCTTTCTGCAGCATATGCTAGCTAGAGGTCAGGTATATCCAGGAGGAGTTGATCAAGAACACGGAGGGATCAATGATCACCATCCACACCAGCCCATGCAGATCGACCAAACGCAAAATCGACAGCGAGCAGTCATCAAATGCAAACGTAACCGAAGCGATTGGCCGTGAAAAAAAAGAATCAAGCCTGATATATCTTCAAATATCTTTTTTTAATCGAAAACACATATCTTCAGAAATCTTGTGCTGCTTTCGAATAATGCCGATTCGATCTCCTCGGTGTGCATGCTTGCGTGACGCCCGCCAGCGCGATCTGCTCATCTATAAATACGTTGAGAAGGCGAAACCTCGGACGTGCAAGACCAGACGTGGATATACAAGGGTGTGTCTGACGTCGGGGCCCATGCATTACTGGGTGGGTCTCCTTTGGCAGTGGCCTGATCAACCAGCCACTGCCAAAGGAGACTTGCCCAGCAATGCAGCTTTGCGGCCACAAGATCGTGTGTAGTTTGCCTAGTGTTGCTTCCTTGCAATTGTGAATCCGTAGTCGCCCACGACTGCACTTGCAATTTGGAATGCTTCTTCTGTAAGTGTGGGGGCTAAAAACCGTGAGCTAGACAGGTAAATTTAACGTGAGTCGGATTGGTGTTGCAGGCATGCAGAGCAGCATGCCGGCCGGCGCGCTCGCCGGCTGATATTGACGACTTGGAGTCTTTGACAGTTGCGTGCATGCATTCATGTCCACATGCGCACGCATGTAACTTACTACTCCATAATTTGGTATTGCATGTAGCCACATACTGAATTAAATGCACATGAAGGAGGCCCACTGATACGAGGTTGGACGAACTTCTAATGCAATACGAACACGATGGTACCACTAACCTTCATAAGGCAACGTCATTATGTAAGTGTGGAAAGTCTTCGAACGTTGAGCGAACAATGTCTAATACTATACCTCCGCCTGGGCACAGTACTCAAGATTTTTTTAAAAAATAATATGATTTTAATAAAAAACTACAAAATTAAATGGTCATTTTTTTTTTGCCACAGGAGGCCAGCACCATTGCAACAGTTGTGAAACAATAATTTTGTCATTTGAATTGACGACATGTTCCTTTTTTCGAAATTAAATTTTATTTGTAATGTTGGTAATATCTTTTAATGTTTGTGCAACCGATATTTTTCGAAAAGATAAGGAAATATGAAATAGAGAACAATTTAGGAGCTTCGATGCGACAAAATATAGTTGGAATGTGTTTTAGGTGACACAATATAAAAAATAGCCCCATTCGGCGGCGCAATATTGAAAATAGCCCCCGTTCGGCGAAGCAATATGAAAAATAGTCCCCTTCGGCGACGCGATGAAAAAAATAACCCTGATTTATTTGAGAGTACCGAACGAAATCTTATAGAGATAATGACTTTGCAAACAGGGTGTGGTCATTTTGCGTACGAAAAGGCTAGAACTAGGGTGGTGTGGGGTGTCGCGATGCTGTCCTCACACGGTTACCTGTACATACAACACGAAAAAATAGTATCGAAACACGACACTAGCATAATATAAGTTGTACATAAATTAATATTTACATAACATGACTAATACATCTACTCGCGAGGCCTCTTCGGGCGTACCCCACGTGTGGCCCTTGGCCTCGTCCGAGGTGGCTGCAGACGCTGGTGCGAGTACGTCAAAGGCTTTGGCGACCGAGGTACCCTACCGACGCGAGTAGCTTGATGGGGTGCCGCGAGAGGGGGTGTCCTAGGAGGGTTGTCCCGAGAAGGTGCTGCGTCGGCTGGCTCGCTCTGGGCGCACTGTGCAACCGTGAAGCCCCAATAGAGACCTGGCAGCTCTCGCTGTGTGAAGGCCTACCACCCTCTCGCCCACTCCTGGTCGAACTCGTAGTCCCCGGAGTGTGCTCCCTCCTGTGACACCAACTCCTCGTCCCATAGGGGTCTACGACCTGTAGAACAATACATTATGCATGTAAACAAGAAGGAAATGCTGAAATAGTACGTTATGCATGTAAACAAGATAGACATACCTGGTTGCTGCAACCCAGTGGACGGCTCGACGTAGTCCTGCCCCGGGTACGGATGGTACTCAGGACCTGTCAGAAGAAAATGCCGTTAGTAACTAGTGGAGTTTGAAATTAACAACAAGACGTAAGTGTTTTAGGTGCACCCGTGAACTGTGCTGGTGTTGGGGGTACTCCCGGCACGATGCCACAAGGACCCGTCTGCCACATCCGGGTGAGGAGCCATGGGGTTTGATGCACCGTGGCTCACCCCCCGTCCACGCACAGGTGGGACCACCACGTCCCTTAGCCTATAGCACATCGTAAACTGGATGCCTCACCTTGTCGCTTCTATCATCCGGTCCATGGCCTCTCTGATCTCTTGCCTTGCTGTGCTGAAGCACTCCCCAAGTGTCAAACTACGCACGGAGGTCGCCAACTCATGCATCTCTCATTGGAGATCGTTCTATACACAAAATTAGCAAGTTAGAAACCGAAAACATGTGTAGTAAATAAGAAGTATGGACCATTCAATGCGTACCACGCTATGAAATGTGGAGTTCGGCTAGATAGGGTACGTGTCGATCGTCGCTACCTCATGTCGTGGTGGGTCGTCCATGACTCTGACGCAACGAACCCTCATACAAGTGGAGTACCACTCGATGTACTCCTCGTACGTCCCGGAGTCGTAGAGAGCATTCTCCCGGTGCACATCCTCCAAGGCATGGAGTCACAACTCAACCCAAGGGGCCATCTTCTCAGCCCAGGAAGTCGTACTAGGTACTCGCTTCCTAGTGTACCTGTGGAAGGTGTAACAATATCAAGTTATGTGGAAAGCGATACCTCACCCAGGAGGTTGCCGATGGTTTATATATCAGGCCGTGAGTTACAAAGTTACGATATATACTCGGTTACAACAATCGGAGAATCCAAACTATCTAAACTTAGCACGGTTATAGATAGACTATACAAATATATCTCAACACTCCCCTCAATCACAACTTCACCAAGTTGAGATTGAAACAAAACAACTCAAGTTTACGAGCAGTAACGGCCCGTGAAGCCATCACCAATTGATCCGCAGAAGAGATGAACCGAATTTGAAGTCGTTTGTTTGCCACCCGTTCACGAACAAAATGAAAATCAACCTCAATATGCTTGGTACGACCATGAAACCGAGGATTAGCAGATAGATAAGTGGCCCCCAGATTATCGCACCATAGGCAAGGAACTCGATTTTGAGGAACACCAAGTTCACCAAGAACACTTTGAATCCAAATGATCTCCGCAGTAGCATTGGCCAACGCCTTTGTACTCACCGATCTTCGATCGGATACCTGGGTAAAATTTTTGCGAGCACTCCATGAGACAAGATTCGGACCAAGAAACACAGCAAAACCTCCGGTGGAGCGGCGATCATCAGCACTGCCAGCCCAGTCTGCATCAGAGAAAGCACTCAAGAACAGGGATGAATTTTTGCGAAGACGAATACCAAACTCCATCGTGCCGCCTAAGTACTGTAGAATCCGTTTCACCGCAGACCAGTGCTGAGAAGTAGGACTGTGCAAAAACTGGCAGACCTTATTTACCGAGAATGAAATATCCGGTCGTGTCAATGTGAGGTACTGTAGGGCACCAACCACTCGACGATAGGCCGTAGCATCCTCGCTACTCAAAGGAGTACCCTCTAAGAGCGACAGCTTCTCATCAACAGAAAGAGGAGTAGGAACAGATTTACACTTAAGCATCCCAACCCGGTTCAAGATATCATTGGTGTATTTCCGTTGAGTGAGGAGAAGACCATCAGAACATTGCGTCACTTCAATACCCAAGAAGTAGTGGAGGGGTCCAAGATCCTTCAACGCATAAATCGGACTTAAGATCCGAAAGAAGAGCATCAACTGCATCCGAGGAGGAGCTAGCAACAATAATGTCATCCACATAGATGAGAAGAAATATGTGCACAGTACCCTTGTTGAAAATGAAAAGAGACGTGTCTGCTTGCGACGGTTTGAAACCCAGACACACCAATTTGGCACTAAGCCGTGAATACCAAGCTCGAGGAGCTTGCTTTAATCCATATATAGCTTTGTCAAGTTTGCAAACATATGATGGATGATCCGCGACCGACGCACCAGAGGTCGCTTCATATAGACATCCTCTTCGTAACACCATGAAGAAACGCGTTCGTTACATCTAGTGGCGAAGACACGGTTCTTAGAGATAGCAATAGATAACACCAAGTGAATAATGGCGGCTTAATCACCGGATGAATGTGTCTTCATAATCGATCCCGTATTGTTGCTTGAATCCCTTGGCCACTAGGCGAGCCTTGTATCGATCAACAGAGCCATCAGCCTTCTCCTTCACTTTATACACCCATTTGCAATCAATGAGATTATGAGCCTGATCCGCAGGAACCAAGTGCCAAGTGGAATTGCGCAAGAGGGCAGAAAACTCCTCATCCATAGCTTGTTTCGGCGTGCATCACTCATAGCTTCTTTGTGATTCAGTTCACCAGGTTGTACAAAAATTGACATAGCTAATCATGCCCGAATAGCTTCTTAGGTTGCACAATACCATTCTCAAGTCTAGTCCGAGGACGCCAAGGCGAGGTTCGAGAACCGAAACTTCGATGGTCCACCTCAACATGCAATGACGGTTGATCGAAGCGGAGTGGAGAACAACAGAATCCGCAGAAGAGCCAAGAAGGTGGTGGGCGCGACGACACGCAGAAGAGGCAGGGACGGGCGGTGGTCCCGACAGACCGACAGGATCGACCTGCAACGGTGCCGAGATGGGTGCCGGAGCCGATGAAGATCTTTGGAGCGAATCGCCAGCGAATCGGTGGCGAGAATTGAACTCAGATCCACTGCATCGTTCCGGTTCGAAGTCATATGTTCATCATCCTGCGGCAAAAAACAAGTATTTCCCGGAAATAAGACAACACGTCCTGTTGGATCCGGCACGCCTGAGGTTTCCTGCACAGCAAGGGGCTCAACCAACGAATCAGTAGACTTAGGCAATAAGTCAGGATCTACAGTACTACCCCCATACGAAGTAAAGTCCAACAACGTGGGAGGAAGGAGGGAAATTTCAGAACGAAGACGAACACCAGCATTTGAATGCAACATGGAGAAGGGAAAAACAGACTCATCAAACACCACGTCACGCGAAATATAGACACGACCAGTGGAAATATCAAGACATTTGTAACCTTTGTGATGAGAGCTATAGCCAAGAAAAGCGCATTGTATGGAGCGAAAATATAATTTATGTGGATTGTAAGGGCGGAGGTTAGGCCAGCACGCGCACCCGAAGATCCGAAGAAAAGAATAATCCGGTTGAGACCCAAACAATTTTTCAATGGGAGATGCATGACCAATAACAGCGTTGGCAACTTTGTTAATCAAGAATACAATATAAGAATGCCTCATCCCAATATTTCAAAGGCATGGAGGCATGAGCAAGAAGAGCAAGACCGACTTCCACAATGTGTCGATGCTTGCGTCAATGATCCGTTTTCTTTGAGTGCGTGTGAGGACAGAGACAAGATGAGAAATACCAACACGCTCAAAAAGGACTCAACTTTTGATACTCGCCACCCCAATCTGTTTGCATGGACAAAATTTTGCAATTAAGTAACCTCGGCATGTGCTTGGAAATCACGGAATTTCAAACACTTCGGACTTGTGTTTGATGAGATAAATCCAAGTAAATTTACTATAATCATCAATAAAAGCGACATAATAGTCGTGTCGTCCGAAGCAAGTAGGAGCAGGACCCCATACATCTCGAAAAGACCAACCGTAATGGCACCTTAGAGACGCTTACGGACTTAGGAAAAGGAGTTGACGACTCTTGGCTTGTTGACATGCATCGCAGACATGCGCAAGCGCTTTATTGGACTCAAAAGGCAAACTATTATCACGAAGAACACGATGAACCGTAGCAAAAGACGGATGACCAAAGGCGACCATGCCACCGATCGGTTGATGTCTTGGCGACATCGAGAACATGCTTGCTAGGAGTGTGCTCCAAGGAGGAATAGGATAAAGCCCGTTTCTACATTTGCCGTCGTGTGAGTATTACGCCTCGTTTGACGATCCTTAACAAAGAAAAATTCAGGATGAAGCTCAAGAAACACATCATTATCAGTGGTGAGGCGATGAACAGAGGCTAAATTTCGGGTGGCTTGAGGAACATGCAAGACATCATTAAGATGGGTATTTCGAGAAGGGGTAATAACAGTAGATTGACCTATATGCTTTATCGTCATACCTGCTCCATTGGCCGTGTGTACCTAATCATGACCATTGTAATCTTGTTTCATGGTCAGCTTGTCAAGATTTCCGGTGATGTGGTCGGTGGCTGCACTGTCAGCATACCACGCCGTGTCCACATTGTAGGAAGTCACGGCGGCTGCAGCTGTCTTCTCTGGACCATTGTAGTTCTTGTCAAACCGCTTCCAACAACGGAGAGCTGTGTGACCATACTTGCCACAGACTTGACATTGATGATCCTTATAAGGATTGTTTGGGTTACCCCGACCAGTACCACCACGTCCAAAACCGCCACCAAAACCGCCACGATCTCCTTGATTTCCACGGCCGCCATCACCACGGCCACGGTTCTCCTGCTTGAAGCTATCACCACGGCCACGTGCAGCGGTATTCGCCACCATCTGGAACGACTCCTTGGTCTCCTTCTGCGACTCCAGGCGTGCTTCCGTAGAGAGGAGACGCGCATAGAGCTCGTCAAGACTGATGGAATCAGCCATGCCCGTGACCTGTTCGACCAACGGGTTGTATTCTGCATCGAGTCCATTGAGGATATGGGACACGACGTCATCATCATCAAGCGGCTTCGGCCACCGCCATCTCTTCTGCACTCTGCGCATCTTGGAGAAGTACACCGTCACGCACATATCCCTTTGCGCGTGTTTCCAATGCGGGTCCGTAGATGGAGGATACGGGACCGAGATTGAGAGGCAAACGATCTTGTGATAGCCGTCCACGATCCGCCGTGGAGCACGAAGCAACTCCTGCTAGCACCTCACGAGAGAGCGAGGTGACCAGATAAGTCAAGACGTGTTGATCTCGAACACGCCATGTGACATAATCTGGGTTTGCAACCTCCATCTTTTTGGAATCTTTATCAACTGTCAAGGTCTTGAGGCGCACCTTCGAGCCATCAAGAAAACCTTGACTCATTTGCCGGATCGCGAAGAACACAGGCGCGCCATAGAGATAATTCTCCTTGTCAACTTCTCGAAACCGGATGGAGAGAGACGCCATAGCAAGGCGATGAAAGAACTCGCCATAGCTATAGCTAGATGCGTTTAGGAAGAGAGGCTCGATACCATGTAACAATATCAAGTTATGTGGAAGCGATACCTCACCCAGAGGTTGCCGATGGTTTATATATCGGTAGTGAGTTACAAAGATTCTGATATATACTCGGTTACAACAATTAGGAGAATCCAAACTATCTAAACTTAGCCTGGTTATAGATAGACTATACAAATATATCTCAACAGAAGGCAAAACGATAAGTTCGTAAGGGAAAGGCTATGATAGACATAAAACGTGAACGTCACTACTACAGAAAAGGTCTTCACAGACAGTTCAAAAATGTCATCACAGACGGTTTCGTAAGCCGTCTGAGTTTATGGGTCAGTAATGACATGAGGTCATCACAGACGGTTTTTGAACCGTCTACGATGCAAACTATCATATACGGTTATTAACTCAGAACCGTCTGTGACAGTTGACTATCACAAACGGTCTGTAGACGAAACCATCTGTTATAGTTTACTAGCATAGTTGGTTTGCAGACGAAACCGTCTGTGAGAGCTGATGTATCACAGACGGTTTGTCCTAAGAAACCGTCTGTGATACTCTTTTGTATTGCTAAATCTAATTATGTTTATTGGCTAGCCTCAGGAAATGGTAGCCATGCCCTCTGAAACAAGCTGAAACACAACAAGTACATGTATACATTCAATTCACATTCATTTCAGAAACAAGCACATCCATTTCACAAATCAATTAACCTAAATTAACCATTCATGTATATTTACACACATGTACCATTAAGTTCAATCTTATCCCAATCAAGTTCAATCTACATTGTGAAATTTTCCATCTGGATTTGTGACCTCACGGTTCAAGAATGACGCAAATTGTCATCGAATGTTTATGAGCTGGCCCTGTTCCAACACAGTTGTATCGATGCTCGCAACCTGTCACTAGGAAGATTAAATTCGTGCATATAAATTGATAAGTATGAAATAATTATTGCAAGATTGACAAACCTAAGGATCATTGGTCATCACGAAACCGATGAGTAGTTCCATGTTGTGGCAAACATATTATCCACGGAGGTTGCAGGCCGACGGCTGCTGGTGGCACTGCAAAAATAGAATTGGTTAGTTCGAGAGGCATTACTACGAAGTGTTATATAGGATTAATGTGTACTAGCGAATATCGAGAATTTTAGATCGTGTTGCAAGGTCCCTCCCTTGCATTTCCCTCCAGAAGAATAGTACACGATGAACGAACTACGTGATTCTAAAAAGTTAGCTTTCGCCATTGCAAAGGAAGGAAAGACTACAATAGAGTTATCTATGGAGGAAATGTGTTTATCTGTCGATTAATTGTCGAATAATTATGAAGTCGCATTTGGAATGCTGTAGGGAATCAAGGTATATTACCTTGTTCCGTTTTGGTACAATTATAATTAGAATCTAGTGGAAGCTAGACAGGTATGTTGCCATGGTCATTAAACCTAAGTCCGTGTTGCTTATAAAGTACAAATCAACAAGTATAGCCACTAGTGCAGCACTTACTCCTAGTTGTAGGGCAAAAGTATGAATTCCTTGTCGTGGTGAGCTAGCAATGAGTCCGTCATGTAATCCTTGACGAATTTTGTATTCTCCCTGATGCTTTGCAAGGAGACCAAGTGTGGGTCGAGGAAACCTACCGGTGATTTCTTTAATTTGGCTTCAGAAATCATACACACACACACACACAAAAAGCAAGGAGTTATATATAACATTTATCGGTATTACACGAACATTGACTGTGATTGTAAACACTCACAGTGTCCAGCATGGCATGAGTGAGACGTCGAGGGAGTCGAGGTTGAAGAGGAAGAACAAGCCCTCGAAGTTCACCGCGAAGACACAGTCTTGACAGTGGTGGTTAAGATGATCTTTCTTGAACTTGATGTTGACACCCAAGCACCGTTGTTCATCCATATTGTTGGCCTGTTCCATGTACCATAGATGCAATCTCGTGCAAGTCATTCCTAGGGTAGGGTGGCGCTCTATCGTCTCGACCAACGGCTCACCTAGCACGAATTTCTGGGCAACGGCAAGAAGGGAATATCATTGAGCACGAAGGGGACATCATCGGGCTTTTTCGATTTGTCCTTGCCTCCTCACTTTTTAGAGGTCGACCAGGCATGAGGTGTAGATGCATCCGATGTACCGAGTCCTTATCGCATCGGTGCAGGTAGCTTCGGTGTAGGTACATCTTGCGAAGTTGACACCGGTGCAGGTAACTCCGGTGCAGATACTTCCTATGAAGTAATTGACAACGGTGTGGGTAGCTCCAGGAAGATGTTGCTCTTGGGCCGCTGGATGAATACTCCAATGGCTTGCCCTAAAGTCACGACCTCGTCGTTTGGGGGTATCTCCAACTAGACGACCTCGAAATTCCGTCCACATTCACTTTTGCGAAACCCGGCTCTAGATTTACACCATGCAGCAAGGCCCCAACACCGGATGGATATGCCTGGCCCCAAAAAACATCCAGGGCAATGAAGGCACATCTCACTTGGAGCTTGCACTTCATAGCCGCCTACATAACGATACAAAATTAGCTACTCCAATAGCCTATCAATGGATTGAGCATTCCAGAGATAATAATCATTGCCAGGATGCCATCAACAGGAAATCTATCATCGCTTTCTAAGTTATGGTTGGATGCACAGCTACTCAGACGTTTGGGGGGGCTGGCTAGCACAGTAGCGACAGGGGCTTCCAACTGATTTCCCCTAAGCCTTTCCTCTATGAGAGATACATGAATATCCTCTTGTAAGATATCTCGCATCTCCTCTCTGAGGGATGTATGAATCTCCTCTTGTAGCAGTGCTTCGCGCTCGGCTTTGGCTCTCTTCCTACTCCGGTACACTCTGGAGTCCTTTGAGAATCCATCTTTCCATGAACATAAAGACCAAGGCCTCTCGTACGAACCGGATGCTCCTTGTTTCCCAGGGCTTCGAAGAGCATATCTCTCTCCCTGTCTACCTGGAATGAGCCTTGAGAAGATTGTGCAGTACTCAGCGCTTCCTGCAAGTGCTCGACATGTTATTTCACTTCCTACGAAGTTATCGAGTAATTACAAACTAGGTAGTTCGATATCTTACCAGGCACTGGGACACTTCCTCATCTGTGGGGTTTGGAAAGGAGATGGCCCCCAAAGACACGGCAGCTAACCTCACTCTTAGCCAGTTTTGGGTGCGCTCATCAGGGATTGTGGCAAATGGCGGGGAGGCGTCCCAACGGTTTGCATGCTCGTCCTGATCCCTTCATTGCTGGAGTTTACCCGCATACCCAGCGGTGCTGAGTCTGTGGGGTGCGTGTTTTTTTGCCTGGAGGGCCCTGTGCGCCACACTTTCACTCCTAAAATCATCTATCGTCTTCTTCGCCACAAATTCTTTCCAGTACTCTACCACGAACGGATATTTCTGGAAGGGCGTCAGATTCTTCTCAATGTATTGCTTGATAAGCGTGCTCTTGAAGTTCCTCCACGCTTTGCATGCCTGTAGCGACACGTGTCATCGCACGGAGGCTTGGTGTTGTTCCGGTATATCGAACGCCGCCGGCTCAGCTCCAACCTCCTCGGATCGCCCACATCACTCTAGTGAGGTCACTGAGCCTCCCTGATACTCGTGCGCGCGTTGGATCACTTCGGGCGGCCTTGCTTTGCTATAGGTCTTATCACCCGAACGGCACCGCCGCCTTGGGTTCACCTAGATCTCAGGGTTCCATTTTGGGTCCTGGTAGACACCGCCATGCAGGGGATCACCGGTGAGACGTCGAGCAATCCCGTGGCCGTGAGCTCCTCTGCATGGTGGCTTAGGACCGGCACTGTACCTAGGTGGTTAGGGTTAATCAACAGTTAATCATTGGTTTAACTACTGTTGTAATGATGCTCCTGAGCATGACATGCGGGCCCCTCTTACAGAAATTCATGTGTTCAATGCACTGATTTTTGAGTCAAGTCACAGACAAGTGGGCCCGATGTGTACAGTAAATAGCTCAGGGGTCCATGGACCCTAGTTCTGGGCTGTGAACTTTCGGTTCACACGCTATTTCGTAAACTCTAGACTATGACACGTGGGACCTACCCGAAGAATTAGTTTTCTTTAGGATTTAAGTGATAAAGAAAACGTAGGGCCCTCTGGTCAGTGTCTATGGCTAGGTAAGCCTTAGTAAGAAGAGCATTAAATGCTTTTATATTTTCGGAAATGTCTTATTTGTGCACTAAAAATTATTTAAACTTCAAGATTGCATGACTAATTCTTTTTAACTCCAAATTTGATGATTCAAATTTTGTTGGTTTCCTTTTTAATTATACTTTAATCTAAAATTGGTTTGAATCATGCTTCTATTCCAGAAAATGTTGTTAGTAGAATTACTTTCGGTTTAGCTTTAATTTTTGCACTAAAAATTGTTTTTACTAGAAAAATGCATAAGTATTTCTCCGTAACTCCTATTTGAGTGAAATCAAGCTTGATGGGCTCCTCTGTTACTGTAATTTAATGTAGAATAGGTTTTAAGTATGTTACTATCTCTGAAAATCTTGTTTTACAAATGATCTGTGCACTACTTCATGACTTTGAAAAATCCTAGAAAATTCATTTTAACTCCGATTGAAGTGAACCAAATTTTGTTGTTCTTTGAATTTCATGCTTTGTCTACCATTACATTTTCATGTTCACCAACTCTCTGGAATTTTTTGCATGAACAGTAACCGGAAGTTGATATTTTTTATTTTATTTTCCGACAAAATTGTTTTGGCTATAACTTTTGCATGCAACATCCAAATCAATTGATTTTTGTTGATAAATTCATTTAAAATAATGAACTACATTCTATGTAAATTTCATGATTTTTGGATGATTTTGAGTTTTTGGAGCTTATTCGGCGCTATCCGTTCTTATTGTTTCTTCTCGATTCTTTCGATAGGTTCCGACGAATTCGTTGAGTACGAGAGTGATCCTCTGTAGCAAGTGGGTTATCTCCAGCAAGGTTGCCAGTTCCTCCTTTGATGCATGTTGATCCTATTATGTTCAAATGTATTATCTTGTTTGCAAATGTATGTATGCATGCTATGTTGATGATTAATTTCTCGATTCACGATAGTTAATCCGAATAGATGTATAATCTGTAGGTTAATGCTTCTCATTGCCACTGAGCCTAAGTTTTAGTCTTATTAATGATTTAGAGCTCGATGGATGGGCTCTAATCATTTATATATCTAGTATACGAGTTGATGTCGCTTAGCAATGCTTAGAAAAGTAGCATGGGGATCATCGCTTCAGCGATGGTCATTATATCCATATTTTAAATGCTTGGGTCAGGGTACTCATGCATATGATGTATTTGGAAAAATAAAACTAAAAATAAAATATTTTAGACTTGGGCACATTGGTTGGATGGTGTACTGTTGGGTGCATGTTTGGTGCCCGAGTCAACAAGGACCGAACATCTTGTGTTACACTATCCAAGCATTTTCGCGTGCATCCACATGAGGGTATTGGGAACCCCTCTTGACTCAATACTTTGGGAGGTGTTAATTAATGATTCACCGGTGGTAGGTGTAGGAGAAAAATGTTTTGTTGTTTTATTGTTGTTGGGCTTGTGCGGGGTGGGTTCCGGATTTAGGTTCTCTCGCTTGAGGAGCATCGGCAGTTGCTGAGGCTAGGTCGATGTGTCTGACACAACATGTGGGTCCTCCGTGGGAGCCCAGGATGGGCGGTTCGTGGAGGGTTAACCCCCATAGGTGCGACTCTTAATTAATTCATTCCATTGGAAACCGTCTCGTAGGACTTAGCCTTGCCGACATACCTAAGAAATTGTGCTCTATAGCTTGGTGAAAAGGCGGTATGACATGTGGGTAAAGTTGTACACCCTTGCAGGGTTCAAACTATTCAAATATCCACATCACAGGTTATGGACACACTTGGTTAGGTTTTGCAAGAGTTAGACTATAACATTTTCGATAAAACTTGAGATCGGGTGGTATGAATGGGTAATTCGTGCTATGTTGTGGTGGCTTTTGGGAAGTCACCTCGAGGATGTTAATTATGTTTATAATGTTGTCTCTCTGTTATTTAAACGAATAAAAACAGTTTTGTTAAATTGCCTTCAACCTATTACACTATTGCAAATGAAATATAGCTTTGTGCTTAAAATGAACTCTATGGCATTCTCCTTTGATTTGGCTTGTATGTAGCTATGTATAGGTTTGTTATTTGGAAGTCTTGCGAGTACAATTTTTGTACTCAGTTGCTTTGTCTAATTGCTGCAGAGGAGGTTGACCCCCAAGGGGTTAACCATTATGAGACTGAGTTGGCCTTGGACGACTAGCTCGACGTTTTCAGTCAGTTGCCTTGTGGGTAGGGAAAACCGGTTGGCTTTTGTTTATCGCCATCTTGTTGCTTTTGTTTCCGCTGCTACTTGAGTTATTTATCTTGTCATTTGGTCGTTCGGCCCCCTTTGTAATAACTCTATTATGTGTATGTCTTTTGTGATGTAACTAGTAGACTCGATATTGTAATGGCTTGTGTATGGAATTGATGTTTTAAATTTTGTGATGGTGTAAGTGTACCACTCCCGGGAGGTACATGTTACGCCGAGAGTCGGGATATTTGATTTGTAATACTAGGACCAATTGGATGGTTAAGTATTACAAGTTAAATACCACCGACAGCTCTCACGATTTTGATATTGCTCTCAGATTTAGAGTTGCACAAGATTTAATCTTGGCCTTCTCGCTACCTCAGTCTATACTCTTCATTAATTCAATTTGACAATATTAATTCAAACTTTGAGCTCTAAAATAATGTTTTACTTATGTGCCGACATGATCTTTAAATAAAAGACAACAGATAATTATACTTTCGGCCTAGAGGTTCGACTAATCAACCAACCGAATGTAACAGACTAAATGCCAAAGATCAATCAACAGTAGTAAGCATTCCAATTAGAGCTCAAGTTCAAACCCGATTATCAAAACAATTTCAGCACAAGACTATTATCATGAGAGAGCATTCATCTCAAGCCCACCACACCCCACATTGCAATATATTCCAGTAGTAGTATCAAGCCGACCACATTGCATCGGTTACCTTTGGGCATCGAGGAGAAGGACGAGCAGGGAGCACCGGAGTAGCAGGGCGGTGTCGAAGGGGAGGCGCGTCGGGCTTGGGGGAGGAGGAGGCGACACGTGCTCATGCTTAGGGAGGAGGCGGCGGGCTCGAGGTGGAGGCGACGTCAAGGACGGTGGCGATGGGCTCAGAGGAGGAGTCGCGCCGGGCTCAAGACGGAGGCAGCGTCAAGGACGGCGGTGGCGGCCTCGGGGAAGGAGGGAGAGTTGAGAAACTTAATTGTTTGAGTGGGGGAAGCGGGCAAACCCTAGAGTCTGAATATAAATAGGGTTGGACATTACAGACGGTTCTAAAGTAGAACCGTCTGTGATAAATAATATCACAGACGGTTCCAATAAAGAATCGTCTGTGATAGATTGTGTATCACAGAAGGTTCCAATAAATAACCGTCTGTGATAGTCGTGTGTCACAGACGGTTCCAATAAATAACCGACTGTGATAGTCGTGTGTCACAGACGGTTCCAATAAATATCCGACTATGATATATTATCACAGATGGTTTGTAGATGAAACCGGCTGTGATATTCTTTTGTATTGGTAAATCTAGTTTTGTTTATTGGCTAGCCTCAGGAAATACTAGCCATGCCCTTTGAAATAAGCAGAAACACAATAAGTACATATATACATCCAGTTCACATTCATTTCAGAAACAAGCACATCCATTTCACAGTACAAATCAATCAACTAAAATTAACCATTCAGAACACATATACACACATTATTTAATCTTTAAAAATTAGCCCTTCATGATGATCGACGTGTATGTAGCTAGCTTCATCATGTTGTTCTTTCTCGACCCTTATGCCATTTCCGAAAGGAGGCAACTCGTTAAATTGATTGTATTCTTCCTCGTTCAGTACCACAACAGAACCAAATCAAAACATCGCCAATTAGTTGGCCAGGTCCACCCCATAAATGAACTTGTGGTTGCACGGTATGGCCTGGATCAATGGCTTACAAGGTAAAGTCCTTAGTTGTTGCTCAGGAGAGACTACCACATCCCAAGTGCATCGCGCACCTAAGTGCTTCTCGCACCCAAGTACTTCCCGTACTGTGCTTCGCGCATCCCGCCTTTGCCACCGACCACTCACCCGAGCGAAAAGCATTTTAGGGTTCAACCCAGCCAAATGACCACCCTAGTCATGGCACAACAAATTTTTATTCAAAGCAGTATTGCACCACAAATGACACAACTGTGATTTCGCACCACCGTTGCACATCGGAGGTATCGCACCGTAATTCCATATAGCATTAAATCAAGTTTATTAACATGAGTCATGATGATCGAGAGACATCACATAACTAAGCGGGTCTAAGCAATAATACGCACCCATGTTAGTATCTTAAAGAGGTCCAGCTAAGATTACCCAACCTATGGTGTCCGAGGGTACATGACAACATGTGAAACACAATGATTCAAGGAGTCATAATGTCAAGTAGGTATTTAACTAAGTCCCAAACCATTTTTATACAAATAGCCATGCATGTTGGTATAAAACAATATACTTTTGCAAACTGGGAACAACATGATCAAATGACTTGCCTTCGATGAAGAGCTGGGATCCTTCAGTAGAGGTCGTTGGGTCCAAGAACTCTTCAGAGACATCGGAATCTACACGAGCGAAAAGAACCAAATAAATATAACGAATCCAAATAAAAACCAAAATAGCCAAACAAGAACCAAAAGTAGGGGTGGAAACGGATCGAATACGAATCGAATAGTCCCGAATACGAATACGAATCCCTATTTTTAAAACGAATACGAATACGAATCGAATGTCATAACGAATACGAATTCGAATCGAATATGTACTCAATTCGGTCGAATGCGAATATCCTACAACTTTTGCGACAAATCTCGGTAGAACAAATAGTATTCGTATTCGTATCTGGGACAAAAACAGATAGTATTCGTATTTGTTTTTCCCGGATAGTATTTGTTTTTCCGGATACTATCCGGTTTTTTTTCCCGGATACGAATAACACCGAATACGGATAGGAATACTATCCATTTTTTTTCTGGATACGAATAACACTGAATACGGATACGAATAACACCGAATACGGATATGAATACTATTCGAATGTGGATTTTACTTACCACATTTGCGTTTTCCCGGATACGAATATCGAATAAAACGGATTATCCTTTACCAATTTCCACCCCTAACCAAAAGAAAGGCATAGAATTAAAAACAGGCTCTCGGGAGGAGGTCCAACTGAGAGGGAGAGGTCAAAGGAGGTCCTGAGGAGGAGGTCCTGAGCAGAGCAAGAAAGTTGGGGAAAGCTAAAGGAGATAAAAGAGGGCTGCTCAGGCTTTTATAGCATGCACGAATTCAAGGGTAGGTGAAAGAGGTGATGGGAGCAGGTCGAGGAATAGATGAGAGAAGGAACAGGTACTGCAAAAATGTGACAGCAATTAATGCGACACAACGACATTAAATGCTCAAGGTCCTTTGCGTCAGAATTGACACAACAGGAGGAAGGAGAAGGTGAATAAAGTTGACAGGTGGAGCTTGTCAAAACTCAGAAGGGTGGTCCAACCAAAGGGGAGGTCGAGACCAATGGGGAGGTCGTGACCCACGGGGAGGTCATGACACAGGGGGTGGTCTTTGCAAAAAGACCAACGGGGAGGTCGCGGCCCAAGAGGAGGTCGCGGCAAAACGACAAAAGGAGGAGGTCGCGGCCATAGAGAGAAGTCGCGGACCAGGAGGTTGGTCTTTGCAAAAAAGACCAAAAAAAGGAGGTCTTTGCAAAAAGACCAAAAGGGAGGTCTAGACGAGAAGGAGGTCTGGATAGAGGGAGGGGTCCAAACGCAAAGGAGGTTTGGACACAGGGAGAGGTCCAAACGCAAGGGAGGTCTAGACCCTCAGATCCAAATGAAGGGAGGTCTGGACCCTCAGATCCAAACGAAGGAAGATTTGGAGAGGAAAGAGCTGAGCCGGGGAAATCACGGAGCGAACAGAGAAAGACCAGGAGGGTGGTCTTTGCAAAAAAGACCAGGAGGGTGGTCGTGGCAGGTCTCCAGGACCACCCGGAGGTCGCCAGGACAACTCGGAGGTCGCTAGGGCAACCCGAAGGTCCAAACGAAAGGGAAAGGTCTAAACCACGAAGGAGGTCTAAACCACAAGGAGGTCTAAACCACAAGGAGGTCTAAATCGACAAGGAGGTTTAAACCAAAGGGGGAGGTCTAAACCAAAAGAGAGGTCCAAACGCAAAAGAGGGCTAAAAGAAGAAAGAGCTGGGCCGAGGGAGACACAGAGTGAACAGAGAAGGAAAAACCAACACCAGAGAACTCCGACGAACCCAAAACGAACCAAACTCGAATTAATTGAAGTTTGATTTAGTCATTTTAAACGCTTTTAATTCCAAAATCTCAAGTTAAGCTTTAGAACTTCAACAAAACAAAATGATTCTTTTTATTTTGAAAATTTTCAAAAAGGCTCAGAAAATCGGGATGTTACACCAACTCATATTGACCATGCGATCGAAATCCAACGGTCACAAAAAGGGGCGTGCTTAAGAGTTTCAAACGAATAAAAGTGGAGACGTTGGATCGAGATTCAACGGTTGAGATCGAAGTGAGGTTCGGACGGTCTGAACGGCCCACTCAATGAGGACGGTCCGATCAAGATCCAACGATCCAAAATCAACGCGCGTTCGGACGGTCCAAACAGCCCAATTGATCCTAGCGGTTGATTTTGAATTCAACGGCTCGCGTGCGTTGGGCTTTTCCAATTGAAAAAGGCACGGCCAGATGAAAATCGCGGACGGTCCGATTCAAAATGGACAACCCAGATTGCATGGCGTGTGTGGAAGGTCCGAATGGCACAATCAATGTGGATGTTTCGATTGAAATCGAATAGTCCAGAGGCGAGGCACATTTTGGTTTTAACCAATTAAGATGGCGCGTCCGATTGGAAATGGACGGTGTAGATCGCATGGAACGTTCGGATGGTCTGAACGGCCTAATGCATCTGGACGGTCCGTTTGAAATCAGATGGCTCGCAAACAAAGGATTGGGCTGAGCCCTAAGAACGTGACGGGGTCGGTTCTAATGGAACACGGTTGGGTCTAAACCATGTTGCTAAGGTTTGAGTCGCTACAGCGCCAATTGGCTTGGGCAGTTGACTAGAACCAAAATCAAATTTTAAAAGTTTGACCAGTGGCTTCAAAATATCAAATAAATTTATAAAAATACGAAATTTTTCAGAGAAGCTACGGGGATGATATATGTCCCAGATAAATTTTGAAAACTCACTAATCACGGTTTAAAATACAAACTTAAATACTTTAACCGAAAAGGTTTTAAAAAGGAACGTAGGTTTTTCATAAGTTCAAATTGATTTCCAAAAAATTGACAAAAATTTACCTTAATTTGTGAAAAATAAACTAGGATTTGATATAAAAAAAACTTCCTAGGCTTCAATACAAGTAATGACTTGCATTTTCCTTAGAAGTTTCGAACAAGTTTGAAATTAGGGTTTGGGTTTTAGGTTTTAAAAAGTAACAGCTTATGTACATGCTCTAAAATGACAAATATGATATGAAATGCATACTAAAACTGTTCACTAACTTGAGGCTATTACAGTGATGAAGGCGGAGGAGCTCCACTGCTTGCGACGATATCGACGACGAAGCGGCGTTCGACCGACGAGCTTCAACGGTGATTTGCGGCAAGGAGGAAGGGTGATAGGAGGGGAGACTCCAGGGATGAGATGAGGGAGAGAAGGGGCTCCTGGTGCTGCTATTTATAGGACCAGAGAGGGACCGAGGAGGGAGAACAACATGCAAGACCGTTGGTAGACAGCGGCGCGTACAGGCGATATTAGTGCATGGATTGAAGGGATTTCGGCCGAATTGGAGGAGGCATGATGTGGGGGTATTAATGCACTTGATTGCGCAAAGATTTGGGGAGGAAATAACAGGTTTTCAAAAGTTTCGTGTGGCTCTAATGGAGGTCGGCGCTGCGCGTGTGTTCATTGGACAAGGCAAGAAGAAAACGGTTGGAGAAGAAAGGAGAAAGAAAAGAATAAAAGAGAAGGTATAATTAATTGAAAGAAAAAAAGGGAAAGGTAGCAATTGATTGGAAGGCTTTGCATGTTAAGTGTGCTGGCTTGGGAGCACGGATGGGATGGGTGACCCGGCGGGAAACTGATTTTTATTTATTTATTTTTGAATTACAAATTAAGCAATAAATCAAATAGATTTTTAGAAGATAGCAAATAGAGTTCAAAAATTCTAGAAAAATTCACAAAAATTCCTTGAATTATTTTGAACTTAATAAAAATAATTCCAACTTAAAGTTGGCTTTTATTTTTGTACGGTAATTATTTATATTTTTGGGAAAATAGGAAAAATCTTTTAAATACCAAAAAATTAATTAAAATTTTATTGTTCACTTTAAATCCAATAAAATCCCAGAAAACTTAATAAATTTTTATTTTTATTTTTAAAACCAAGAAATTAAATAATTGATTTTATTTATTATTATTATTATTACACACACACACATACATACATACATACATACATACATACATACATACATACATACATACATACATACATATATATATATATATATATATATATATATATATATATATATATATATATGTATGTATGTATGTATGTATGTATGTATGTGTGTGTATATATATATGCAACTTGGTCATGCTCTTCAAATAACTAAAGTGGCCAGGCAGTTGATTCGCTAATACTTGCAAATCAATTATCTTCTGGACTTCAATTATCTTTTGGACTTCTCTATTTGCTTCACTAGCGCGTGGGTCATATGCATGGATTCTCGTGGCTTGCCACGTTATTTCCCGATATTTTTTATCAAGGGGTTGATTTCCTCCCCCTAATGACGGAAAAACAATCCTCATCAAATATGCTATCAGCGAAGCGGGCTGTATGCAAATCTCCAGTCATAGGGTCCTTATACCTGATTATGGATGTTGTCTTATAACCAACGTATATCCTAGACTTTTGGAGAGGGCCCATTGCACTGCAATGGTGGTATAAGTACATAACCTTGCAACCAAATCTGCGAAGATGAGAAATTTTTGGTGCTGACCCTTGCGCTAGTTGCATAGGTGAATGGATGTTATCTGCCGATGGTATAAATTTGATGAGAGTTGTTGCGTGCAGGATTGCGTGTCCCCAACATGTAGTTGGTAAATTATAATTCTGCAAAAATCTGCTAGTCCATTCTGAGTGTGGACATGCGGTACGGAATGCTCAACTTTAATTCCTATTTTCATGCAATAATCATCGAATGCCTTTGACGTAAATTCTCCGGTGTCGTCTATTCTAATGGACTTCACATGATGATCAGATAAATTATTTTTAATTTTAATTATCTACGAGATTAGCTTTGTAAAAACGTAGTTTCTCGTAGACAATAAACATGCGTGCGAACATTTCGAGGAAGCATGGATGAGCATAGGACCACAAAAGTCTTCCTGGATACGTTCCAGGAATATAGAGACTTCATCCTTCACTTTCAGAGCAGAAGGTATAGTAATTAATTTTCCAGTGTCACATGCGGGGCACACAAAATCTTCCTGATTCGGGAAATTCTTTACATTGATATTATGTCCCTGTGAATTTTTAATTATATTTCTGATCATCCTAAGACCTAGGTGGCATAATCTATCATGCTAGAGATAGAAAATTTCAGAGTTTCTAAATACGATTTTCAGGACAGTATAGGCTGCGAGTGCCTTAATATTAATGTAGTATAGCCTAGTCTTATATGAAGGAAGTTGTTCTAATACCCTTTTCTACTTTCTTCACGCTTTGTAATGAGCAGGTATTCATTACCCTACTCTTCTTTAGTCTCTACGTGGAAACCGTTAACGTGAATATCCTTGAGAGTTCTAATCGATTGTGGATACAACAAGGCTTCTTTAATGACCAAAGTTATGCTCATCAGGAGTATAATTGTGGCCCATCCTGAGCCTATTATACAAGTATCGCTGTTCGCGATTGTCATAAGACTACCAGCATTCTTGCTGATCGACTAAAAGAATTTCGTCTCTCTCAAGGTGGTATTCGTTGTGCCGCTATCCGCTAAGCACACTTCCTCCATAGGGTGTCACACACGTTCTAATACTTCAAATATCAGTACATAACTTGTTATTATAAATACAAGAAAATAAGTCTTGCAGGACTCATCATAAGAATTTAATGCTTTGCTCTCCTAGAGCTTACAACAATTATTCGAAGTTCCATCACAATCACAAATTGCAAGTGACTGTAAAAAGATCTAAATGCAATGCGTGCACCAGATCGAATCAGCGAAGTATGTAGAAACTTCTACTTGAATTTGCTCAATGGCGATCTTCTCCTCTTGGGCAACTACGGCTGCAGCCGCTACGATGTCGAAAAGAGGGGTGATGGGGGCTGCTACTGGGCTATCCACATCCATGAGTGCAACTAATGGTTGTGGATCCTCTGTGCCTGCAATGGCGAGGTGTGCCACATGCTGTCCTTTACCCTTTTTCTTAGGCTGGAAAAACATCAATAACGTGCTACGACCCACGACCTTACCCTTCTTGCCCCTCTCATTTATGAGAGGCTTCTTCACCTTGTAGCTACTAGCATTGGCTTCATGGCCAACATTGCTACTAGGCGGCTGTGAGATGTAGTTCTTCCTTAGAACATCATCTTGAGCTTTTGCAACTTGCATGATGTCAATCAATGCGGCATACTCCTTGTAGCCGTCTTGATGATAGTTGCATGCGGATTGCACCGCATTCAGGTGAAAGGTAGAGAGAGTCTTCTCAATCTTCTGCTCATCCGTGATTACCTTACCACAGAATTGAAGACTGGTATAAATTTTGTACACATTCTGGCCATGCTGGGACAGTTCTGTGAGCTCCTGGTTCGTGATGCCAATCATCTTCATATTCATGTAAAGAGTTGATAAGATTACTGCTGGTAATTTACATAAAATGGTTGCAAATTCTCATATTGTTCTTTGAACTCCTAGTTCGTGATCTCATATTTTTCTATGCATTTTTCATGATCCACTGCTATTTTTAGTGATTAAAGGTAATATAAACAATCACATATAATCAAAATAGTAAATACAACATACAAATTACATAGAAATAATAATAACAAAGTTAAACATGCTTCAAATGCTCAAAATGATTCAAAATTCGAATTCCCGATGCCATTTTCTACTGGAATATGAATTTTCAGCGAATTATGCAATTTTTGAGGGCCAATCCGCGGGCGAGCCGGTGGACGGGTGCTCGCCAAAGGCGAGCCGAAAGTCTGGCAATGCGCTGCCATGTGGGGAGTGGCATCTGGGTCGGGCCATGTGGCCGTGTACGCGACGTCAGTCAGTGAGGCATGGCTCGATCGTCGCAGTCGATCGAGAGCCGACGGCAATCTTGAGCAAGGTAGTCATGGTGTGGAGGGCGCTTCGTCGGAAGCAATGGCGGGACCGGCAGAGGATGGCGCAGATTCGGCTCGGGCGGGTCGGCGCTTCAGCGCACGCCACATCACGAGTCTTCTGGCGGCTTCAAGTCTGGTGGCGGCTTCAAGCGCATTTGGGGTGACATCGGCTTTGGGCGCGGCGATCGCACAAGGCGCTTCAGCGGTGGTTCGGCTCTAGGCTAGCGTGAGGTCATTGTTGCAACCGAGGCGGCGCGTGCAAGTCTGCGTGCGGTGTCTGGCCGTCGGTGCTACTGATGACACGCGCGCCGCGCGTTCGGGCGGCCGTGCGTTGGCGGCTCCATGCCGTGGAGGCGAGGGCCAACATGGGGCAGTGTGCATGTGGCGCGCCCATGCGTGCTGCGTGGTGACGGCGGAGCCCATGCGATGGTGGCGCTGGCGGCTTAAGCGCGCCAATTCAGACCCGCGTCTGGCGGTGTCTTGGCGGTGGTAGGTCGGTCTGGCTTGGCAGCGACGCAGGTGCTAGAGGCGCCGCGTCTGGCGGTGTGTGGAAGCGGCCGCGTCTGAAGATGCGAGCCGACGCGACATGGCCGTATGGGGCTGCGTCGGCCGTTTTCTTTTTTTCTTGATTGTTCATGCAAGAATTGTGCAATCATCATCTACTTTTTTTTATATAATCTACCGATCGGCTTGGCCGGCGACTTCAAGTCGTCTCGTGGTAGATTAGAGCAGATTTGCAATCTACAATCCACAGTGCAATCGACATCTACTCCTTCATGCAACCTACCGATCGGCATTGTGCCAACGATTTCAAGTCGGCTCGCGTTAGATTAGAGCGGATTTGCATCGTAGGATATAATCTAGAAAGCCAAATTTGCATAATTGAAAGCGATCTAGAAAATGCGATTCGATCTACGAGCGTCGTGCTTCGACGGTTACCTTTTGATCCGAGTAGAGTAGACCTAGAGGTAGGTCGGAGTCGATCGTGCTGATAACATGTGGAGGAACCATCGCTGGCGAGTCCAATCCGAACGATCACCTCGTAGACAAACGTAGATTCACATGAAGCAATGCAACAACAAATAGTAGATTGAACACACGGAGAGACAGGTGCAGGAGTATTCTTTTTTCTTTATTCTTTCTTCATACGACCACACTTTTATAATGACTAACACCTCTTATTTATAGTCTATAAGAGTTTTGAACGAGGTGCCCACCCCTAGACTGGCTTTCCGAGGTCCCAATAATTGGCTCACGGCGCCTTCGCATCTCTGCATGTGCAGTGCAACAGGAGGGTCCCAGGAGGCCAGGAACCAAGAACTAGCAGGGAACATTCTCTCGGATATCCTATTCTTTTCTTCAGGGCTTGCTCACCTTTCCTGCTCGTAAGGCCTCTCCGTGATCCTACCCTTATTCCAGTGGTCTCGGAATAAATCTGCAGAGCCCGTCTTTCTAAAGTAGCTAGCGCTGCCTTTCCGACGGACCAGTGACTAGTCCAGCTCCGGATGGTTGCAGAGAGATGATCAGTTTGCTGCTCCTAAGTTCCATTTACTAGTCCCAAATTTGTATCATGTGCTGCATTATGGAGTAAAGACTAGTATGATTGCACTGAGTGAAGCAATTCGGATGCAATAAGATTTCTTAGCACGTACCTGATGCTACTCTACATGCTCTGGACCACCCCAGCAAATGAGGCTAAGAATAGATGAGGAAGTAGTCTCATCACCTAATGCTTGGAGAGTCATGGCATTGCAATTATCTCTCCTGTTGAACCTTAGTTCTTGTGTGTGGGCATCATCCCCACCGGGTATTGTTCTACAGTATATCCTCAGTACCTCAATGTGCCTTTGCAGCTGGAGCAGAGAAAGGCTGCAAAGGCCTTGCCGCCTTTTATCATGCAGGAGCGTGTATAAATGTCCCTGCACAGTGATCACTAACCTGTGTGCTCTACACATGAAACTAAGTATTACACAGGGAGTGAGTGGGTTGTGATCATGAGATGTGCAGCTGCATTGCTGGGCAAGTTTTCCTTTGGCAGATGTTGCCGTTCAACATCGGTGCCGGGATTACCAGGCTACCGCCAAAGGAAATTTGCCCCGGAATTCATCTGCACAAACACGCGAGAAAAAAGATGGTTCTTTAGGACGTGGAATCGCCAAAGGCGAATGTACATACATACTTGTTTTACATTTTGAATGTTTTACAATTTGGTGTGTGTGTTCTACTTCTACAGGTCATCAACATCAGCTATATCTAGCACACCATTCACAGAAGAAAAATGGGAATCTGTGGGGGAGAGAGAGCAAACTACATATCAGCTCTCTCTACAAACAATTGGACTATACAGGTAGCGAAATGTGATCAAATAATATATGCTGCATAAAATATATCTTTGTTCTGTTGTTACTCTTTGTTGCCCACTGCCTCTGGAAGTTTATATCTCGGAGGCCTGTCTGCACCTTTTCTTGAGTATTCTCGCCATCGCCTAGCAGCTGTTGCCGCTCTCTTTGCTCTCTCTGTTGTTTCTTCATCTGATAGCATTAGCAATTCACTATCAGATTCAGCAATATAAGAATTGACTGACAGCAAAGAGAACACATTTCTTTTGAGGAAACATTACTTTATCACTTTTTTTTAGGAAAAGAGATGCAAAATTACATGGTACCAATGTATTGCTAGCAAAATATGTTCTTTGTAGTAGCATTACCGTTGCTTTGGTATCGCGTTGGGGATCCCCAGATATCACTCCAAGAGCTACTCATGTCCGAATTCTTTTGGTTCATGATCCGTGTTCTGACATTTTCCTGTAAAAACAGACATATTTGCATAAAAACATGTTTTGTTCCTTTGCAAATCAATGACTCACTTATAGTTATGGTCAAAGATATGAAAGAGGGAAATGATCATGAAATTCTCAAGGTGTATTTGGGACAATATAAAGATGAACAAATGGGAAAGAACTATACCAGGACTTTTGCTTGTCTCTTTTCCCAACGTGCACTTGCCTGCCACAGACAATATCTTAATAACAAGTAAATGACAATGTAGAAAACTATGCCCTATCTACAGACCTATAGGCCCCGAACAACACTAAATTGCATCTTTACTCTAGCAGCCTCAACAATGACAAGGAAGAAAGAATATTGGGAGCATGCCTACTTGCCTAGAGAGTAAATTAGATAAAACAAATCAAATTTACATGAATGAAGAGATTATTACCATCCGGAACACATCGATTGAAATTCCCATCCCAGCACTCATCAGCCCAACCTGCTCAAATTGAAATTTCCTTTAGTGTACTATTAGGAGAATATAAGATAATATCACCAGGTGTTTCTTCTTACTCAGTGCTACTTAAAACAGCAATGTTTTTTTTTTAAAAAAAAAATCCTAACATAAAGAATGGAGCAGGTTGAACATTTAGGAAATTTTCTTGTGCAGACTTCGATTTAGGGGTTTTGAGAATAGTTTTTTTTTTTTGTTGCTACCAACGTCAATCGTAAGGTCCACAACAATAACAGAAGATTTATATGATCACACAAAAATGCAAAATTATATCTGACAGAAGGTCTTCTTACATTCACCCTTTCTACTCTGCGCATTTCATTCTCGAGGAGTGAAAGTTGTGCAGCGGAAGTCCAGTGAATACAGTCAACTGGGCTGGAAATGGAAATATGAGAAACTTTAGTGCAACATCCTTAGCATTTGCAAACTATAACATGAAAATATCAACAACACATTCAGTAATTTGTTCTGAACAACTTGCAAGAACTTCTACAGCATTGACAACTGGCAAGGTCATAAACTCCTAATGAACAAATAAATATTACGGTGGGCTTCGGAGTCTCACCAACTATCAATGGCGTCCTGAATTAGCTCCGTACTGCCTGACTGGGAGTAGACTCTTGACCTCCCAAAATCCTCCTCAATTTTAAAGACATTAGGGCACACATTGGCACAATTTTTGCATCCTGAATCCACATCAACAAAATAAAATAAACCAAGTCCCTTATGAAGAACAAAAAGAAACTTCTGATCATATGCAGAATTATCAATACCTATGCAGGTAAATTCATCAACGAACACATGATCCTTGGGTGCACTGTCATCAAAGAAAGGGTTGATTGCCGTTGCTGTGTACCCATGGATCTCATCATACACTGCACGCTGCACCGGATCACTCAGCACCTGCTCTTCCACGCATCATGTTAGCTTGTGAATAAGGCATTTGAATGCAAAAGCAAGCATCTTCCAGAACAATTGCGTATTTGCATCCATAAGTGATCGAAGGCTTTAGTGAAGGATCTAACCGTGTAAACCTCGTTGATGAACATACAGAAGTTCGTCACGTCGGGGTCGTCCCCGCTAAGATCCGGGTGGCACTCTTTCATGCAACTGTAGTATGCTTTCTTAATTTCCTCAGGGGTTGCATCTGGCATCTGGTGGTGCAAGAATCATGTATTCCATTAGCAGCGAGCCCATATATCAGAAATATTAATCTAGTGATTTCCTATAGTGACGTAAGCTCAAGGAGACAGTTCTTTCCCCTTAGATCAGACATTCAATTTTTCATTCTACATAAACTAAAATACTTGCAAATTTGCAAAGGAATGTTCCAGAACACTTACGACGCCAAGAACGGAGTAGAAATCGTCGGCGACGTCCTCCTCCGACCTGCCGTATTCAGCTTCCGCCGTCGAGGCAGAGACCCTCACACCCCTCCTTCCCCGCATACTCCGGTTCCGGCGCCGGTCGCTCCGTCCGGCTCTTGCGAACCCAGCGGAGGCCAACGGCCGGGTGCGGCGGGAGCAGGAAAAAAACGGAACCGTCGAGACGATGCGGACCGTCGCGAGCGAGTAGGCCAGCAGCGGCGGCGAGAGAAGAGGAGGAGCCATCGATTAACGGATTCAGAATGCGGCGGCCTCCAGCCCGATCGGAGTCGAAGAAGGAGGCGGCGGTTGGTTTGTTTTCTCGCCCGTCTGTGCCATTTTAACGCTGTCCTCTGCGGCTCTGCCGCCACTAATTCTTCTGGTTCACGCTTAACTAAGGGCTTGTTTACATTTTGAACCTTACCAATATTCGTATTTGAGCAATATGGATTTGTTCGTTGAATGAGCTCCTCGAAAATTCCCCAACATTGGAAATAGGTGGGCAAGTGCGTGCGAGACCACGGAAGAAGTGTTCATATTGTCTTCTGTTCTCTTTTTGCCTTTGCATTCTTACTATATATGCACCGATTGTTTCATTGTTGTATGATAATGTACAGAATTTATTCTGACCCGAAAATTCCCCAACATTCTTGTTTGCAGCGGTGAAATATTCTGACTAGAAAAGATAATCATACAAAGATGAAGGATTTGATGAATACGATCGGAGTTTGGATGAAGTCTTTTTGCACTGTAGATAGGAGTTAGACCTCTAGTTCATTTTGCTGTCAGATCCCTCGTTCTTTTTGCTGTCCTGAATCCTTTTAGTCTGTAAGTTGGTTCTGTTTTGGGGTGCTTGTATTTTTTTGGTTTGACTGTCAGTCTATGTAGGTGGCTATCTTTTCTTTCTTGCTGTGTATGGTGAGCTGGTTATCCCAGCTTTAATCTTCTGTAATCGTACTTTATAGTCTCTGTTATAAGCTTTTTATATAAGCTGGGTTTTGCCTTCAAAAAAAAGTACAGAATTTATAGCCTTGTTGCAATGTCTGATTGGAGAAAGATGATACCTCGTCGTGTAGGGCAGATGACTTTGTTTGATAGGATTACAGCCCAGATAATACTACCTTTTTTTCCAAGGAAAAAGGGCTTTATGCCATACCGATATTGAATAGGTTCAACACTTTGTTCACATCACTAGTGTAAGAATATACGTTGCGTACTCTAGTGCAAACCATTAGATAGGTGCTATCACACTCGCAACGATATGGTTGGTCTAGACTCAGACATCAACTCATGTTATTATGCAATAAAATGCGATCATTTTGGGCAACCCCGAAGTGCAATATTTCCGAGGGCGGAGCCAGCTAGGGTGTCCGTGACTCATGTTATTACGCAAAAAAAAAAAGTGATCATTTTGGGCAACTTGGCACGCCGAGGAAGCAGCCGAGGCAAGCACGCGCGAGTCACGCCCGTGGGGCCCGCGCGTGGAGGGAGAGTGGCCTGTGCGCTCCATTCAGCGCGCCGAAGAAGACACGTGGAAAGGCTCGCGCGAACGCGCGCCGTGCATGGAGCCCGCGCATGGAGAGGCTTACGCGTTCGGCAAGCACGAAGGGAAAATTCAGCGACGGATCCAATGACGATAAAATGAATTGAAAGACGATCGGACGGCTAAAAAAACATCGACGTGGCTATGCCGGGCGAGCCTCAACTGTTCCTTGATTTATACCGAAGGATTGGAGAAAGATGGTACCTTGTCTTGAACTCTTGATGGGGCATATGATTACAGCGCCCCCCCCCCCACCCCCAAAGAATACGCTATACCGACATTGATTAGACTCAGCACTTTGTTCACATCACTAGTGTAAGAATATATGTTGCATACTCTAGTGCAAACCATTAGATAGGTGCTATCACACTCGCAGCAATACGCCAATACGGTTGGTCTACACTCTAGACATCAACTCATGTTACTCTCTCCGGTCAACAATACACAACGCCAGCTAGTGCTAATTTGTATTGCCAAACGTCATATACAAAAAAAACATCGACGTGGCTATGCCGGGCGAGCCTCAACTGTTCCTTGATTTATACCGAAGGATTGGAGAAAGATGGTACCTTGTCTTGAACTCTTGATGGGGCATATGATTCTGGCGCCCCAATTTCACCCCCAAAGAATACGCTATACCGACATTGATTAGGCTCAGCACTTTGTTCACATCACTAGTGTAAGAATATATGTTGCATACTCTAGTGCAAACCATTAGATAGGTGCTATCACACTCGCAGCAATACGCCAATACGGTTGGTCTACACTCTAGACATCAACTCATGTTACTCTCTCCGGTCAACAATACACAACGCCAGCTAGTGCTAATTTGTATTGCCAAACGTCATATATAAAAAAAACAGAGGGAGTATTATGCAATAAAATGTGCAACCCTGAACTAAGTGCAACCTTGGAAGCACGTGCCGCGTGATACGATATCAAATACTACCCATTTTTGTTTCTTGGAAGGGATTCGTCAAAAACGGAACTTCACAAGGTCGAAGACGCGAAATTGCCGGGTTGGGTGATTTGGGGCCGCTAGTGATCCGAGACACGACAGGGGGCGACTGTTTCGGCCACAGGATGTTCGGCGTTCAGTGTTCTACATGGATCCGGTAAGGACGTCGCTCGTGGATGGCAATTGCGTGAAGCCGTGGAGGTCTGTCGCCACCGATGGCGACGCCGTTGTTGCTTTCCGGTTTTCTCCACAAGGTTTGGCACTGTCGCTCAGACCGACGTGTAAGCAGTAACAAGTTGCAATGTTGCATATACGTACACGATACGATCGCATCGTACCGAATTTTTTTTGCCACGTGGCGTTGGCGTGCAGTGACATACACGATACGATCGCATCGTGCCGAATTTTTTGCCACGTGGTCAATGCCTCTAGTTGGCGTACGGTCACCGTGCACCATCCGTGGTACATGGTGATCATACACCAACAGCCTTCTGCCCGCCACATGTCATAAGTGGTTAGTGTTAGGGTTAAAAAAGGTTAGGGTTTGGCCAAAATCAGTAAGAATTTTAAAATATAGCAAATGAGTTTAAAAAATTATGAAATTTTTTGTGAAGCCTCCTGACATCGTGTACTTGCTTGTGTAAAATTACCATTATTTTATTCGTTCAGAATTTGTATCGCTATTTCGTATAAGTGTCATGTTTGTACGAATTTGTAAATATAGAAAATGGACTCCAAAAATTATGAATTTTATTTTGAAGGTTCCTCATGTAGTGGACTTAATTGTGTAATGTTTTGGCAATTTTATGTGTATTCTGGTATTGTCTCAAAAATTTAGGATTTAGGTCGCGAAAATTTCGACTTTAGGTTTCGGAAATTAGGGTTTCATGATTTCATGTGACTTGAAATGTATAGAAAAAACGCTGCATTGCAACTACATTCGAGATGTCGATATACAATATAGCGCATGAGTACACACATAAATTACTGGTAGTTCATTTCCACTAATCATTTATGCAAACAACTGATTACGACTTATTAATTACCACAAAAAATTATCAGTACTTCATTTCCACTTATTCAATATGTCGTAATGATTACTAAACTAATTACAATTAATTAATTACCACTAAACTAATTCATTACTCTTGAACTAACTAATTACGACTAATTAATTATCTCTAAACTAACTAATTATGATTGATTAATTACCACTAAAAATTATCAGTACTTCATTTCCGCTTACTTAATATGTCATAATGATGACTACTAAACTAATTACGACTAACTAATTACCACTAAACTAATTCATTACTGGTGAACTAACTAATTATGACTAATTAATTGTCCCTAAACTAACTAATTACGACTAGCTGACTAAAACTGACTAATTACTATGGTAATAATGGCAAAAACATCCAATAAATTACCTACCATTCGGGAGAAAAGTAATCAATAAAGGCGGAGCGACGAGCGACGAGAAGCAAGAAAACAATTAACCTCCCAATAAAAGTAATTATGTTACGTTCTCTGAGTTCTCAGCGACGAGCAGAAGAACGAGAATCGAAACACAAATGAGATGAGCGAAGAGCGAGTGATAGAGTTCGGTATTTATAGCCGAGTGGAGGAGGAGTCGCGGCATTGGCGCTAGGAATTCCGTAAGCGTTGGCGCCGGAATCTCTAGACGAGACGACAGATGTGCGGAGGAGGGAGGAGGGACGGTGGGAAAGATGGTCACCACGATGTTTTTTAATTCTCCGCAGAATAGTCCGAGTGCGTGGCGAGTGTGGTGGGCAGGAGGGAGGGCCGGAGGGAGGCGCGTGTCGGGAGGGTGTTGCGATACAAATTCTGAACAAATAAAATAATAGCAAATTTACACAAGCAAATACACGGTATCAAGAGGCTTCACAAAAAAAATCATAATTTTTTAAACTCATGTGCTATGTTTTAAAATTCTTACCGATTTCGGCTAAACCCTAACCCTAATTAACCCTAACCCTTTTTTAACCCTAACACTAATCACCTAGGACACGTGGCGGGCCGATGGCTATTGGTGCATGGTAACCACCAACGGTTGGCTCATGGCCACCATGCGCCAACGAGCTGAGATGGTGGCGGGGTCGGTCGGGAGGGCCATGTGGCGGGAAAGGCGTTAGCGCAGGTAACTATGTACCAATGCCTACCAATACGAATTGAAAACTTGCTATATCCGTCAAAAATTCTATCGTGCCTACCTGCTAACTTGACCCGTAGACTCCAGTGTAGTACTACTACTGTAGTGTGCCAAGCCGGCCTAGGTGCCTCGCGCGGCCCAAGTATCAGCGCAGCCCAGCCTCCTGTATCGGCCTAGGTGCCTCTCACGGCCCATCTTACATCCAGGGTAGCTGTGTAGGACACCGCACGGCGCTCGGCCGCATTGCTCTCGCGGGCGGCCGAGAGCCCGAGAGGAAGCCCCGACTCTGAAAGCGCCAGCGGGCGCGGCCCGTGCGAATGCGCGATGAAGGGGCGGGGCCGGAGTGGTGCCTGGACTCGGCACGGCACGGCAACGCGACGCGACGCACGGTGGGTCTGGAAGGGAAGTCGCAAACGCCGTCCGCCGAACGATCCGCTTCCCGCTGCCGCGGCTTCGCCACTTCGCACCTCGGCGTAAGCCGCTACGCCTGGAGCCCAGTTCCGCGGCGCCATTGGCTCCCTGGCTCGAGATAGCCGAAAGAGAGACGTGAGAGGCGTACGCGGAAGGTGTGTTTGGTTGTCTGCGTGCTTCTAGCCTGGTCCGAATATGTTATCTATACTGAACCAAGCCAAGTTGAGTGTATGCAATGTTAGTTTGTTTAGTTGGCTATTTCTGTTGGGCCAGACTTTGTTGAGATATTGTTTGGTTGGTTGTATCATGAGAATGGATGTATGACTGGATACAATGTTAGGTTATTTGGTTGTCTACATGTGACAGTGAGTGATGGGTATTTAGTTAAATAAAAAAATGCTAAGGACTCTACTATATATGCTTGCTACTAAAATAATTATGTTTGTGGTGATTATTCAGTTCAGCATTACTCAAATGCAAAGCAGATGCATCAGAAGCACGGTGCCTTTCAGGAAAGACCTGATAGAGATGTAAGCTCCAAACAGGTTGATATGGGCTGACAAAACCAGTTTGAACAACCCTAGTAGCAGCTGCTCATAATGATTAAGAAACATGAGGCTCTTCTAGAATCTTACCATTGGGAGATTTAATGAAAATAGAAAGCAGAACCACTAGCTAAACATATTTCATTAGTGTTTTTTCATTCTTAAGAAAAACATACAAGTATCAATAAAGCCACTTTCTTTCATGGCGCTTGCTTTTCAGAAGTATAATGAGATTTTCAGAAGAGTGCACATGCATTTCAGGTAAGGTTAACTCTGCTAAACTAAACAAGTACTCACCTTTCATGGCAAGAAATTGATCAGCACTATTCTGTTGAACACTTGCTATTCTTATTTACTGTTGCTCATCATTTTTGCAAGTGAAATGACAGGAAATAAGAAATACATGTAAAATATCAATTCAATTCATATTTATGAATAGTTGTTACACCAAGGTATTCAAAGTTGTAGAATAGCCGAATACTAGAATTCATAGTAATCCAAGCTCCGGATACAAACATCTAGAATTCTAGAATTCATAGTAGTCCAAGCTCCAGATACAAACATCAGATACAGACATTGTCAGATGAATTCTAGATGCAGTAGAGATGAATTCTAGTAGTCCAAGCTCCAGATACAAACATGCAAGTTCAGAACATCAAGTTCCACTCCAGCTTATTCAAAATGCTCTTCTCCATGGCAAGAATTTGCTCCCGCGTGTAGGCATTGTCAGATATGCAGGTGAAATCGTTGACCTGCACAACACAAGCAATCCACCACTTAAAGAGTGTTCAAACAAGTGCTAGAAATGAACTAAAAATCCAACTGCTTCTTGTTCACCATGCCCACTGATATCGATATCTGCACGACTGCACCTCTAAACAAATTATTGATGTAGATTGCAAACTAAACTCGTTTGGAACCACGTCCCACAGCCCATCACTAGCCAAAATCAGAAACTCCAATTCATCATCTATTTCTTGTTCGTGACAAATAATGAGAGTCATTTGCTGCATTTGCGAGAACCCATCACTAGCCAAAATCAGACGCTCACTTCTCAAAAAAGAAAAGGAAAAAGAAGATGATCAGAACAGTTAAAACGAATTCCAAATACAGCTTCCTTTGCTGCATTTGTTCTGAGAACCATATGAAGTAACTACAATATTGTTGATGTGTTTTCAAATAGCAGTATGCCAGTAAAGTGGAGCATACCTCACTTGATTATCCCAACAAGCTCCTCCTTTCAGTGTCCAAGAATGACCCAAGGAATGTCAAGGTTGACAAGCATCTCAGCACAGCATTAGCAATAGATTATCAATCAACAAAGTAAAAGAAAATGCAGATACAAGTACTATTCATCTGAATTAGTTATCTATGACTGCTCACAAATTAGTTATCTGTGACTGAACAAATCTAACAGCAATCATAAACCTTGAATAAAAACAGTACTGGAATGAATCATAAACAGTACAGGACAATTATCTGTGACCTTGGATAAAACAGTACATGAATGAATCATAAACCTTGAGTTAATCCTCAAAAGACTATCCCAAAGAGACAATTCTCCTCCAAACAGTACAGGATTCCACGACACTGATGCAAGTATGGCTCAATGTACTTACAAAGTTGGAGGGGCTTTAAAGTACCACCTCAGGGATGTTCATAATCCGCATATAGTTAGTTAGTTAGGATCAGTTGGAGGTGTGAGCGCCCAGGTAAGAACTGACCCACATCGCACGTCTAGGCTCACTTATTTGGATAAAAACCAGGCTTAGAGCACTATGGTTAGTTAGGTAAGTAAGAACAGCCAAGAGTAGCTCATAAAAGCCTTGGAGATCCATGACAACCTTGTACAGGTTAGGATGACACTCTGCATGCACGGTGTATTTGATGACACTGGCCATCTCACGAATAGCATCTGACATGTTGTTCAATATCACAGCTTCCTCCTCGGACACAAGGGGAGTCCTCTTCCTCTTCTCACCTGAGCTCGAGCCATCTTTGCCACTAAATTCAGCACCAACAGTAGCAGCACCACTAGCACCTCCCAGACCAGCAGCACCACTAGCACCACCAAGCCCACCAGCACCTCCAAGCCCACCAGCAGCACCACTAGCACCTCCCAGCCCATCACCAAATGACACACCTTCATTAGTTGTTCCAGTTTCGATACCTTCGATTAGAAAGCTTAGAGGGAACCCTTAGAGCTTCATTGGAGGCCATAGCATACCTCACCGTGGCCTGTACAGAACCAAAGATAGTGGCCATCTAGACATAGTTCTCGAGTGGGATACTAAGATAGTCCACACATTGGGATGGTCCTATAAGATTATAAGTTGGATAAATGGATTGGAGGTTAGATGTTAGTGTTAGAGACAAGCAAGCATTGTGCGAAGTTGACATGTTTGCCATTGACAAACCTTGATGTATCCCTTATAGTGCTTTTCATCAACCACTATCATGCAGAGGTTGTCATCCCAAAGTGCCCTGCTAATGTCTCTCAGCCTAGTGATCTTCACCCACTTTGCACGCCACTTGCGAAGATGGTTGTACACCTGAGTTCCACTCACCTTAACATCCGTGTCCTCAGTCAAATCCCTAGCAACCTGGTTGAGGTGGACCTCTTTGAACCCCTTATCGGTCTTAACATCTTGCCCTATGAGCTCAACCAGACGTCGAAGCATAAAGATAGACATTGGACTTGTCCAGCGAAGAGCATGCCTACCCCCTTGACCACCATACCCCCTACCCATCGTCCCCCACCCCCCCCCCTCATCACCCAAGTCACCATCCCTTTAGTGCACCAAAGACCAAGTTAGCACACACAAAAATCCATTGTAGGACTGTTTAGCTCTAGCTCTTCTAATTATGGCAAGCATGTAAGCACACAGGACAACAATTAGACCTGCACCCCTCACAATTAGGAGTTGTCGTTTACGTGTCAAGTCATCCATCTACGAACCAAATACATAACCAATATATCAGTATTCCATGATGGCGGTGTCACAATGTCATTGCAATCACAATTGCATGTAGCAAGATTACATGCATGGATGCCATGGCTGCCACATCCTAAGGATGCTCCTCAAGTGGCATACCATCATTGGCCAAGGATGCAATACTCAAAAGAAAAAAATTGATGCTTCAGATTAAAATGAACAGCATCGCATATAGAGTACATGCATGCGATCAGGGTACTCGTTTCCTTATCATTTCAACAAATCACCATGGAAGAACTGAAATAAGTATGCAGATTACCAAGAATGACCGACAATAGGATTGAAATTAGTTGAAAACAGGTGTAGTATGCAGATTACCAAGAATGACTAGAGCACTTCATGGAACTAACAAGGGTGGATCATAGGTACTACATAGCAAAAATAGCAACCATGCCCCAGATCTGGAACTAACAAGGGTAGAATCAACTAAAAAAATTATAGATCTAGGCATTTAAGCATGCAAATATTCTTTTCCTTATCATTTTAACCAAGCATAATGCAAGGACTGAAATAAGTATGCAGATTACCGAGAATGACATACAAATGCAGATTACCGAGAATGACATACAATAGGATTGAAAGCAGTTGAAAATAGTGTTCTGACCAGCATACAACTAGATCACTTCATGAAACTAACAAGGGTGGATCTTAGGTCCTACATAGCAAAAACAACGACTATGCCTCATATTTGGACCTAACAAGGGTAGAATCAACTAAAAAATTATAGATCTAGGCATTCCAGCATGCAAAAATTATAGATCTAGGCAGTTCATGGAATTGAGGAGGAAGAAAATCATAGTACCAGCAATCTCCAACGAAAGCGCACAAGATGGGAGAGGGGGAGGAATAAGAGGAGAGGGGGCACCGAGGCCTTGCAGCGTTGGGCACCCTATTGGACCACTGTCTGTCGGTCTTACCTTCGGAGGCGAGAACAAGGTCGACAAAAGAGAGCGGTGAGAGTAGCGAGGATGAGTACGGCCTTGGCCTTGGGCCTTGCCTTTGAACGGTGATCCCGATGGTCAAAGTGAGGGGACGTGAGAGAAAATGAGGAGGTGGCTAGAGGTGGAGGGTAACCCTAGCGCTCGGTCTTTGCATGCGCAGATGCAGTCAAGGGAAACACGGGTGCCTCGAAGGGTGGCGCGGCTGCATCCCACGGGCCTGGCTCGCGAGCAAATCTTGCCTCCCGTGTTTCCTTCGGGCCAGGCTAGGGAGGGAATTTTGCACGCGCGTGGCCTGGTCCGGAGGACAATGCAGGCAACCAAACAACCGGAAAATTGCATGCACTGGTGCGACCCACCCTTGTGCAGGCAACTAAACACACCCCAAGTGAGTGGCTCGTCATGTAGCAACTACGTACCGTGACTCCTTGAGATGCTAGTACTAGGTAGTTGGGAGGCTCTGTGGCAAATGTTTGGCCATATTGTCACATTTTCACCTCGTATTTACAGGAATAACCGTTCGTGATTTTTTTTTTGGCAAAATTAGCCTCCTGTCGCACGGTCACCATGCCGCAGCCCCTCTCCGCCTGCCACGCACCTTTGTCCGCACGGCCACCTTGCGGTGGCGCTGCCTGTCTTTGGATAATAAAGTTAGACCTCATGAATGGCTCTGTACTTTTGAGCAAGAAATATATTTGAGCACTAAGCCAAGGAATTTAGTCTATGGTCAGCTAGCTGATAGCTACATGTTTTTGGACCATCGGTTAGCTGAGTGTCTTGTTGGGTGGCAAATAACTACCACTAACCCACGCCATCAGATAAATTAATTAATGTACATTAATTTGTAGTATTCCTTTGGTCACAATTTTAAATTTGCACTATTTTATCGTCACTAAATAGCCGTATTTAATTTTGTACCTACAAATTAGTGTAAATTAATTTACAGTGTTAGTTTCTTTGTAATATTTAATTTTCAATATTCTATGGTCAACCGTTTGTGATGATTCACAGAAGGTTTTAAATACAAACCGTCTGTGATATTTGAAGATATCACAGATCGTTTATGATAAAAACCGTCTGTGATGATTCACAGACGATTTTTAAATACAATCCGCCTGTGATATTCAAAGACATCATAGACCGTTTGTATTTAAAACCATATGTGATGATTTACAGACGGTTATTAAAAAGAACCATCTGTGATAATTATGTATCATAGACGGTTTTAGCCATTGCTACATATCATAGACAGTTCTTATTAAAAACCGTCTGTGATAATTACAATACAGACGGTTCCACAGGAACCGTCTGTGATGAAGCGTCTAGTATAGCCTATTTTGTAGTAGTGCTTCTTGATCCTTCTTCAAAGGCTGAGTCCAATTATCGTGAAGAAATCTCATGTTTCGCTATGCGTAGGTTCATCAATGATGCTCTTCATGTTGGCAAATCTATCTCATCCGGCTCCCACCGAAACCACAATGACACTTGCATCGACACCCAAGCCACTTGATGCAACTCATTGCACCGAACTTTTCGTTTGGTCATTCTTGTCCATCTTGCATCATGCTTGAGTCCAACCACTTCACCTATCATCGTCGATCATTTTGGACCTCATCTCTCCTAGCCTAGTCCTGATCATCCTCGCTGTTGACCGTAATTAACTCTAAGCCACCTCATAACAATAAACCAAAAATCGATTTCAGACACAAGTTCTTCGCAACTTGATACACGTTAGCCTAAACATACATCATGCAACACCTATGCAATCAATCCCATAACTATGACCAAAACCACAAAGTTCACCGCCTTTCCGGTGCTTGAACCTCCTCTGGCCGGTTTGACTGCCAACCTGCCGATCAGACTATTGCCTGACCGGTCAGACTGCCCAATCGGTATGACCACTTGCAAATGGCTAGTCAGACTACTCCAGAATTTTTTCCAAATCCTAGCTGCACCCTCTCTAAAAATTTTAAACTCTATATAGTATTTCCTCAAAACTCCATTTTTCATGAGACTCGGTGCAAACTCACCTCCTAACACTCGAGAATAAGTGTTTTATAGGATTTCCCAAAATTTCACGTTTTCAAATCGGCTGATCAGACCACCACTTTTGGCCGGTATGACCGCAGGACCCTGGCTGGTCTGACTACCACTCTATGGCCGATCAGATCGCAGGCCACAGGCCTGTCAGACCGCCCACAGGGCCGGTCAGACCACCTCTTGCCCAACAGTCAGTAGAACTTCACTAAAACCGAAGGTTTCTCAAAACACCTCGACACCATTGTCAATTGTTCAACATATTAAGATTAAGATCATCTACCCATGATCTCCACACAATCTTTTATCACTGTGCAGAGTCCTTATATCGCAACTGTATATCACTTCGGCTCTTGGCATACCTAAGATCATTCATCATATGGTATCCAATCCAACAATGGGATGTAAAAGATCGGAACACAAGCAATTAACATGTGTATAGAAGATCAATTCTAGTGTATACCGTCGATGGTTCTGATAGAAGTTCTCGAGCTGGTAGTAAATATGTATGGGGCCTTTCATAGGCTTCGGCACCTGAAAGAAACAAGGTCCGACATCATGTGTAATGAGCTAATTACGTAATCGTTCTGGTGCACCCCTGGTGGGTCTTGGAGTCCTGAATGAACCCGACCTTGTCGTTCGCGTGTACGCATTCTGCATCATACCGGTCTACCAACTCAACAATCTACATTGCAAGCCAGGTTAGGAAACAACAAAAATGCATCAGACACAGTGTTGCAAATTTGCTATTGACAACCAACAGAAATGGTGCATTCGTTTGCATTGTGTACCTCCTGTGATGCTGACAGCGAAGCGAGCCCTATCGGGACAAAGACGATACCGATGGGCGAGACGGCGCCAATGACCTGTCATCTTACATTCAGAATGAGAAACTCTACGGATCCGGATCCTATGCCTTACCGCAGTGATACACTGCACGAACAATGGTGTATGAGGAGCAAACACGCTCTACATGAAAATACTGTAGCAACGGCGAAATATGCATCATGGTAAAAACACTATAGCCAAGGTGGAGATCACTTCTAATACCATACCACTCTAGATTCTGATCCCAATCCCTAGCCCTTCATGTTTAGAATCAAGATACTTGGTACAGGACAAAAAAAGGTAGTAGATGGAGTAAATACAATTCCAGGAGTTAGCAGTGGCTTGCATGCTGGAAGCTCCTGCTGTGTAAATTTAGAATCTGTACAAAAGAAAAAGGCCTTCAATTGCAGGAACATGCATCAATTGCCCAACACACTGGAACATTTCATACTTGAAATGTTCAACATCGAACTAATCACAAAGTTTTTAGACTGCAATCTACACCTTTGCGAATGAAAAAAAAAACGAACAATTTGAAATATAGGACCATACACTTGGGCTTCTTTGATCGCCGCGAGGCCAAGGAATCGCTCTCTGCTTCGGATAAACTCGTCTACAGAAGCAACCATCGTGATGAAAGCTTCATCGAAATCGAAGACACATTGCCCCCTAATTCGAATAAACTCGTCTACAGAAGCAACCATCGTGATGAAAGCTTCATCGAAATCGAAGACATATAGCCCCCTAACCAGATACATTTCTACCAAATCCCAGAACAAGAACAAGAACGAGCGATTGTTCGATCGGTTACTGGATCGTAGGCAGAGTGATGCACACACACACAGTCGTGATCCAATCACAAGCTAGGTCTCCCGGCCGGAGGGTTCGTCTTTGGTTGGTTAAGAGGCAGAGATTGTTACTTACAAGGGATCTGTCCTATCATGGAGCTAGAATGGCGGAACGAAACTTCCCACGCACTGCCACGTCGCACGTAAATCTCTACCGTCGAGTGATGAGTTGAGCCGTGCCATGAACATGAAGACGAACTAGCATGAAGCATTTTGCGCCACGAAACTTCCCACGCACTGCCACGTCTCACGTAAATCTCTACCGTCGAGTGAGTTGAGCCGTACCATGAACATGAAAACGAACTAGCTAGCATGAAGCATTTTGCGCCGTGCCGAAAACGACGACAACTATAGCAGCCAACAGCACGACGCTGACACTAGAATTGACTTGCCTTCGTCCGACACGCGCACGGCTGCGCGCTGCGGGCGCCAGGCAGGGCGCATGACGAAGGACAGGGACGGTTGTGTTCTTGCCCTCCACCGTTCAACTCCAGCGGCACAGGAGAGCCGTTGGTCGATTATCGACGGTTTGGATGGAGCAATGGCGGAGCTAGGCCTTGGACATTCCGGGCAATGATATGAGGCCTAACATCAAAATGTCAACTAAAAGTCTCTCACTCGGTTGCTCAGCTCCGTGTGTTGTGTGGACAGCATCAAAAACTAGCTAGGCCAGTCCGAGGTCTGACCCAGCGCCAGCTCCGTCCCTGGATGAAGCCATGAGGTGCCTAAGAAATAGAGTGCTCCCTGACGGATGGTCTAACCAACTTATTGGTTTTCTGGCTTACGGGCATCGTTCGATCCACACCAATCACATGTTACTACATACATAAGTGATTATTCTTTGACATGGGTTACTTCATCACGCTTGGAACTCCGTGCGATATGCTTGAATCCTGTTGCTCACTTTTTTTGCGAGGTAATCCTGTTGCTCACTTTGATCTTAGCAATCCAATATGTTTATAGAACGGCTTGCATTCTACAATGACAGGTTTGTGATGTTCTTTATATATAAAAAATTCCTCCAAAAGCAAGGGACCTTGAGTCGTTTTAAGTGTTCATCCTTTGGCATATTCTTTGCAAAACTGATTGAGTTTAAAATTAAAGACCTAATCGACAAGATTAAAAGGCCTCTCTAAAATTTATGTCCCAATAGTTTTCCCTTTCTTCCTTCCCTTTTGCAAAACTATCATGGTCGGCCATGATAATATAAAATTCTGCAAGTTTATAAACATCAACAGTGAGAAGCGAGCGGATGCTCGAGTGGCTAGTGCGGCGGCGTCTGCCCAAGCCCATCCGTGCTCGAGCTTGGGGGCTCGGCATTATGGTCTCACCCAGGATTTATGAGGCTTGAGATGAGGCTTAGATGGAGAACTATGTAAGAGCACAACGGCACAGGGGAGCTTTACGCTCCTAGCCCGCTATGGTTCGAGCGTAACTCCCGTTGACGTCTCACGGGTAGAATGCTTCTTCTTCTTTAACGTGGGCCGGATAGGGAAAATCCCGAACATAAAAAAATAAAAAATAAAATAAAATAAACATCAACAGTAGTCAGCCGGTGAAGAAGCGACGAATATGCCATTTTCCACGAGAAAAACAAACGTCGATTGGTCGCATGAAGACGCGAGCAGATGGGAACAAAAACTCCAGATGTAGTAATCCTGGCCGCCTGCAATGCGTTCTCGAGTCAGATTTCGCTTCCCTTTCGCTCTTCACCGTTCGTCGAAAAGGCCCCGTCTCGGACTAAAGACCGATCGTTTTCGGTCGTGATTCCTTCCATTTTTCCTTGCTAACCAGTGGCTAACATGCCGACATACGATGCTAATTGCTAGGTTAATTCTAATTCTCATAGGTCAAGAACACCATATCGTTTTTAAAAAAGAACACCATACATGACGCACCCGACGAGTTCATATAGAATTCAGTACTAAAGCCTACTTAGGAGAAGTCGTAGGTCGTAGCATAATTAAGTGAGGATTCGTGCAATTTCACGTCAAAAAGGATTTTGCAGTGGAGACGCTTTATGTTGTCAAATGTAGTTTCCTCAAAACGCTTGATATAAACTAATTATAACACATCAGTCAGCTGGTAGACAAGTTCTCAACGATGTCATCGCCGCTATACATTTCGAATATGCATTAACCTGTAAACAAAGCAGCAAAATGCCATTTCTGCCCTAGTTTTTTTTTAATGCCATTTCTGCCGCAGAACAGCTTCTCGACATAGTAACATGGAGAAAAATTCTACATGGAGAAAACACATGCAGTTCTGCTGCTACTATTTCTGAGAAAAAAAAACATGGAACAAAACTAGACGGCGCGCCGTTTCAGAAAAGATAGTTTAATTTGAGGCCGGCAGTTAGTCGTAAAAAATTATACACCGGAAACGAGGAATCATACCGCGGGGCTATAAATAGAGCACGCTGCACGCCTCTCGGTCCCATCAGCTGGAGCAAGTCTTTTGCAAGGCAGGTAGCTAGCCAAGCGTCCTGTCCTGACCAACTCCATTTCTTGCTTAAGCTCAGACCGAGCACCAGAGCAAAGTAGTATCATCTCACGGTTCCCGGTTCCTCGGTTTCCAGGCTAACGCATCTTCTCTTCTCTTCGTTCGGCATGGGTTCACGTGGTGGCATTAGCAACAAGAAGGGTGCATCGTTGCAGTTCGTGTGGGCGTTTCTTGCCCTGTGCCTGCTCCTATTTCATTGTTCGCAGTGCGAAGGGCGCAAGCTTTTGGTGGAGGAACAAAGCAAGGTGATGTACTTCGAAGGTGGCTTGGTACTCCGAGTATTGCCCAGAGGCGGCGGCGGCGGCGGTGACAGCGGCGAGGAGTCGGCGGCGGTGCCCAGGGGATTTTCGTTGAGCGGCAGGGCCGAGCGATTGATGCGGTCCGTGCCGAGCCCTGGTGTTGGGCATTAGCCTCAATTCCCTGGTTTCCGAGTAAAATTTGTAGGGAAATTCAGCACAATTTCTTGATTTCTCTACTTCTATCGATTGGAAATATACCCTAGAGGCAATCATAAATATAGTTATATTTCATTATATTCATAATATTGATAATATGTTATCTTGTTCCTAGAATAACATCGTTAATATATATTATTAAGTATGTGACTTGATTGTGAAACTCTATATTTCTACGATGATTATTCTTAAACGTTCTCTGGTCGGAAACATAAGAAGACATATGAATAAACTAGCATATGTATTGGTTGATGACTATGTTTCACAGGTCATAGATGTAGAGATATCAAACTAATAATATGAATCCATGTTAGAGAACATAGTGTTGGATAAGACTCACCTTGAAACATTATTGAGATTGTTATGACTAATGTGTCATCAGTTAGTCTCAAGCAATGATGATGTATAATCCTTAGACTTGAGATTAGCATAGTTTCCTACATGTGTAATAGCACTCTTAAGGGTTGCCAAACGCTGCTCGTAATTGGGTAATTATAAAGGTAGCTTTCGGGTATGCTATGAAACATGTAGAGGAATGTGACTGGCCGGACATGAGATTTGCCCCTCCTAACATAACAGGAGAGATATCTTTAGGTCCCTCGTTGTGGTCGGATAAAGTAAGTGCATGGTCATGCCACTAGTGATTGAAGTGTTCGACCACGTGAAGTTATTCGACACTCGATTGAGAAAGTATTGAACAGTCCATGGATGTACACAACATCTCACCTAGAGTTCAACCAGATATCGTGAGACAAAGGGAGAATACACGAGTAGGTCGCTTAGTTCGATCAGTTACGGACTGTTTGTATGGAAATACAAGTTGGTCGTAGACTGATCAAACGTAATCATAGAGTGGTCGTAACCTGATTGTAAGGAGTTACGAACTGGTCGTGATCAAATACGAACTGGTCGTATAGAGATAGGATCTAGTCGTAAGTGATGAGGACCTGATCATAGATCATATTGCATTAAGGTTCGTCTAATATAATTTATGTGTATTCGGGAATCGTTATGTTCTGCTAGGAACCGCTAACGACTTGTGGTCGGAAAAAGTTTCCGAGTCACAACCGATTACGCATAAACCTAACGGGTCACACACTTAACGGGTTGGAACAAAACATGTTCGGATAGGATTCGTCGTGGGCACGATGTTTGAGGCTATTGAGAAATAGACGAGTTGACGTGAGTTGCTCCACCGAAACCCTAGCCGCTATCTTCCTGAGAGCTCTATCGTGCCACTTGGTGCTAGCACACCGACGTACGGTTGTTCCTTCCCAGGACGTGTGGATACCGTAGAGGCACTACTGTAGTTGCTGTTGCACTTGAGGACGATCCGCGATCTTCAAAAAGAACTACAGAGGTTGCTGGAGGAGATGATCGACTCGCGAGGACGCTGGCTGATCGACTACGACCACTGCATCGACATGCTCGACGTTGAACGATCGACTACGACCACTACATCGACATGCTCTATGTTAGACCAGGCTGCTCCAACTCTTCTTTTGCTGCTCTGTGCGTCTGGCGGTAACGATCTGTGATCATCTTCTTGCTTGGCTTCCTGGTTTACGTGGTAGAATTTTTGAATTGTTGCTATCGTAGCCTATCCATATCCCTAACACTACCCTTGTCCCGTTGCGATCAAGAATATGAAAGATCCTTCAAATGGAGAAGCATCATGTTTTTTTTTTTGAAACCAAGAGAAACATGGCTGAAAAAAAATTAAGCTAATGCATACAATGCAACCTTAGTACAGAGGAATGGAGACAATTCAGCGTCACCGTCACCAATGTTGGGGAACTATCCCTAGCGAGTCTAGTCCGAGCGATTACCTCGTAGATAAACTCAGAATGTAAGAACAATGCAAGAACACAAGAACATAATAGTAGATTGAACACAGAGATATGAGGAGACTTCAAACTTCTCTTTATTGCTTTTCTAAAAACTATATACAATGTTGGGGTTCTCTCTCCTTTATATAGGTTACTGGATGGATGAGGATACCATCGTGGGCCTAGGGCTGCCAGCCTGGGCCTAGTTTCTTAACACTCCCCCTTGGGCACTCATCTGTCATGTTCATGTCTCATCAAAACTCAATAAAAACCCAGTGGATAAAATTTAGAGAAAGAATACATAAAACATTTTCTGCTATGCTGCATAAATTGCCTCATTAAAAACCTTAGCCGAGAAACTTCAGGAAAAACTCGTCAAGGGAAAAAGAGTACAATCCACCCAATTTCATTTAATCTCCAGGATTTATTCTTTGGGTACTCGATCTTTGTGATCAAGTTTTAATAAAGAGTTCGTGAAGAATCTCCCCTGAATTATGCACTTCTCTAAGTCTCATCATTCCAATTCCACGTACGCACCTTTCAAAGCTAGATACTAGAAGTGACTTAGAAAATAAATCTACTAGATTTTCACAAGACATAGTATGTAATACTTTAATTTCGTCCATCTTTTGCAATTCATGAGCATAGAAGAGTTTGGAATTCATATGCTTTGTGAGAGGACTCTTCACATAACCCATCTGCACTATCTTGATAGATAATAGTGGGGGTTTGCACGGTATTCAATCTACATGACTGCTGGATGTGGTGAATCATCCGCCGAAGCCAAGAACATTCTCGCGAGGCCTCGTACAATGCTATGATTTCTGAGTGGTTCGTCGAAGTTGATACAAGACTTTGCTTAGACGATTTCCATGAAATTGTAGTTCCACCACACAGGAATACATGGCATGTTTGCGACTTAGTTGTATGCGGGTCTGACAGGCACCCGACATCTGCATAGCCTGTTATAGTTAGGTATTGGTTCTTTCTGTAGAACAGTCCAAGATCTTTGCTTCCTTGTAGGTATCGGAAGATGTCTTTTATTCTCTGCTAATGCTTTTTGGTAGGTTCTGTACTATATCTTGCTAATAGATTCACTTCAAATGCAATGTCCGGTCTAGTACAATTTGCTAAATACATGAGTGCTTCTACTACGCTCAAGTATGGGAATTCCGGTCCCAAGACTTCCTTCCCTTCTTCTGTAGGTCTGTACTGGTCCTTGTCTTGCTGCACGGATCTCCCAACCATTGGCACTTTCGAAGGGTATGCCTTTTCAAAACCGAACATTTCTAACACTTTCTGAGTGTAGGTTGACTGATGTACTAAAATCCCTTCAGGGGCATGCTCAAGCTGCAAGCCTAGGTAATATTTAGTTTTACCCAAATTTTTCATTTCTAACTACGACTCCAAATAAGAGATTGCTTTCTTAATATCTTCCAGGGTCCCGATGATATTTAGATCATCTACATATACTGAGATTATACAAAAATCCATCCTGGGATCGTCGTATAAATACACAGAGACAATCCTCATTGTTCGTGTAGCCTTTCTTGCAGAGAAAGTCGCTTAAGCGATTATACTACATTCTGCACGATTGCTTCAGTCCATACAATGACTTGCTGAGTTGCACACTATACAGATTTCTATTTACACTATCTTGGTTTGGAACAGGGATACCTTCAGATACCTTCATATAAATGTCTGAATCCAAGTTCCCATAATGGTATGTAGTTACTACATCCATCAATTTCATTGCTAAATTCAAGTTTACTCCATTGAGATTAAATATCTAAAGGTAGTTCCGTCCATTACCTAGCCCTTCATGTTTAGAATCAACTCCTGGACATTGAGTGAAACCTTGTGCAACAAGCTTTGCTTTATGTCTTACAACTTCATTGTTTTCATTTCTCTTTCGAACAAATACCCACTTATGCTCTACGGGGTGCACATGGGGAGGTGTGCGGCTTACAAGCCAAAATACTTCTCTTTTATTCAGAGATAATAATTCTGCTTCTATTGCCTTCTTCCAATATTCCAAATCTAATCTTTTTTTACATTCAGTGAGCGATGCAGGCTCTAGATCAAGATCGATGATTATGGCAATTTTATTTGCAAAATAAATATTGACATTGGCTGTTGTTCTATTCATAGATTCTCCCATGGTCATATAATTTATAGCTATTTCTTCATGGGGCGGTTCTTCGAGTGCTTCAACTCGCTCTCCGCTGCTTCCAATTGCGGGGGCAAGCCCCTTTAGTTTTTCAGCTCCGATGTGTGCGCACATATCCATGTTGATGTCTCCCTCCGTGGGAATATTCAAATCCGGTATGCCTTTTACTGAATGTTCTATACTGGTGCCAAGTCTCAATAGGCTCCTCTTCTTATTCTGGGGAACTTCAGTGATCGGCTGTGTCAAGTCCTTCTTATCCTTTTTCGTCAGGCATCCCTGGTTACTTGGGATTCGAGGGGCTGGAGTTCTTGTCCTTTTATTCTGAGGCCTCTGGACAGGATTAGTGATACCTTCAATTTTCTTTGTTATTTCAACCATCTCCGGTGCATTGCGTGCAGGCACATGCGACTTGGTCACGCTCTTCAAATCACTAAAGTGGTCAGACAGTTGATTCGCTAATGCTTGCAAATTAATTATCTTCTGGACTTCTCTATTTGCTTCACTAGTGTGTGGGTTATGTGCATGGATTCCTGTGGCTTGCCACGTTATTTCTCGATATTTTTCATCAAGAGGTTGATTTCCTTCCCCTAATGATGGGAAACTATCTTCATCAAATATGCTATCAGCGAAGCGGGCTGTATGCAAATCTCCGATCATAGGGTCCAGATACCTTATTATGGATGTTGTCTGATAACCAACGTATATCACAGACTTTCGGAGAGGTCCCATTACAGTTCGCTGCGGTGGTGGTATAGATACATAAACCTTGCAACCAATCCTGCGGAGATGAGAGATTTAAAATGCTGACCCTTGCGCTAGTTGCATAAGTGAATGGATGTTATATGCCGACGGTCTAAAATTGATGAGAGTTGCTGCGTGTAGGACTACGTGTCCCCAACATATAGTTGGTACATTACAATACTGCAAAATCGGTCGGGCAATAAATTTAATTCTTTTAATTAATGTCTCTATTAGTCCATTCTGGGTGTGAACATGTGGTATGGAATGCTCAATAGTAATTCCCATTGTCATGCAATAATCATCAAATGCCTTTGAAGTAAATTCTCCGGCATTGTCTATTCGGATGGACTTCACATGATGATCAGGGAAATTATTCTTAATTTTAATTATCTGTGAGATCAGCTTTGCAAAAGCGTGGTTTCTCGTAGACAATAAACATACATGCAACCATTTCGAGGAAGCATCGATGAGCACCATAAAGTACCTAAATAGCCCTGACAATGGCTATATTGGACGGCAAATATCTCCCTGGATACGGTCCAGAAATGCAGGGATTTCATCCTTCACTTTCAGAGTAGAAGGTCCAGTAATTAATTTCCCGGTGGCACATGCTGGGCACAAAAAATCTTCTTGATTCGAAAAATTCTTTACATGGATATTATGTCCCTGAGAATTGGTAATTATATTTATCATCATCCTAAGACCGGGGTGGCCCGATCTATCATGCTAGAGATAGAAAAGTGCAGAGCTTCTAAATGTAGTTTTCAAAATAGTATAGGCTACAAGTGACTTAATGCTAGTGTAGTATAACCCAGATTCATATGAAGGAAGTCATTCTAATGAGCAGGTATTCCTTACCATACTCTTCTTCAGTCTCTACTTAGAGACCATTAGCGCGAATATCTTTAAAGCTTAAGAGAGTTCTAGTCGACTCTAGGTACAACAAGGCTTCTTCAATGACCAATGTTGTGCCCATTTGGAGTATAATTGTGTCTCTTCCTAAGCCTATTATACAAGTATCGCTTCCAACGATTGTCATAAGACTACCAGCATTCTCGCTGATCGACTGGAAAAATTTCATTTCTCTTAAGATGGTATTCATTGTGCCGCTATCTGCAAAGCACACTTCCTCCAGAGGGCGGCACACGCATTCTGATATATAAAGTATTTATTAATATGGGACAGGAAGCAATCCATACTCCAAATAGAACATAACTTGCTATTAATACGGGAAAAAGTCTTACAGGACTCACCATAAGAATTTAATGATGTGCTCTCCTAGAGCTTACAACCATTATTCAATAATTCAATGTTCTGTCACAACTATAAATTGCAAATGACTATTAAAATATAAGTGCAATAAGTGCACTAGATCGAATCAGCAAAGTATGAAGAAACTTATGCCTAAATCTACTCCATGTCCATCTTCTCTTCTTCGGCAACTGCAGCTGCTGCCGCTGCGATGTCCAAAGAAGTTGTGATGGGGGCTGCTTCTCGGCTGTCTACATCCCCCCAATGACTGTAGATTTTCTGTACCTGCAATGGCGAGGTGTGCCTCATGCTATCCTTTGCCCTTCTTCTTAGACTTGAAGGCATCAATCACGTGCTGCGGTTCATGGCAAACACGTGATCAATGTCCCCATGTGCCACATTTGTAGCAATTTTGGTCCTGCTAACCATAGGGCTTCTCATCGCGCTTCTTTTGTTCGCCCTTCTTGGCTTGAGCATTCTGCTTGGTCTTGCGACCCATGACCTTACCCTTCTTGCCTCTTTCCTTTGAGTGAGGCTTCCTCACCATGTAGCTGCTAGCGTTGACTTCATGGTCAACTTTGCTACTAGGCGGCTGTGAGATGTAGTTCTTCCTTAGAACCTCATCTTGAGCTTCCTCAACTTGCATGATGTCAATCAGTTTGGCATACTCCTTGTAGCCATCTTGACGGTAGTTGCATGCAGATTGCACCGCATTCGGGTGAAAGGTAGACAGGGTTTTCTGACAGGGTTTTCTCAATCTTCTCATTATCCGTGATTGTCTTACCACAGAACTGAAGATTGGTACAAATTCTGTGCAAAGCAGAGTTGTACTCCCCATGGTCTTGTAGTCAGCAAAACGTAGCCGGTTCCATTCCTGCTCTGTACGAGAAAGAATGTTATACTTCAGCTTCTCGAACCGCTTCTTCAGCGTGGCTAGTGCGCTCTTCTCTGCCATATACTCATTCTTGAGCGTTAGGCAGAGATGGTGTCTGAGGAAATGAAGTGCTTAATCATTCTCCTCAGCAGTTGGAGTGACATCCTTCGAGGTGCCAAGTGCGATAGCAGCACAGAGCTTCTTAGCTCCAAGTACGACCTCGACATCTGATGCCCAAGTCAAGTAATTCTTGCCAT